>JAPKLX010000004.1:2531234-2673262 GCA_026898415.1 Leonotis leonurus
AACTGCCAGCCCATGTCTTCCTTGATTTTCTCAACTGCTGTCGTGCTCCGCAAGATTCGCTGGGCAGTTGGTGTGGACTCCGACATTCACGGTAACAAACTTCCATTCAGCGTCAAACTCTCAACCGCATTCCATTATTTAGCTTTCTCCTCAAGACTCGGTCTTTGACAGTTTCTTCGTGCATTTCAGTTGTACATCTCACCAAGTCAACGTCCACGTGGCAATTCAGTTGCATACTCAACATTAGCTTGTTGTGTGGAGCATAACAGCAAAGCCAATCATCACACTATCCTGTGAAGAACACAAAAACACACATGTTAGGTTCAACAAACAACAGAATAAGATACCTAACATATTTAATTTATATTAAAAATTTAAATTAACAAAATAAATTAATATCATTTTTCTCAAATTCAATCATTCTACAATTATTAAAGTAGAGACTTCGAAAACCCAAAGTGAGAAACTCTCACTGCTACCTACTAACACAATCTCCCAAACCCCACCAAAAAAAGTTCCATTTATTTACGATTGTGCCACCGAACCCACTATTTGTGAACCCCATTGGGGATGCTCTTAGTATTTGTAAAGTAACCAAATTCTACATCAGAAATACTGTACTAGAAAGAAAACCAATAATTCCTTGCATAATACGTACGTAAGCGATTATGTCGGCATTTTCTTTGTCCATTTTATTGACTAATCAAAGTGTGATCATTTCAAATCGTTCATAAACCAAAGGTTAAATGTAATTATGTTGCATAACTTTATGGGACAATTCATTCGATCAAGTTATACAATTTTACTCCATAATTTATGATTAAGAACCTCAATTTCAAATACTCCCAATTTTCTAAGGCAACAAATATTGCTCTATTCATCATACTCATTATTCATGATACGTTACTTTTGTACATGTATATCAAAAAAGTTATTTTTTGTATATAAAGTGATAGATCTCAATAAAATTAAATAATTTTTTCAAAATAAAATATTATTATTATCTTACACTAAATAATTAACCTATCATGAATATTGAAACTAATGGACTGTGCTAAAATATTTGGTACTTAATTTATTGTTTGTATAGGCGAGGAAAAAAATGAAGGTCGGCTGAGGGGATATGCACTAGTGTTTTATCCGTAAGGTTGCACGAGAATTATTTTTTGTAATATATTCTTATTATTTTAAATATATATAAAGTTGATAATGTTTAAAATTAGATTACATTAACATTAAATTATATGGCCGCGTCACGAAGGACTCGAATTCGAGACCTTAGCCTTGGACCTTAACCTCACTACCACTAGGCCAACACACGCACGCCAAAGTAGATAATGTTTATCGAAACTAAACAATCCAAATAAAAACAGCCCTATTACAGATGTGTTAAAAATACTAATTAAATAGTTTCAAGTCGAGTTGCAACTTAAAAATTAGAAAATACGCACCTTTTATTAATTAAGTAAACTTAAAATAAAATTATACTCCCTCTGTCCCTGATCAAATGCCCTAAGTCATCCAAAATTTTGCTATTTATTATTTATATTTATTCTTTAATTTTATTTATAAAATTATATTTATTATATATAATTTCATAAAAAATATAAAATAATAAATATATTTTTATAAATAAAATTAAAAAAATATAATTATAATATGAAAAAATAGAAAATAAATAAATATAAATAAAACTGCATTTGTATAAAATTTTTGTATTCACTTATAATGTACTAACTATAAAAAGTAAAAAGATAATAAGATAAATAGATATATAATTTTTTATTTATTTATAATATTATAATGGAAGATATAACGTATATAGGTTGATAATTGGAGTACCCAATCTGCAAACAAACTCTCCTTTTTGTTCGCGCGTCTTGAACAATGCTAGTTGAAATTGTTGATGCAATCAATATTATAGAGGTGGTCTGCAACAAATGTATTTCAGTTTAACCTTGTTGATAAGTATGTCATCAATCACAATGCTGCTAATCGTCTTAAAAAGTTCATAAATTACTTCAATTTCACTTGCAGATTGCATAAATGGAAAAGCATGATGCTAAGTCAACCATAAAAATCATAGCACTTAGTTTGAAACTAAATCAACAAAATCCATCTGCGTATAGGATTCAAAAAATAGGCATTAAAACTTTCAAAATATAGCTATATGTATAATTATAACAAACATAGTGATATGATATGTACTTCTAACTCTAACAGCATAAAAATCTAACCTTTCAATATTAAAATCACATAGCTATGTTCAAGGAAAGAGAATTAGGGAATGAGAAGCGTATATATTGTATCTCATGAAAGAATTTCAGAATCCTCTAAGCCTCTGGCTTGTTTATCAATTTCGCAACACTAAAGTACCGAAGCACATAAATGCTTGATTCCTTCTAACTAAACACCACTAATACGCTCGCTCCATACCTGCCCAAAGCAACAATATATATATAATCAATGAAAAGCTTGATTTCATAAGAAAACATTATTCATTATCTATAAAAGGAATTGAACAAAAATCCTTCGGATCATTCTCTACTTAAGATGATTGAACAAAAACTACTATACTTAAAATTCGTCAAATGCATGAAATCAAACACCAGAAACAACTGTGAGAACCTTCAGAAATAAAAAATATCTCATAACACATAAATGAGCACATAAATTAAAGCATTTCAAACATTGTTATTTATTTGATAAGATTTCAATTATAGCTCTGAAATAGCCTCTGAAGTCTGAACTGATAAATTTAGTAATGAATACATAGTATGTCAAGCCCCGTCTTGAAATTCTAATCTTTTGATAGTTGATACATCTGCACTAACAATTCAAAACATAAAAACTTCATTCTTCAAACAAAACTCACATATCTATTACGAACACATAACTATAGAGAATCGAATAAAAAAAATTGAAAAATGAGATTTGCAAATGGATGAGTTTACTACTATGAAATAATGCAATTAAATTTAAATTATTAAAATAATTAATATGAAATAATACAAATTAATTAATTAATTAAAGAGATAATAATTAAGAAGTGAGGCAGTAAGGACATGAATAGTCCCCAATTAATTACTCCCTCCGTCCCAACAAAGTTGGCCCCTAACTTTTGGCACGTAGACCAATGACCTCTTACTAATTGAGTATTAGTTGTTTATTGATTACACTCCAAACAAGTCATTTATACTTGTAATTTGAAATTGATTTTAACCATTTTTTAATTAATTTGAATATTTAATCTAATTAATCTGAATATTTAATTTAATTAATCTAAATATTTAATTATGTATTTAATCTGAAAATTTAAATAAACTGAAACTAAAATAAAATTAAAACATTAAACTGAAACATTTATTAAACTGAAACATTCATTAAACCGAAACATTAAATAAATTGAAACAATTCAAACTTTTACAAAAAAAGGTGGATTAAACCCTTCATAACTGAAAAATGAGAGGGAAGTGAAAATTTTCACTTTCCCTCCCATTTAAATTCGGCAAAAACATCATTAAGGGGTATGTTTCCTTCTAAAACATTTAGGGGGCAAATTCACTATAAACTAAGCATTACAAATTCTCATACCAAAGCACTACAAAATCAGTCTTTATACACTACCAAAAACAGAAAATATGAGAGAGAGAGACTTGAGCCAAGAACAAAGGAATGAGATCATCAACTTCTTGCTCCATAACTGATTTTCATTAGTACACTCTCATTGAAAGCTTAGATCTTTTCCAAAGAAGCACTGTAAGGAAGCTATCAAAAGAGATTTTAGTCAGTAAAAGCACTGTTGGAAGATGGATCAAGGATGGATTGATCAAAGCTCATTGAAATGCCATCAAACCGGACCTTACAGCTCCAAACAAGTTGTTAAGGCTGAGCTTCAGTTTAGAAGCTCTAGAATTTGACAGAATTTTAAACATTCTGAAATGTAAGGATATGAGTAACACAATTCACATTGATGAGAAATGGTTCTACATTTCCAAAGTAGCCCATAGGTTTGACCTCACCCCGAGGGAGGCCGAACCACATAGGACATGCAAAAGCAAAAAGTTCATCACAAAAGTGATATTTATGTGTGTTGTGTCAAGGCCATTATTCGATGCTAATGGTAATGTGTTGTTTGATGGTAAAATAGACATATTTTCTTTTGTTGAACAAGTGCCAGCAAAGAGAAACTCAAAGAATAGGCAGAAAGGCACTTTAGAAACCAAGTCAATTCAATCCATCACCAAGGATGTTATCAAAGCATGTTTAATTAATGAGGTATAAATCTGTTACATTATGTTTTTAGTGTATTAAAGTGTATGAGAAATTTCAGATTGCATTTAAATGTATGGGAGGTTGTATTAATGAAATTTCAGATTGCATTTAAGTGTATGAGAGGGTGTACTAATGAAAATCATATTGTATTCAAGTGTATGACAAATTGTATGCATTCAATGTGTATTTTCAGCTTGCATTTAATGCATTTAATGTGTGTTTTCAGATTGCATTTAAGTGCATTTAATGTTCTTTTTTCAGATTATTCCCTCTATCAAACAAAAGTGGCCTAGAGATGCAAACAAGTTGATATTTATTCAACAAGATAATGCAAAGCCACACATTAAAGACACAGATGAAGACTTTAGAGCTGCAGCAACTAGTGATGGGTTTGATATACGGCTAGTGAATCAACCACCTAACTCCCCCGACACTAATGTGAATGATTTGGGATGGTTCCGAGCTATACAAAGCATTCAAACTGAAACTGTCAGCTACAATGTTTCTCAACTAGTGAATGCAGTTATAAGTTCTTTTAACACACTGTCACCTATCACATTTAATAAAGTATTTTTAAGTTTGCAAGGATGCATGCTTGAAATTATGAAGTTTAAGGGGCAAAATGGCTACAAGGTGCCTCATATGAGAAAAGAGGCTTTGATGAGGATTGATGCTTTGCCTACAGACTTGGAAGTCCCAATAGAACTAGTTAGGGAATGCCTTGCTTACATGCAAGAGAATGGAAGATCTCTAAGTGTGAAACAGTTGGTGAATACATTAGGGATTACAATTAGCAACAATTAGGTATATTGCAGCTTTTTGAAGTTGTTTTTTGGGTTGTGTTGTGCCTATGAAACATCACTTTTGGTATGGATGTTTAAGGTGTAACACACAAGCTGTTTTAGTGTTTTAAAACATGCTTAACTTTTGGAATGTATGCAAACAGACAGTTTTTGGAGCCTTATGATATTAAAGCTTTTAGTTTTGCATGAATTTACATTTTTTATTACCTTTATTATCAACCAACAACTAAACAACCACAACACACTGAATATTACCTCACCAAACAACCACAACACACTTAATATTATCTCACCAAACAACCACAGCACACAAACATACAACTTATGTTTCACTACAACAAAATGAGCATAAATCCTATCATCTCAGTATCCAACAAATATCATCAACCAAATTGTGCTTTTACTGACAGAAAACCATATCACAACTATCACAATATCAACAACAGATATCATCATATCACCACCAGATATCAGATCACAGCTATGACAAACATAGATCAGATCACAACATAGATCAGATATCATCAGATCACCACCAGATATCATCATATCACCACCAGACCACATATATCAGATCACAGCTATCACAACACATATATCACAGAACAGATCACCACCAGATCACATATATCACAATTATGAACACCATATATCATAACTATCACAATATCACAGCTATCACAATATCAACACCAGATATCAACATATCACAGATCATGGCCAATATCACAACTATCACAATATCACATGCAGGGAAAGATCTCACTCAGTCTCCACTCTCTCCATAGTCGTGTTTGTCCACAGTCCCGCTCAGATGCTTCGGGAGACAGGTTCTGAACCCCACCCCCTTATTCACTGCCTTAATCACAGCCTCAAGATCATCAAGGCAAACTACAGCACAATAAACCACACATATCAATTCTACAGTTTAGAATAAGGATTGTTGTGTACAAATAGTATATAAATGTACCTAATTCGCCACCAACATCACTGAGAAGCTCTCCTATTCCACCTCCATCTGCCACATCATTGCTCAGAAAGGTAGGGCTTCTTCTTTCTTCTCTTTCGCCGCCTACATCCACCATCTTCAATGGGAGTCTCTCCTCCTTCACTAAACACCCTGATTATCCACAGATCGAGAGACATGGATGTAGAACAGAAGCCTCTAAAGGTGGATTCATCATCACAGAAAGTGGGGGTGGCGAAAGAGGTGAAGGAACCTCAGAGGTAGGTAGATCGGAGGAGATATGGTCGAGTTTGACCAGACTCAACTCAAAGTTAGAAGGTAGGGGTGGCGAAAGAGGTGAAGAAACCTCATATCTAGGGAGATCAGGAGAGATATGGTCGAGATTTACCATAATCGTCTAAGAATCATAAGCTAAAGGTGGATTCATCATGACAGGAGGCGGGGGAGGCGAAGAGGCTTCATCGATGGAGTCAAATCTCCGAAACATGGAGAACAACTCCGACAATTGGGGTTTCTTAGATGAACTGGGAGGCGTAGAGGGTGGAGGGCTGAAGCGTTTCATCATCGCAGAGAGAACGGCGGAGAGAACGCCGGAGAGAGCGAAGAACTAGGGTTTCATAGAATACAGAGAGCGCCCGAAAAGAGAGAGTAGAGATGTCGACCAAATGGGGTAGTAAGATATGGTTTGGGTAGTGGGTTGGGTAATTAGAATTTTTAGTTAAGTAGTTTAATTGGGCTAATTAAGTTGGTGTAATTAGGCTAATTCTTTCTATTTTGGGAATGGGCCAACTTTGTTGGGATGGAGGGAAAGAAGTGGGGGAGTGGGCAAATGGATAGTCTCAAATTAATTTTTATATATATCTATAAAATATAATAAATTAATAAAATAATAAATATAATTTTATAAATTAATAAAATAAAATAAAATATTAATAATATGAAGAAAATAAAAAATAATAATAAATATATATATAACTATATTTTTATATAATTTTTTTATTCATTTATAATGTCATAATTTAAGATAAAATAAAAGTAATAAATGAGAAGAAAATAAAATAGATAGAATAAAAAAGAAAGGGCAAAATGGGAAGAAAATGACAAAATAATTTTGCTTTTATATATATATATAGATGAATTAAATGCATGTGACAATTGATAAAAATGCTCAATATATAAAATGAAAAAGTATATGTCAAAATATCTACTCTTGCAATATTAATTATTTTATGTTAGAAAATTGATTTTGAATTTGTAGAGTTTTTAATTAATTTGACGGGTGTATATTTAAGTTTTTGAGAATTAAATTGAGGCTTTTTCAAAATCGAAATTCTCGGTGAGTGAGAAATGCATTGTGGAAAATTTTGGAAATATTTTGGGTCAATTTTATTGGAGGCTATTAGGTCCAAAAGTTGAAGTTCATCCAAGTTGAAAGCCCATGACCTTTGGTCTTTCACATTATCTTACTAATGAGACTTTATGTTGAGCTTTTAATTATGACTTTTGGGATGTCCCTCATATAGCTATAAAAGTAGGGCTGTCAATTTTCAACACGACACGATAACCCGACATGAACCGACACGATATTAATGGGTTTGGGTTGGCCTTTATTGGGTTCGGGTTTTATCAGATTGACTCAATAAGAACTTGAAATTTTCGGGTTGGGTTCGGATTGGATTCGGGTTACCTGAAATATATAAATATATTATTTAAAATTATTATTATTAATAATATGTATTTATATAATCGGGTTGGATCAAGTCATTATCAGGTTGTTATCAAGTTGGGTTGTTATCGTGTTGGGTCGACCTAAAAAAATAAAATGTCGGTTTGGGTTCAGGTTGGGTTCGCGTTTACTATATCCTTAACAAGTTGGGTTCGGATTTGACCTTAACAGGTTGGGTCATTATCAGGTCAACCTGATAACGACCCAACCCGACGCAATTGACACCCCTATTTAAAAAGAGAGGTTTGGGAGCTCAATTGAAGTTTGAACACACCAACACTTACATGTGTTCTCTCCTCTATTTCCTTTCATGCATTCTCATAGTAGTTGTGTTAGGAGCATTGTTCGATCGCTTCTCAAACTTTGTCAAGTTTGTCGGAACTTTTAGAGTTTGTGGTGCTACTACTCTAAAGAACCAAGTCATATTATCTTTTGGAACAATACGCCAAACCGTGAGCACTAGCCGGGGAGTATCTCTTGTTGCGGAAAGAGGTCTTTCTCGACTCGACTTTTAAAGTTTGTATACATTTTGGTTTATATTTTGTTGTAACTCTAACCTTCTAATTTTATGTTTAGTTTGTTGTAATCTCAAGCCATTGTATTTTTCGTATCTCAATCATTATTCCAACACACTATTATCCCCAGAAAATATGTACATCATTTTTTATATACCAAGTACGAACGCATCAAATTGAACACATGCATTATTATACTATTATCACTTGAAACTATATAATCAAATTAGTTAATTATATATTTTAATTAATTATTAAGAATGGTTGTAAACGAATTAAATAGATTTGGTTCGATTCGAAATTTAGTGATTCGAATTCGAATATATAGATTCGATATTCGTAAATAGTCAATTAAATATATAAATAATAAATTTATATATTAATATTTATAAATATATAAATATATGAAAATATATTTACATTTAATTGTTTAAATGCAAAACCTATTTTGTATATTAAAAAATAAATTTCAACATAATTTTTAATTTGTGTTATAGTAAAATTTTGAATTAGATCAAATTCTAAATTTAATATTTTTAAATATTATTATTTAATATATTAAAAATTAAATCAAATAATTCGATTCGAATATTCGAATATTTCATAACAAATCAATTCATTTACAATAATATTATGTTCGATTCGATTCGTTTACAACCCTAATTACTTGTGTAGTAATGGTATATCGACTACATGAGAACATTGAACAATATATAGATATTCAGATATTTTAGATGATTCTAATATGTGTTTGTGAAAATTGTAGCCTAAGTTTGACCACTACATCAGTACACATTTGAAGAACAATTTCAAAATTAATATAATATTTCGTTAAAATATATGTAGTTAGGCTAATGAAACAATGACACTTATAATTAATAGGATTGTTTGGTGGTTAAAACTTAAATCTCTACAAATATATTACTATGAAACATCATCGTATGAGCCAATCGTATTACTGTAAACCATACCTTAATTTCTTCGAAGATAAAAATGATGATGAGATGGGTATGACACAAAAAGAATTTAACAGAATTGCTAATTAAGTTAATCCGGAGTCGATTAAGAGCTTGATGGTGGACCAATAACTTCAATTTAAAACCATTGTATTAAATCAATTAGTAATTCATGTGATGATAATGACATGAAGGAAGGAAGGAAACTGGAATACGTTCACATTTTGCTATTGTGAATATAGAGAATTCATGGTATCCAAAATAAATACTCTACCAATTTTATCATTTTCGACCCTATAATTTGTTATATATCTACTTGATTCATTTTCTTCATTTTTGTTAATTAAACTTTTACATTTTATACGCACAACTAAATTATTTATAATAAATTAAATGAGATTCGAACATAACTCAAAACATAATATAACACAAGTGAAATTATTTTATTAAAACGCATATAAAATCAAATTGAATAAGAAATTCGTGGATAGTATTTATTTTCATATTATCATTTGATGGGGATGCAATCACACAACATACACATCACGCACGTGTGCGTCTCATCTAAAGTATATATTCATGTAGTGTTTGCTTAATATATCTACCTAAAAGGATGGATATATAAAAAGGCATAACAAAACAGTTCCTGTTTTATTTTATTTTTCATTTCATGCATTTTATCTTTTAATCTCCCATTTTTCATTTTAATTAAGATAGAATAATATTATACAAATATTCCTTTTTAAGAATTATAAAATCATACAATTTACTAGTATTTGTTATGCATCTAAAACCTATATAATAGAAAAGATTAAATTTAAAGAATTTATAGAATAAAATGTGAAGCAACAGAATGTTGCTGTTAAGTTTAATTACTTAAATTACAAATTAATAATAATATGTATTCATTTAAAACATATTTTTTCTGAAAACATTAATATATTATAATAAATATATCCTATTAACTACTATATTTTTTTATTCATAATTCATTTAAAACATATTTTTTCTGAAGAAATCAGATTCACAAAGTTTTTATTTGTTATGTTATATTTTCAGGACTTACAATATTTGAGATGATATATAAACAGTCTTTTGTAGAACTACTACTCCCTCCGTCCCACTCAAGACGATCTTTTTTGCCATTTCTATTTGTCCCACAAAGATGATCTATTTTCTTTTATAGTAACATTTTTGTGCTTAAAGTGTATTAAGTAAATAAAAAGAAGGGAATTATCTTGGTCTGCGTGCCGAAAAGAAAGGGACCATTTTGAATGGGACGGTGGAAATATTATTTTTAAAAATATTTTCTCTACTAAGTCATATATCATCATATTCTCATTGTAATTGCAATGTAAAGATACTAAATGTCAAGTTCGGATTCCGATCTCCAAATTCTCGCCCCTAAACTCGCGCGAGTTGTATAATAACTGATATGGGCCATTTTACTTTACATTGAAATGGGCCTGGCCTCATTTTTTGGGCTTTATTGCTGGGATGAAGAGCCATAAGCAAACAATTTGAAAAGTAGGCGGAAACAATGAATTATTTAAAAGGAAGTGACTAAGACGAACAAATTAGTTATAACTGTATATTTAGGGCATGTTTGGTAGCCATGATAGGATATAACATGATAAGATTAAATTTGTATGGTGTATAAGGATTATTTTAATCTCACCCCTTCCTTATGATTAAAATATAGGGGAAAATGGTGATTTTGGCACGGGCCTAGCCCTTAATAGCGGGCCGACATATTAATTACATTTGCTACCAAACACATGATTAGATAAGATAATTTAATCTAATCCTATCATATCTTGTCTACCAAACAAGGCCTTAAAATCTTATCCCACTTTTAATCTCCTAATCATTTTCACTACTTATAAAATTAGCTTAACATTTTCATGCAAATGACTTTATGATATGTTTTGTGCTGTCAATCTTACCTTGACCTAATCCGCAATATTTTTTTCAATCACATGATAATGTATTTTGAGAATTTGTTGATCATTTCAGTATAAATTTAATGTATCATTAATATGTACACAAGTAACACAATACAACGGTTAACTGGCCAAATATAATCTTAGTTTCTAACTAAAAACTAATTCTCAGTGGATACATAAGACAAATATACATGGATAAACAAACCAGAAGAATAATTGGGGATTAAAAAAAAAAACATTCAGTTGAAAAGGAAAATAGACGAAAAAGTGTGATAGTCGACCAGAAAATTAGTCTTGATCTAGTGTTGAATGGTTTATAGTCCAATAACCAATTAATAAGAAGGTGTCCAAATCATATTCATAGCTTTGATTTGTTAGTGTACAATGTATATGGGCATGGCCTGGCCTTGAATTATTAAAAGGACGTGTTCGAGAAGGGGTCTTGGCTTTTGTCCCTATAATAATTTAATGATGAATATAAAATTATATGATTTACCATGAAAATGCCCCCTCCTTGGTGAGATTATACGAGCAAATGCCCGAACCGAAGTATGTTATTGCTATACCTTTTGTCTCCCTTTAGTACATATACATAGAGCTATACTCATATCATATTGGCATTCTATAAATGATTGAATAAGCGTGTTCACTAGGTGTCAAAGTAGAACAATTTCGATAAATTAATTAGCCGTAATTTTTTTATTTTTAGTTTAGTTTTTTACTACGAGTTTATCTCACTCAAATAGAGTATATAATTATTTTTCGTTAATTTTTAAGGTTGATAAATTTAAGCATACATACTGTATGATTTTTTAATATTTTCAAATAAATATTGTAATTATTTATATTATAATATTTTAAACAAATATTAAGTAAAATGATGAATTTTATTATCGACAATGAATGCAAGACACAAAAGTAAATCTCATTCGAAAAATAATACTACTCCACACGTTAATAAAAGACTTGCATTTTTTCCCTATCTATGCACGTTCATAAAGAATTTCCTCATTTATATATTCGGTAGTTATATCTCACTCTACTAACTCACGATAAAAATTATTACATCTACTAGCTAGAGTACTTTTTATGGCATTTTAAAGTTTTATTGCATGTTTATGTCTACCGCCAAACACATCGTTCAAATATTGCCGGCGGCTTTCATATATATATTTTCTTGTTACTTTTTGAGATAATATCATGTCAACGTATTCACGTTTGTATGGGTATAACATTTTCTATTCTAATAATAATATTGTGATATGAGATAAGATTATGGTTCAAACTTTAAAAAATATATAATATATTTATATTTTAAACTATAATTATTATACTTATGTCACAATCCAAGAAGAGATATCACAATAGAAGATCTAAATTACGATAGTATGAAAAACAAGAGACTTTTCAACATCTGCACCGCTATTTAAGCAAACTTTATAATTTAAAACTTGCATTTTAGAACAAGGAAGGTCTTCTGCGGCGTTACTTGTAGTCAGAGTCTCCTTGCCTTGTTTTCATCTTTCACGAGACGAGCTAGCATTTCAATCAAAGGTATTGTTTAATCATACTAAAATTCATTAACTTCTATTTTACTAAAACAGTCTGTAATTAGTAGCATTAGTTGTTGGGCCATTGTCGTTGTCTCGAGCTATGTACTCCTTTTGTATTATTTGTTTACCATTTTTGATTTGTTCTTTTTCTGATTCACGCATTCTTTATTATGTGGGCAGAGTTCGTTTGCCTTGATCTCAGAGGGTTTGAGATTTCCTTTTTCAATTAGTCCTTCCATGAATTTCCGCAACATGTTTCAGGTTTGTATTTCTCTATTTCTTTCAAAATTATTTTACTTTTTGTCAGAATGTTCCTTTCTAAAGAGATAATTTGATTTTGAATTCAGTTTTGAAGCAGTATCATTTTAGATATAAAAATAGATTAGATAGTGTTGTGCAGTGGGTTACTTTTGATGTTTCATGTTTCAGTTCCTTTCAAGATCTTCTGATTTTTACACTGGCTAAAGTATTAAAAAAACTTAATGAGAATTTGTGAAAGGCTAACTACTTTATCACCAGCCTTGATTATAAAAATTATTGTCAAACTTGTTTGTTAACTAGAAAACATGGACTTCATTATGGTAATTAAATGTGTTTTCTTGAAAAGCATGACAAAACATGGACATGGTGCCTTGTATGTTTGTGGAATAACAGGGTAGAGAAAATGAGATTGAGGTGGGAGGGCGGTATACAATTAAGTCTCATGGCAGACAGCTTGCAGGAAGTCATAAACATGACTGGATGATACTCATACTGCTTGTGGCCATAGAGATAATTCTGAATATCATTCACCCATTTTACCGTTTCGTTGGTAAGGACATGATGACCGATCTTAGATATCCTATGCAAGAAAACACGGTTCCGGTATGGTCAGTCCCGGTGAGTATTTCTGTCATCATTGAAGAAAAGTTAAGGACTTGCATATATTACTGTTGCTGAAATATATTACTGAGGATGCAATTTTCATGTCTGTTAGCTGTATGCAGTTTTGCTGCCTATTGCTGTATTCGTTTTTTACTATCTTCGGAGGGGAGATGTACACGATCTGCACCATAGTATACTAGGTAGTTTATAACTTCCAGCTATTTCCTCTTTTCCTACTTTAGACTGTTGGGTGATGAAGTTAAATTCAATATGTCAATACAAGAGATTTTCCTTGGATCACTGTGCGTATACGTAGCTACAACCTCCTGTCGACTGAACTGCAGGTCTCTTATTTGCTGTGCTCATAACTGGAGTCCTCACAGATGCTATAAAAGACGCAGTTGGCCGCCCGCGGCCCGACTTTTTCTGGCGTTGCTTTCCTGATGGAAAAGATGTATGCCACTGTAATCCTTATATATATTTTTTTTTTATACAAGACAACTTGTGAAAATTGGGAACTATTTGAGGATATCATTGAAAGCCAATTTCTTTGCTGCTCTATTGATCTCTTATATTATAGTATGTTTCCTGGGGATAGGCATATGATATGTGGGGTAATGTGGTGTGTCATGGTAAAGACAAAGACATAAAAGAAGGGCACAAGAGTTTTCCAAGTGGGCATGCTTCATGTGAGTTGATTTCCTGCTTCATCATATATATGTAACTTATTTCCTGCAGATGAGTTCAGTTGGGTGATGATAGACGTTATGAAATTGTGCATGCAAGCAGGGTCCTTTGCAGGTCTTAGTTTCCTATCCTTATACCTGGCAGGAAAAATCAAGTGCTTCGATTGCAAGGGGCACGTGGCAAAACTATGCCTTATTTTTGTTCCCCTTCTTGCTGCATGTCTGGTTTGTATTTCCCGTGTGGACGACTACTGGCACCACTGGCAAGACGTGTTTGCTGGAGGCATCCTAGGTCTGGTAGTTGCTACTTTGTGCTACCTCCAGTTCTTCCCTCTTCCAAATCACTCACAAGGTAGATTCATCTTACGTACTGTTAGCCTCCCATTTCATTGCACTTCATCATTGGGAAATCGTATGTCAACACTGTATAATCCTTTAAACCACAGCCCCATTATGTATGATCATTGATCTGTGTTGGAGAATTATGCACATTAACTTTCTGATGTAGCTAGGAAGATAATGCACAATTTTATTTGAAAAAATGAGGAATAATATAATCGGTTTCTTGATGTTAGGATGGGGTCCGTATGCATATTTCCGAGCACTGGAGGAAGCGCAATCCACAGCACAGCACGGTAATGGGATCAGCATGGAAGGAGTGCAGCGAACTGCAACGCACAGCAGTGGCGGGGATCACAATTTAAACTCTAGTTTTGATGCAATGGAGTCTGGAAGGAGGTAGAGTATACTGTGAATTGCCTAGATAGTGAGTATGTTGCACTTATTTTTTTGTTTATTAAGATGGCTGCTTTTGTCTTTGGCTTCATGTATGTATGCTTCTTGTTGTAGTATAACTTTTGTAGTTATTGAATGAGGAGATATGCATTTTCACTACTTCTTTCTTGGATTACTAGATTATGTTTTCCATGTACTGGTGGACTATGTTAAAATGGATTAACGATACGATATATTTTATTGGAGTGATAATAATAATAATAATTTCTATTGCTGCTCATGCATTGTGAAATTAGTTAGATAATATTGCTTTGGAATTATAATAAATGTAAAAATCGACTCATGTAATGTAATCCTGTTGTAGTACAGATTATGGAGTTTTGTACTCTTTCCATTTAAGTTTTATTTTTTGAAGATACCTATGGAGCATGATGAGTATGTCATGCCAAAACAGGACAATTAACTACTCAACGTCCGTTTAATTCAATAGGTCCTATTTCCTTTTATTCACTTGCCCTCTTTTCTTGCAATAATTTTTTTTACTCTTTCTCGTTAACAAAACATCATTTGCTATTGGAAATTAGAAAAAATATAAAGAGCAGAGACGGAGGTGTAAGATATGAAGTCCGATTGGAGAAAATGAGATTGTACAAGTTATATAGTGGAATGGGAATGGGAATGGATAGGAGAAACTCAGAAAGCAGGTTTGATGGAGGGAGACGAACATCACACGTGCTTCTCGATTTCAAGATAAATAAAATACTTACTCCGTAGTCCATAGGCCAATGGCGGTCCACCCGAGTTTCAAAATGTCAGCACTTTCAGGAATACAACTACTACTACAGTAAATAATTTACAACAATAACATCATAATCCAATCACTCAACTCCACCATGACAGGAGCTCTCACGCCGGACGCCACCGCCGCTCCGTACCATCGGCTGCCGGATTCCGGCGGAGACCGCCTCAATCAGCTCGGCTACAAGCAGGAGCTTCGCCGCACCCTCTCGTGCGTATTCTCTTCAATTCATTCCCCTTTCCCCCAAATTTCATCGTCAAGTCTTCTAATACATATGCAATATTACAGAACCTAACTGTTTCGCGTGTGTATTGACAGCGCCATCGCTAATTTCTCGGTGACATTCTCGATAATATCGGTTCTGACGGGCATAACGACGCTATACAGTCAAGGCCTGACTTTTGGGGGACCGGTGGCGATGGTGTACGGGTGGCCGATAGTGGGGGTGATGACCTTCATAGTGGGGCTATCAATGGCTGAGATAATCTCGGCCTATCCAACTTCCGGCGGCCTTTACTATTGGGCCGCCAAATTGTGTAGAGATGATTGGGCCCCTTTTGCTTCTTGGCTCACCGGCTGGTATGCTTTCTTTTCCAATTCTCCCTCACCTCACCTTATCTTCATATTTGATTTTCTTTTTTTTATTTACACGATTTATATGAATTCCAGGTGTATATTATTAAAGAAAATGTTTAGACTATCTTCATATTTGATTTTCTTTTTTTTATTTACACGATTTATATGAATTCCAGGTGTATATTATTAAAGAAAATGTTTAGATGTGTTGGTCCTGTTAAACCAAATCTATAAGTGTTTTATTGACTTTTGAAACCAACAATGAGACAGAGAATATTATATTTAAATTTTTTTTATGTTTATTTTAATTGAAACTATAGGATAGCACCATGAATTTTAGCAGATGCTAGAAAAGAGTGACGAGAGAAGCTTTCTCGATTGGCTAAAGTATCGAATTACATATCTCAACGTTTAATATTTCATCTCATGTTGTCATTTAGATTTTTGAATTTTGAATAATCTCATAAACTTCATTCACACCTCTTTCAATTAATTAACAAACATGCAACTTGTAGTGAAGATGAGTGTAGATAAAGGCAAATGATTTCATGATTATCGAACTGCATTAATCATTGATGTAATATTTGATTAACTAAATAGTTGGACGAATCATTTATACTTTCTTTATTCAAGAAAAATGAGACGGCACTGGCGTGGCGTGGCGTGGAAAATTTGTTAATCTCTCCCTCCATAAAAAAAATTGCCATTTGACATGATTTTAACAAATAATTTGAATATTAAAATAAATATTTCACATTATTTATCAAGTGAATGAAAAAATTAATAATTAAATAATAAATGAATTGAACATGTTAATAATAGAATGATGATCTCATATTATTTATAATTAAATAGATAATACGAGTGATTAAAATATTAATAATTTCTTCAATAATATAATTATAATTAGTGATTAAAAAACTATATTCTTCTGCGAATCTCTTCTTGATATTCCTCTTCCCTAAGCAAACCTTTTGCTACTTATTATAATAGTAATGAACATTTAAATAACGTAACGAAATTTAAAAAATTGTACTATAAGTATTTTTTATTTATTTATTTTTTTTGTATTGCCTTTTCCCACGTGCTCGGTTATATGTGGTCTATATCGCACCACCCTCCCACCCTTAGCTTCCCCAGTATCCCTTGACGTTTCTAATAAATTATTGCATTAAGAAAGAAGAAGATAATAGCAGCTATAAATGTGATCAATTGCTCAATAAAGTTTCAGAGATTCTGAAAGTAAAGAATTGAAGGGCATTCATAGCATTGACTAGAAAAATCCTAACTCCTATGGTCATAGCCATTAAATTTTCTGAAATGTACAATCTTCTAGTATTAGGAGGCTTTTTTAATTTGCAGAGGCTTTATGAATTCAATTTGGATTTCATTACTAAAGTCTACATCTACAACTTGTTCAAATTGGACTTCCCAATAATCAATAATATGTTCACATGCAAATCAAACAGTGATTGTTAGACTACTAGATAGACTGGACTCACACGTACAAATATTTGGAGTACCTATATTTTTTTTTTGTTTTTCATACCGACAATTCCATATACATAATAATGAAATTATAAGAACGTGTGTCCACATGCTTTCATTAATTCTATCAATTTTCTCGATTTAATTTTATTACAGGCTATATTTCAGTATATACTTTATATGGCATAATATGATGAATGCTCTTAAGTCTTAACTATTTATTTATATGTTACATTTGTATTATTCATCACTTTCCTTCACCGAACACGTATTCCCATTCAAAAATATATAGTATAAGAAATATGTATTTTCAGCATATAATTAGATATATTGCCCATTTAATCAAAACTTTATGATAAATAGCATTTGATAATGATTGCTAATAAATGCAATCGACCATAAAATAGCATGTATATGAGAATGAGATACTCCAGATATATAATTGCTATTAAATGATCAAATGAATAAGGAGGACTGCGCCTATAGTTTTTTTATATGGCAATGTATTACTTTTAGTCATTACAAAAATGGAAAATAACAGGAAAATTTAAGCGGAGAAAACATGGTTTAGCTAAAAACCCACATTCATCGTCTCCTCCTATGCGTCTTGTCTTGTCCTCACTCCTCAATATATGAATTTTAATTTAATAACACACATACTCACATACTGTTAATTCATCCACGTTTTTTTCTTTTCTGGAATTTACTAAATTTGACAAAAACAAGAGAATGTATTAATGTATCGATTTATTAAACAATTAGTTGCGAAACCATTCTTATCAAATTTGCTAAAATGTTCTCATTAGCATCTTCAATTTGAACGCATTTCTCTGTCCAGATTGTGAGAGTTTTTTGGTATAAATAGAGAACAAATGGGGAGAGAGTATAATAAAATAGTAAAATATTCTACTCCTCCCTCCATCCATGATTAGGCAGTCTATTGGTAGTTTGCTGCGGCATGTTTGACCATATGTGCTTGCTTCTCTTTATACATTACAACTCAACTCAAGATTCAAGAAAATTCAATATATAATCTTCGGAAAAGTCCAATTTCCTTTTCATTGTGATTTGCCAGATTGTAGCACCTCAAATCATTAAACTAAAAAGTCTTCTTCCATTCTGATTTCTGAATATTCATTCATAAGAAAAAGGGTGGGGAAGAATATTAGTTCAGCTCCTTCCTCATTCTTGGGATAGAATCTTAGGAGCATCTTCCTTCACCCGCCTCTCTCTCTCTTTCACAAACACACACACTCTAAAACATCGAAGGAAGCGGAAGAGAGAAGATGGTATGGGAACGAGGGAAGAATCAGTCACCTCTTCCATCTCACGTTCAAGAACGGGCCCAAGACGCTGCTGATTCGGGCCATGCACGTCTAAACGAGCTCGGCTACAAGCAAGAACTCAAGCGCGACCTCTCGTAATTCCCCAAGAACACATTTTTTAAATATTTTTCTTCTTTAATCCGTTGTCAATCCTTGCTCATTAATTTCATTCTCCCCATCTTTTGGTCGGTCACGGCAGAGTGTTATCGAACTTCGCCTTTTCGTTTTCGATTATATCGGTGCTCACTGGCGTCACTACCCTTTATAACACCGGGCTGACCTACGGTGGGCCCGCTTCAATTGTGTACGGATGGTTGATTGCGGGCTTTTTCACGTTGATCGTGGGCTATTCTATGGCTGAGATTTGCTCTTCTTACCCCACTTCTGGGGGGCTCTATTATTGGAGTGCAATGCTCGCTGGCCCGAATTGGGCCCCCTTTGCATCTTGGATTACTGGATGGTAATTTCAATTTTTTTCCTATATGTTTGAAATGATTGTTTCTGTTATTAGTGACATTAGTTTGAGTAGTATTAGTTGAGCTGCCCTTGAACTTGCAGTTATGGAAGTTCCTCAGTTCTCTTCTTCCCCATTCTCTTGTATGTTGGGGTTTTGAGTTTTATATTTTCTGATGATTGGATGTTTTTGGTTTAGTGATAAGTCATGGAGAACTGTACTCCCTTTTGTTCTTTTCCTTGATGGCAGCTTCTCCGTGGAGCTTTCTCTGTGTTAGCTATTTAGTTTATAATACTTGACCTATCATTTTTGAAACTCACCATGTATTCAAATACTAATCTTACGCTAAAAATGGATACTTCTGCGGTATTCTGGATTATGAATTATTTGACATTGGTGTAGTTTACATATTTGATGGATAAGTCCTACTTTACTATATTTAGGTTTGATTTTATTGCATCTGGGAATGCAGTTGGTGTGCCTATCGTCATAACTTTTATTGCCCCTATTTTAAGAGCTTTTGGAATCTAAATATACTACTGTCTTAACTACTAGCTTGATCTGTTAAATTTATATATTCAACATATTTTTCTTAAGTATTAATATTAAGATGTTCTGTTGTTTTCTTTCTATGCAGGTTTAACATTGTTGGCCAGGTACTTCAAGCCCTCCATTGTTTATCAAAATTCTTTCTGCAATTCACTGATCACTTCATAGATGCTTTCTTCTGCAGTGGGCTGTCACAACAAGCGTAGACTTTTCACTAGCACAGTTGATTCAGGTGATACTTCTCCTCAGCACAGGTGGGAAAAACGGGGGAGGATACGAGGCTTCTAAATACGTTGTCATAGCATTCCACGGTGCGATTCTGCTCATGCATGCTGCCCTCAACAGTCTTCCAATCTCGTGGCTATCCTTCTTCGGACAGCTCGCTGCAGCTTGGAATGTTTTAGGTATTAAAACTTTCATCTATACTATATTGGTGCCAATATCTAATGATTCGTAGACTTTAACTATGATTCTCTCTTTTTTAGGTGTCTTTGTTCTTATGATCCTCATACCATTGGTGGCAACCGAAACAGCCAGCGCCAAGTTTGTATTTACCGACTTTAATACAGAAAATGGAAAAGGAATAAACAACAAAATGTACATATTTGTTCTAGGCCTGCTCATGAGTCAGTACACCTTAACTGGTTATGATGCATCAGCTCATATGGTGAGCTATGTTCTTAACATACTCATAAATCTTAAGAGCATATGACCTTTAGTTTTGTATTACTATTGTGTTTTTTTGAGGTGCAGTTATTTAATTATTTAAAATCAATCTAAGCAATGAAGCTATATTCTAACATATAGCTCTATATAAATAGACAGAGGAGACAAAGGATGCAGACAAGAATGGACCAAGGGGAATCATAAGTGCAATCGGCATTTCTATTCTTGCCGGTTGGGGTTACATTCTAGGCATCACGTTTGCTGTAACGAACATCCCAAACCTTCTGAATCAAGACAATGATGCTGGTGGCTATGCCATTGCGGAGATATTCTACCAAGCTTTCAAGAACAGATACGGCAGTGGTGCTGGTGGAATCGCCTGCCTTGGTATAGTCGGTGTTGCCATCTTCTTCTGCGGCATGAGCTCAATCACTAGCAACTCTAGGTAATCGCTGCTCTACATCTTGAATCACCTCCACTTGTTCCATCATAAGGTTTCACAACAGCCTTCTCGTTCTTATGTGGGTTAACATTTGTTAGGATGGTGTATGCTTTCTCGAGAGATGGCGCCATGCCATTCTCCAAATTCTGGCATAAAGTAAACAAGCAAGAGGTCCCCTTAAATGCAGTGTGGCTCTCAGCATTCATAGCATTCTGCATGGCGTTAACGGTATCTATACACACACCAGCATTTCAACATCATTTGCACATTCTTCTTATTCTTCTTCAATGATAATGAGATTTTATCTTGAAATCTGCAGTCACTAGGAAGCTTAGTGGCATTTCAAGCCATGGTATCCATAGCTACCATCGGACTCTACATCGCGTATGCACTACCAATCTTTTTCAGAGTGACTCTGGCTAGAAAGACTTTTAAGGCGGGGCCATTCACGTTGGGGAGGTACGGGGTACTCGTGGGGTGGATTGCAGTGCTCTGGGTGGCGACGATCTCGGTTCTGTTCTCGTTGCCGGTGGAGTACCCTATCACCAAGGAAACTCTCAACTACACTCCTGTTGCAGTTGGAGGACTACTCATTATCACAGTTTCTTCTTGGATTTTTAGTGCTAGGCATTGGTTTAAAGGCCCTGTTACAAACATAAGCAGCTGAAAGGGCTCTAGCTCGATAACTCTTGTGCACTTGAAAAAAGAAAAAGGAAAATATATATGAAGTGGTGAAACTAACTAGTTGACTTGTACTTTATTGTAGTGTTTGATGTTGAAATGTATATTTGATGGATGCAATGCCTCTGCATTCTAAGACTGTTCGAGAAGCAGGGAATTGTACATCTCAGTACAGTATATCATTCCAAAATTTATGTGTATTTCTTTTTAAAACCCAATCATGTATCTTGTCGTAGAATTTATATTTTTCTCCAAATAATATGTAGTACTGATTTAGTACGATGAAAAACACCCTTTAAGACACAAATATAGGAGTTGGGGAAAAAGGTTATACGATTTCCTATATTTAATTGTAGTAACCATCATTAATTGCGAGGCATAGTTACAAAACATCATTCTAACATGTCGTATTATTAGTCTGTCCGTCCAATAAACATGACACAATTTATATTCATTTGAGTATATTAAAAAAATAAATTGTGTTAAGCTTATTGGGACAAATATAATATTATACTCCCTCCGTCCACGATCTTTCTTCCCAATATAACCCGACACGGCGCCCTCAAACCTCCAAACAGCTATGGAAAATTGCTAATACATTCGCCGAGGCAGATGAAGCCGATAGAAGAAAAAGGGCGGTAGACCGACTTGAAAGTCATGACAAAAGAAAAAGGGAAGAACGTACTGATCATGGGCAGAACCGACGAGGTGCCCTTGATAGGATACAGCGAGGTCCACATGCATCCCGCCTCGGACCTCGGACCAACCAAGATCAACGTAAGTTCACTCCGCTAACAAAACCCCGAGCTGAAATATACGAGTTTCATACAAGCTTATTCCAGAAGCCACCGCCATTGTCTCGAAGTGGATCGAAGCGACGGTCCAGAGACAAGTACTGTAAATTCCACGACGACCACGGCCATGACACCGAGAACTGCCGAAATCTCGCCTCGGACATAGACCACCTGGTGCGAGATGGTACCCTCGGTAAATACCGAGGTCGCAGCCAACAAGACACCCGGTCTCAGGGGAAAGGCAAACGAAGAAAGAATGGAGGGGAAAATTGCTATCCCCATTGAGACAAGAAGACAAGACACGATGACGAGGACGAAGACGAAGACCAACCTCAATATGACGGAGTCATCACTGCCATCACCGGGCTACCTCAAGGCGCGACGAAGTCCTCGTTAAGAGCCGAGGCCCGAAGTCAACCAAAAGAAGAACCTTCGCAAAAAAGGTTCAAAAAAGATGAGGTCATCACCTTTTCGAGCAACGACCCAGTCCCCCATACTGTACCTCATCAAGACGCTACCATCATCGCAGCTGTGGTGGCCAATAAATTGGTTCACCGAGTGTTCATCGATAGCGGAGCCTCGGTAAGCGTGCTCTTCAAGAACTGTTTCGATAAATTTGATATCGAAGAAGCACGCTTAAAGCCAGCACCCGTCCCGTTGAAGAACTTCACACAAGAAGAAACCTCGTGGTACTATTTCACTCCCTGTAACAGTTGGAAGGAGTCCGTTATCTTCCACAAAGATAATCCATTTCTTCGTCGTCAAGGCCAACTCCCCCTACAACATCATCTTGGGAAGAGATTGGCTAATAGCGACAAGGGCGATCTGCTCGGCCTACCACCTAACGATCAAGATTCCATCTAAGAACGGAGTGATTACGCTTAGAGGAAACCAAACACAGGCTAAGGAGTGTATGCAGGTCGCACTCCGAGGTTCCGTGGTGCAGCATCCTCAAGCATAGCAATTACAGAACCCCGAGATGGAATCGACGTCACCTCCTGTGGAGCCAGTTGAAGACGTCGTACTATACGAGGACGACGCGTCTAAGGTCTTCAAGGTAGGGTTCGTCGGAGGAAATGAACTCCGAAGTCAAGTTGTTCGGTTACTTCGGGAGTTCAGAGATATCTTCGCCTGGTCACCCTTAGACATGACTGGAGTATCACTGAGCGTCATCACTCATCACCTCAACATCGATCCCGAGGTGAAACCAGTTCGGCAGAAGCAATGAGTCTTCGCAGCCGAGAGAAACCAGATGATCCATGACGAAGTACGCCAGCTACAACAAGCAGATATCCTGTTCGAGGTGAAATATCCGACGTGGCTGGCCAACCCCGTAATGGTAAAGAAACAAGGAGGAGGGTGGCGAATTTGTGTCGATTATACCGACCTCAACAAACACTGCCCTAAGGACTGCTACCCTCTCCCCAACATCGACAAGAAAGTTGAAGCCCTCGTTGGTCACGAGGTGTTCAATTTCCTAGACCTATACAAGGGGTATCATCAAGTCCTCATGAGCACCGAAGATGCTCCGGAAACAGCCTTCGTCACGGACTTCGGCATTTTCGCTTATAAGAAAATGCCTTTTGGATTAAAAAACGTCGGAACTACATACCAAAGGATGGTCAACAAGATATTTGAACTTCACATCGGTCAGATTGTCGAAGTATATGTCGACGACATAGTCGTCAAAAGTAAGAAAGTGGACACTTGTCTAAACGACCTCCAGGTCGTCTTCAACCTGCTACGCGAAGTAAACCTGAAGTTAAACCCAGGAAAATATACTTTCATGGTCCAATCTGGAAAGTTCCTAGGGTGTTGAGTCTCTCGCGAAGGACTAAAAGCCAACCCAGCAAAAGTCAAAGTTGTCCAGGAAATGCAAGTACCGAAGTCTATTCACGACGTGCACAGATTGACGGGCTGCCTGGCTGCACTAAGTCGTTTCCTTTCTAAAGCCGCTGAGAAACAACTCCCGTTTTTCAAAATTCTAAAGAAGGCTCCGAACTTTGAATGGAATGACGAGCACAAGTTGGCCTTCGAGAACTTAAAGAAGTACCTCGCAAATCTGTCCACCTTATCCGTCCCAAAGAAAGGCGAAGTCCTCTCTCTATACCTCACCACCTCGGACGAATCAATAAGTGCAGTCCTAGTGCGAGAAGGACCTCGGCAGTTACCTGTCTACTTCATAAGCCGAGCACTAAAAGGACCAGAAACGAGGTACCAACCCCTGAAGAAGGTCGCGCTCGCACTAGTAAACGCCGCAAGAAGACTTCGGCCGTATTTTCACGCTCACCCAATACAAGTCTTGACCGACCTCCCACTTCGGCAAGTACTCATAAAGCCCGAAGCTTCAGGACGAATTGCCAAGTGGGCAGTAGAGCTCGGCGAACATACGATCTCCTTTGCACCTCGGCAGGCCATCAAAGGACAAGCACTAGCGGACTTCCTAGTAGAAGCAGTATTCGCGGAACCTCCGAAGTCCACTGAACCTGTCAAGGATAACATCCAAGAGGAAACACCGAAGTTACCTCCAATGGATTGTTGGAAAATCTATGTGGACGGAGCTTCAGGCCACAAAGGAAGTGGAGCCGGAATTCTGCTCGTCAGTCCGGAAGGAAAAGAAACCACTTATGCTTTACGGTTCAATTTCCCGACAACAAACAACGAAGTGGAATACGAAGCCCTAATAGCCGGACTTCGCCTCGCGCAAACTCTTCAACTACAAGTTGTCCAAATCCACAGCGACTCCCAAATCATAGTGAGTCACGTATTAGGCAGATACGAGGCACGAGGTGAACGGATGAAGAAATATCTCCATAAGGTCAAAACCCTACAACAAAGCTTTCCATACTTCGAGTTGATACGAATCCCGAGAGGTGATAATAACCGAGCTGACGCACTAAGGAAACTCGCATCATCATCCACAACCTCTCATGTGGAAGAAGTACAAACTCGAAGTATAGACGAGGCCGAAGTAAATACGGTGACCGAGGACGAACCGAATTGGATGACACCTCTTCGTAATTACTTAAGAAGAGACGAACTCCCTGCTGATAAGGTTGAAGCTCGGAAACTTCAGAGCAAGTCAGTTAAGTACATTCTAGATCGGGGAGTACTGTACAGAAAGTCGTACCTTCAACCTCTTCTAAGGTGTGTGGGATCCAACCAAGCAAACTACGTACTACGCGAAGTACATGAAGGATCCTGTGGCAGTCACATCGTAGCTCCTGCCTTAACTAGAAAGATCATGAGATGGGGGTATTATTGGCCGACCATGCTTCAAGACGCAATCGACATCGTCAAGCAGTGTCCGAAGTGCCAGCTCCATGCAGTAGTAACAAGGATACTTCAAACCGAGCTGACCAGCATGCAAAGTCCTTGGCCATTCATGCAATGGGGGATAGACATCGTTGGCCCGTTCGAGCAAGCTCCTGGCCAGCTGCGATTCCTTATAGTAGCCATCGACTACTTTACGAAGTGGGTAGAAGCAGAACCCGTGGCAAAAATTACAAGTAAAAAAGCCCTAAACTTCGTTTGGAAAAACATAGTGTGTCGCTTCGGCATACCCCATGTCCTTGTCTCAGATAATGGAACTCAATTCACGGACAAGACATTCCGAGAATGGTGTGACGAACTCCACATCCAGCAAAAATTCACTTCGGTGGCACATCCTCAGGCAAATGGACAAACCGAAGTCACAAACCGAACAATAGTTAAAGGGTTAAAAACCCGCCTCGACAAGGCCAAGGGAGATTGGGCAGAAAATTTACCCCAAGTTCTATGGTCCTACCGAACTACTCCCCGGACATCACATGGAGAAACTCCGTACAGCCTTGTCTATGGAACCGAGGCAGTGATCCCAGTAGAGATCGGCTTGCCGAGCCCCCGAACACTTAACTTCGTCTCCCAAGATAACGAAGAAAGACTTCGAACTAACTTGGATTTGTTGGAAGAAAAACGAGAACAAGCCTATGTACAAGTAGCTCGGTATTATAATAACCGAGTGAGGCATCGGCAATTTCAAGTAGGCGACCTCGTACTTAGGAATAATGAAGTTAGTAAGGCAGAAAAGCTTGGCAAATTGGAAGCCACTTGGGAGGGACCCTACCGAATCCAAGAAGTCCTCGGAAAAGGGTCGTACAAGCTGGCCCATTTATCTGGGGAATCAGTACCCCGAACTTGGCACATTTCCCACTTGAAGAAATATTATTTGTAATTTAAAGATAGTTCGGATATAGTTACTTTCCATTCCATGTTATTTTACATTCTTTACACGTCATTTCGAGTCAAAACAAGCAAACCTCCAATTTTGGAGTAGCATCTAAACGCGCGTAAAGGAGACCACTCCTATCGATAAATTCGACAAACAAGGAAGCCTCAACTTCGTCTTTTAAACGAAGTGGCCATCTAAAAGCCTTAACTTCGTCCTTAAACGAAGTGGCTACCTGAAAGCCTAAACTTCGTCCTTAAACGAAGTGGCTATTTAAAAGCCCAAACTTCATCTTCAGACGAAGTGGCTACTTAAGGCTTTAACTTCGTCCTTAGACGAAGTAGCCGCTTGAAAGCCTCAAACTCCGTCTTAAGACGAAGTAGCTACTTAAAGATTTGACTTCGGCATTAAACGAAGTAGCAACAAGTTCAAGTTAGCCATTACACAATCTTGAAGCAAACTTGATCATACAATCGAGAAAAGCTTTAGAAAAGTAATGATGCAATAAAAATAAAACTTTATTTCACTTAAACAAAATATTACATCAAGGTGGAGGGTCCGAGCCCGAAGGTTTACTAAAGCTAAGGTATTTCTCTACAAAACCCGGACCCGAACTCGAACTAGCGCCATGGGCGAGCACAGAATCCAAGAAAGCCATCCCCTGACCACGGCCGAAACCTCGTCCCCGGCCCCGACCTGGAGTGGGAGATCGACCTCGGCCCCCCGTAGCACGTCGGCCACCTCCTCGAGACATTATAGCTTGAGTTTGCTCCCGAGTCAAGGCCGCACTGGGAGGGTGCACACCCGCCAAATTACCATCCAAAAAATCTTGCGCAGACGAGTCGAGCTGGGCATTCTTGGACTGCACCCACCTCTTCAACTTCGGTTTCCTGTTCAAAACTGTCTTATATAAGGAACCGAGTTGGAGAAGTTCGTCTTCCTGTTCGCGGACTTGCCACAAGTCCTCTCCGTACCTCTCTAAGTACTTCTTCACCCGAGCACGGACATCTTTTATCTTCATCTGGACCTCGTAAATGGTCAACCGCCCGCTCTTATGGATAAGTTCTTCGTACTCCGTATGCTCCTCCACCATGGCCTTAAAGGTTTGGATGTCATCCACGGCTTGTTTAAACTTATCTTCGAGCTCTAAGAACCTCGCATGTTCTTCGTCGAGCTTCTCCTGAGCTACTCGAAGCTTCGCCTCAGCTTCGATCTCGATGTTAGCAGCTCGGCTTTTCCAACACGAGGCTTCGACTTTGGCAGCCTCCATAGCCCGACGAAGTGCAAATATTTCTTGTTCGAACTGTGAAGTGTCGAAGAAATTAAGAGCAGGCTACAAAAGCAAAAACAGCCACAATTCAATAAAAGGTATTTTATATACTTTGTTGAAAAGCGCCGCCTTAGCGGCGACGAAGTACAAGGCTACAAAAAAAAAAAAAACTAAGAGCCTTCAGCACCGACCTCGTCGTCAGCGCCGCCCCCTCGCCTCTCCTCGGCGCCGCCCTCCTGGCCTCCTCCCGCGACATCCTGCGGCAGCTCGGCAATTACTGCCTCCAGCTTATCATCCCTATCAACAGGGTAATGCCGAACTGCCCTCTCGGAGAGCAGGGTCTTCTGCCGTGCCAGCCTCTCGACCACCGGAATCGCCGAAGTGCACTCCACAAGCACTTCTGCATACTCCCACAGCATATCTTCTTTGGACACCGCCTTGTACCCATATTTGGCCTTGTCAAGGTCCGGGTAGTCCGCGGCGATACGATCGATTGCTGCCGAAGTAATCGGCGTACTCATAGCGCCCACCAACTGAGCGACCGCGTTGCCGAAGTGCTTCGAGCGGAATATCCGCTCAGCCACGGCACGAAGTACTCCCCCCTGCTTGGCCGCAGCCAGACCCACCTTCTCCCGCTCCTCGGCCAGTTCGGCCCTCAGACCAGCCACTTCGTCCTCCAGGCCAGCCGCCTTTCTCTCTGCATCCTTTAGCGCAGCGAGAGCCTTGGCCTCCTGATCCACCGCCTTCGCCGCCCCGGCCTTCACCGCCTCGAGCTCGGCGGACAGGCTCCGGAACTGCTCGACCCCACCGGCGACGAAGTTCGCCAGGGCCCTCAGCCCGCCCATCGCCACGTCCGCCTCCTGCACAAAATATATCAGTATACAAAAAAGAGAAAGAAAAAAAAGAAAAGAGGAAAAGAAGAAAGGCAGCAAGTCTGCGCTCACCTCGGGAAACGACATCCCTTGAGGCGCGGCCAAACCAGAGACCTGAGCCCCCGAGCTACCCATCACCTCCCTCCGAGGCGAATCCACATTGATGACAGGCGGAGGAAGGTCGGCAGTAGCCCCCTCCGCCGACGAGCGGCGCGGCGTCTCCTTCGCAGCCGAAGAGGTCCTCGCCCTCTTCTTCTTCCTCTTCAATGCTGCTTGGAGAGCTTCCGGATTCACTGCAAATACACAAGAACAGAACATCAGCATCCAGCTCGGCTAAATATCATAACACGGCACTTAGAACGAGACCTCACCCAAATCCACGTCGGCGGAAGCGCCGTATGGGCTCAGCCCATACCTCGACAGCTCGGCCTCGGCGTAGTCCCTTTTAATGGAGCCGAGGTCCATCAAGCTCACTTCGACCTCGCCGACGGGATCCTCAGTTCGTCACTTTGGACGGGGTTTCTAACTTAAATTTATTAACAGGGGATAGATAAACCCACCCCGTAGGCCCGCGCTTAACTCGAAAAAACCTACGTAGCGACTCTATCGACATTGAGCCACCTCGGCGACCGACCTCCATACAAAACCCTATAACTTGCTTAATGGAGGGCGGCGCTAACTGGCCTAGAGGAAGCTTGAACGTTTCTAAGAACTCAACAAAAATACGGTGTAAAGGAAAACGAAGACCGAAGTGAAGGTAGTCTTCATAAACTGTAAAAAAACCTACGGGCGGCGAACTACCCCTATCCTCAACCCGAGGTAAAACCATCTCTACCGACTCTAGAAATAAAAATTTTCGGGCTAGATTTACCATATGAGATTCACTCATAGTGGAAGAATACTCAAGGGCTGCGTCCGACCCAACCAAAGGCAAAAACTTAATTACACGAGGAACAGGAGGGATAAGAGCTCGGGTAAACACACTTACAGTAACCTTCGCCGGGAAAACCCTAGACGACGAAGGCGAAATATCTACATTGTCCGCATCCACATCTACAGGGGAGAAAGAAGAAGAAGAAGCCATAGAAGAAAACGGAAACTTACTTGTCACAAAAGTTTTGATTAAGGTTGCTAGAACGTAGAACGACGGCGGCAAACAGACAGAAAGTTTTTGAAGTATTTTTTTGCAGAAAGTGAGAGTAAGGGTTTCAGAATTTGCAGAAAGTCTTTATGAGCGTACAAAGCAAGCTTTTAAAGGCAACATTTCCGCCTTTTTCCAACCGCCTTTTTCAAAATCCCGCCTCTTCGCATGCACCAATAAGCCGTCGACGTGTGTCCCACGTGGCCTCCACAAACAGCTGTCTTCCACAACTCCAACAAAAATTACCACCTCGACTTCGTTTACAACAAGATCTACACTTCGTCCAGATCTTCACTTCGGCAATCACATCAACCTCGTCAAAGATCTCCACTTCGTCGATGATCTTCTTTTAGGGGGGGATGTGATAGGATGTAGCCTCACTAACAGGCCCAAACAAGAACTAAGGCCCAAGAGACCAGGACCTCGGCCCAAGAGCCAGGGAGCTCGGCCCAAGAGCCCAGTCACCTCGGCCCAAGAGCCCAGCAGTTCGGCCCATAAAGAAGCCCAGAAGTCACTTCGGCCCAACAAGCTCGGCCCAACAGCTCAGAAGCCCAGCCCACTTCGGCCCACTACCCCACGATCTCGCTCGTAGTAACTGTAATTTGTTATGTATAAATAGTGATGCTAAGGTAGATTAAAAGGATTCGGATTACTCTCTCAAAAAACTCAATATCGATATAAAGGCTCTCTCCTCTCCGTGGACGTAGATCTAATTAACGATCGAACCACGTAAATCTCGTGTCCATCTTATTCTTTATTTTATCATCGTAAAATCACTCTAAAAATTGACGATCGAACATATAGTTAATGGAGAATGAGGTCCACTTTATTGATGATGTGTAAAGTGTATAGAGTATAGAGTAGTGAGTGGAATAAGGAGCCCACATTAATGATTATATATATTGAGTAGTGTGTAGTTAGTGGAGAATGGGGCCCACATTATTGATGATGTGTTGAGTTGTGAGTGGATTAAAGGGTTGTCAAAAATAGAAAGAAAGTGAGAAGAAACTTGGTGGACGGACAAATAAGGAAAGTTGGGAAGAAAGATTGTGGACGGAGGGAGTATTTTTTTAAATGGATTACATTAACATTAACCTCACTACCACTAGACACCCACCGACACAATTTCAATTGGAATCGAAAAATCTTATCATTTTCATTGTTGCAACTATCACATGTATCTCCAACGAGACGCCAACGCTATAGAGAGTTATTTATTAAGTACATTAAGAATTATGATTTGCACAATTCGTTGTTCACCAACTCTTTGTGAAAAATTTTAATGAATTTTTTATTTATTTTATGAACATGACCGCAATCGGTTATGTTCGTGTAATATCAAACAGCTAAAACTAATCTATTTGTGTAGTTTACACTATGACTGTCAAAATTTATCAAAAAAATGGTATACTGTGCTTATCGTATAGAAAAATATCGTAAAATACTGAATATAAGGTATACTGTAATTTTTGGTAAGGTATGATACCACACCAAATTTTTCGGTAAGGTAAAGGTATAAGTTTTCCAAATACCGAGGTATACCGTCATATAATGTACCGCAATATAGGAAAAATTGATGTATACCGTTGTTTACATATATATTCAATTTTAATTATAACAAAATAATTTATATATGAATTATGAATTATAGTTAATAAATATTAGTGATCAATTACAAAATATGTGAGTTTATTGATAACTGAAAATATTGAACAAGACATATTTTTTGTTACATAACTAAATAGTTATGATATGATTATACTAAATAATTTTCTAAAACTAGCATATAAATCTAAATAATTATGCAACTAATCACATTAAAATAAAGATAATTATTATCCAAAAGTATGTTTTATATATAAGTACTTAATTTTAAATATAATGTAAGTTCAAGTATATAATTACTGAAAATATACTTAATTTGTTATGATTCATATACTTAAATCTATTAGTTATATAACAATGTAAAAATATAATTAGTTAATATTTTAGTAATTAATTATATGATATTAGTTGTTAATCTTGAAAATTATGTTATTATAAAAATAATACTTAGTATTTTTTATATGCTAGATGTTATTTAAGGCGTCGTTCATTATGTTTTATGTATGTATACATAATTTAAATAAATAAGTTATTTGTATACCGTGAATGAAAGGTATAACAAAGTAAGGTAAAATATACCGAAAATAAGGTAAGGTATAAGTATATAAAAATATCATATCAAAAGTAAGGTATACCAAACTAAGGTATACCGAAAACTATAGTAAGATAAATGTATGAAATTTTTCATACTGAAAGTAAAGGTAAGATATAAAGTATGACGATTTTAATAAAGTATATCATATCGTGACACCCATAGTTTACATTAGCACAATCAGTTTTTCCTCTATTTTGTTATACTTGTGTAATTGTGTGTCACATGTGCAATTTATATGAACATAACTAATTTTAATCATGTAGTACTGCAATTGACGGGATATTTTAGAAGGAATAACTAATTTTTAAGAGATTAATTTTTACTTTTAAATTTAGGAATGCACCATTTAAAAAAATATAATATCCAAAAAAAGAATCGGTTCATAGATATGATATAGATGAAAATGCGAACTCATTACTTATAGTAAATTAAAAGACAAACACTTTTAATTTATAATATACTACATTCGTTGTCATCTACCTTCTCAACTTAATTTGATATGAATTTTAATAAAATGTTTTAACTTGAGTTGATAATGTTTAATGTATAGTGAGTAAAAAATGAGACTCACATTAAAGATGATGTGTAGTGTGTAGTTAGTGGAAAATGAGATCCACATTAACGATAACGTATAGTGTGATTTGAGTGAATAATGAGAAGTGAGAAGGAAGACAATGAATGGAGAGGATAGTACGTAAAAAATCATATTTACATTTTTCACATTTTTACGTGAATCCGAGTATCGAGCAATTCAATTAATGTAATTTAAATTTAAATAAATTTGTATTTTCAGGACTTATTTAACACATAAATCATGATATCTCTTACTTAATGTTAATTATTTTATAGGGTAAAAATTAAATCTACCGAAAACCTAAAACATGTATGTTAAATCTACCCAAAATCTAAACTAGTATGCAAAAAATACCCACTTTATCAAAAGTGGTGAAAATTTGTAGCTCTTTCTCCTAAATTTCAACAACCAATCTAACGGTACACTCTTTTTTTTACCATTGGGGCCCACTTGAAATTTGTTGTTGGAGAATTAAACTACCATCAATTTCTCTCACCTATCTTCTTCTTCTTCCTCTTCTTCTTCTTCCTATTGCCGTCGACCACTGCCCTATCCACCGCCAACAAGCATCTCTCTCCACCCCCTCCGATGGCCAACTCCGACGACGAAATTCCCCAACATATTCAGGTAATCTTCAATCCTAACCACAATGCATTCCAATTTGTTGAATAAATATGGATTTACAATGCTCTTTTCGTGTGTTATTGAACGGTTAGTGTGATATGTTTCGTGTTTTCCTCTTTTCTTTACATAATGTACTTTTAGATCATGTGTAGAACCGGTTTCTGTTACAACCGGTGGTAGAAGTCCAACAACCGGTGGTGATGCCAACCACCGGTTGTAGCATTCTGTAATGATCCTACCACCGGTTGTAGGGGTTTTAAACATATAAGTGTATTCTGATTCCGAATATGTTACAACCGGTGGTCAAATGTGAAGGAATAGCCACGACCGGTGGTGGATCCCTTCCACCGGTGGTTGCTTTCCGTTGACAGTTGACCACCGGTTGTTGGCTCTTTTTACTTGTATATATTTTTAATTGCATTAAAGTATCTCGTGTCTAATTAAATGTCAAAATTTTGTAGGAATCGGAGCGTCCGTGGTACCGTCGGCCCGAATCACTCAATCGAGTGTCGCAGGTGAACACCTACTACAAGGTTGACTTGTTAGAGATTGTCAGGGATACCCTAGTTGAGGTTGGGGGCCACGAGCTGCTCGAGAGGTTTCAGAACGGGCCGTTTGGCCATTTTATCGGCTGGGCATCGGGCACGCTGTCTTCTCAGGCGATACACAGCCTCACTTGCCGCGCTATATGGTCAGTCAGGGGAATTTGGTTCCACATCAACGGATCTGATGTGCAGTACACGGTGCGGGACCACGCACTGATCACGGGTTTGAGATTCGGGGCCTCGAACTTCGACAGTACGGCCCCCTGCGATCCAAGCGATGTACGTCTATTTCGGATTGCGTGCGGCGGCGATCCACGTATGACCGCTGCGGACTTGGTTAACCGCTTCAAGGGCGGAAGACGGATCCCCGGCGCCGATGACGATATCTACATCGGCATAGCCCACGTGCTCGTTGCATATATCTTCGTCTTTGGGCAAGACGGCCAGAGGGTAGCTTTCCCATGACTTTGGGCACTAGCCGACGACATGGAGAGATTCTACCGGTATCCTTGGGGTGCGTACTCTTACAAGATCCTACGAAACTATGTGCGGAAGATGCCGGATAACAAGAAGTACCACTTTTACGGCCCGACATGGGCATTGATGATATGGGGATTCGAGGTGATTCCCGAGCTAGGAGAGTTCGCCGGTAGAGCCCGTGGAGGCGAAAGTTTGTATCCGAGATGCCTTCGGTGGAATTTTCGGAAGAACCCGGATACTGCGGACTTGCACGCTTTCTTCGAGGATTTGGAGGTATTTTAATAATTAGATTCGTATTAATTTCAATTTCGTATTGTTATTTGTTATTTAATATACTTACAATTCTCGTGTTTGATGCAGGTATATGATATGAACAACTTAGAGATCGAGCAGGACGAGATGGAGCTACCGTGGACCGTGTCTCTCCAGTGCCCGAATCCGATCACGGTGCAGTATGCTCCGCTGACCAACCTTACTACGAGGAATCCGGCCGATGTGCGTCGTGCTAGACATCCGCCGCCACCTGTAGTGATGGAGGAGGTTCAGGGCCCTCGATCTACACGGAGATCGGGACCGTCAGTGGTTGAGGAGATACCCGAGCCGTCAGAGAGACACCCCCGACGACGTCGTTCACGACTGCCTCCCACTGATTCTTCATTGAGCAGCAGTGGAGGTCGTCCTCCGAGACGTTCCACTGATGATGCAGGCCGCATCAGTCGGTCTGAGCTTGCAGCCTTAGAGAGGCAGATGCAGAGGCATATCGATACCCGGATGGATCAGGTGCAGAGGAACATCGATTCCCGGTTTGACCAGATGAAGAAGTGGATGGCAGGACTGGTTGACAAGATGATGTGTGGCACGTCACGACGGAGTTCTCCAGTGATCGATACTCGGAGACGCAGCCCGCCGATTACTGACTCGGCTCGTCAGTCGGATGCTGCAGCTGGCGATGATTATGCTCGACCATCTTCCGCCTCGTTGCCCGAGCACTTGAGCACGATACCCGAGACATTAGGCTCATATCCGGAGCACTTGTCTGGACAAATCGGATCGATGGCCCCGCCGATATACACAGAGGCTGTCATACCCCCCAGCTCGGGTACGATCTTCACTTCAGCTGCCGAGGATTTGGCGAGAGCTTTTGGATTAGATATCCCCCAGTCCAGCTCTTTTGCGCCGTCCAGCTCTTATGCGCCGTCCAGCTCTGACGTTCCGTCCGGCTCTTACGTTCCGTACAGCTCTTATGCGCCGTCCAGCTCTTTCGATCCATTGGCGATCGATGCTCCATATGTGACGATGCGGGATTCCACATCTTCTTTTCAACCCCAACAGGTAATTTTAATTAGTTTTCACTTTATTTCACCTATTATCTAGTTTCAGTTTTCTAAGTTTTTGCATTAATTTAAAGTTACCCGCGATGGGGCACATTGATAGTGACTTTGTGCCTGTGGAGGAGTTCATTCAGGAAGAAGTTCAATACGAGCCTCCACAGGAGCCTACTTATCCAGATGAGGTCACATGCCAAAAATTCAAACGTTTTAGGGGGATGTCTCGGAAGAAGTCAGTGATTACCATCGAGACTGAGTATCCTCTGACAGTTGGATGGTTCAAGAAGATGATCGACTTCGAGGAAAATTATTTTTGTGAGGTAAAAAACTTTTAAACTCGAGTTTTCATGTGTTTTACATTACATTTCATAGCTTAACGACATTTTTTTTACAGACAGTCGACCTGTATATGATGGCACTTCAATCGAGATTGATACGGGAAGCTCGGTGACGATGTTTATCAATATAATCAATATAATTTTCCATAGTCATGACCTATTCATGTGTCCGAGTTTTCATGTGTAAAAAATATAATTTTTTTTATCAGATGAACACACACAACATTGTCCGTAGTCATGACCTATTCACGTGGAAGCTCGGTGACGATGTTTATCAATATAATCAAGTAGATAGTCACAGTTGCGGTCCAATGGCTTGCATGGCCGTCGAGCGACAGATTAGTGGATTCCCAACGGTCGCGTGGGGCAATAAACATGTCAGATTGTATCGTAAAGTTGTAGCTTCTCATATTTTTAGTCTTTGCGACATTAGAGACATTTAGTTTTTGTAACGTTAATGAAATATAAGTTTTTGGAAAATACATTTTGATTAATAAATAGTAGTGGTAAACCATTTAAAAACCAAAAAAAATAAAACGTTAAAAAAAGTATTTTGTAACGTATTTTGTCGAGCTAATGCTCTTATTAAAACGTTTAAAAACTAAAAACAACGTTTAAAAACTACTTAAAAAAACGTATAAAACCTGAAAAAAACGTTTAAAAACTAAAAAAATACCTAAAAACATGCATGGCGAAAAATTTGGGATTGCTAGGTTTCGAACCCAGGACCATGCGCGAGAGGGGACTTTATGGGAGGAAGAGATGCCAATCAAGCTAGAGCTCTTATTCAATAAATTTACAATTATAAATCATTATAAGCTTAACAATTGCAATCAACACAAAATAAACAAATGAAATGGGGGTTATTGGGTTCGAACCCTGGACCATGCGCGAGAGGAGACTTTATGGGAGGGAGAGATGCCAGTCGAACTAGAGCTCTTATTCAATAAATTTACAATTATAAATCATTATAAGCTTAACAATTGCAATCAACACAAAATAAACAAATGAAACACAAATCATTATAAACTAATCATATCCGAATGATAATACTAATTCAAATTTTCAAATAATAACAACTAAAAAACTAATAATCATCCTCTAACTGAGGGCAATTAGAACTAGAATGATCGGTCATGCCACAATGACGACATCCTCGACTTCCTCTACTTCTTCTTCTCGATGTCTCACCTCCTGATCTACGTCTACTAAGTCTCGGTCGACCAGGCATTCTTATAGCTTTATTCGGCAACACTTGCACATTAGCCACATCGACCGGTAGATCCCAAGTACTCTTATGAGGTAGACGTACAATCTGTACTCTATAGGTTGCTGCCCACGCTTCTCGACTGTAGAATTTCGCAATAAATTGAGGTATCGGCAGTCCGGCATTACTAAATAAAAAAAATGATAAGAAACAGATTATGAAAAACAAAATTAAAATACGCTATAAAGAAAATTAATACGTACTTTATCGCCGCGATCGCATGGGAACAAGGAATTATATCAAACTGAAACTCCATGCACTCACATGTCAATGCCTTCAGATCAACCGTAACCGGCCTACTACTAGTCACAACCTTAAATGTATTACAGTCCACACGATTTACCGTGTATGCACGAGATCTCTCAATCTGCACTTGCAACTTTCGTCTGACCTCTGCAGGAAATTCATGAAATTCCTGAGCTATTTTCTGACGCCTTCCATCAAACCATTCTTCCATGATAAGTCTCACTGCCTCCACGCATGAGCAGATAGGAAGTCGTCGAGCCCACAATAAAGTTTTGTTGAAGCTTTCGGCTGCATTAGAAGTTAGAAAACTATACCTCCGGACAGGGCACATCGATCGAGCCCACTTCGGCGTGCTACCATAAGCGCTCTTGACTCTAGAAAGAAACCATAACCAAGACTCGTGATTCTCTATCGGCCCAATACCAAATGCCAATGGGAACACATGCTCGTTTGCATCCTTCGTTACTGCAACAAATATGATGTCATTGTTCTTGCCCTTAAGGTGAGTGCCATCCACGACTATCACAGGCCTCATGCACAAAGCAAACACGGCTCTACAAGCTCCAAGAGCGACAAATAAATGTCTAAATCTACCATCAGGGCCGATATCGAGATCAGTGAGTGTACCTTGATTCATCACTTTAAGCATATGCAGATACCCAGGCAACAGCTGGAATGACTCCTGATACTTGCCATAAATCATCTCCAAAGCTTGATTCCTCCCCCTGAGCGCAACATCGTAACTCACATCCATGCCGAAACACCTCCTAAGCTCCTCCTGAATAGCCTTCGGTCTCATGATCTCATTTGCATTGCGCATCTTCTTTGCGAAATAAGCACCTATCACCCTCGAGTGAACCTTTCTCGGAGCAATATTAGCTATGTCATCCACACATGTGTGATGTGCGCAAAACTCCGATACGGCCCACATACCTCCATGACAATGAGCACGCAACATGAACGAGCAGTCAGAAGACGATTTGCAGACCCAGTGCAGTCGATATGTGTCTGATCTAATGACTCGGTACTCAGCTCGTCTCTCCAGGTTCCACATTCCAATAGCAATATTCAAGTCTTCCTTGTCGTTGTAGATCGACCCCTCAGCTAATTCTTCAAGTGTAAGGTTTTCCTCGACTAACACGTCACATGTCGATGTCAAAGCATTAGGAGGGATCATTGGAACCATCCAATTACTTAAACAACCTTCTGTGTTAGGATTGTACTCCACATCACCATCGACATCCGGATACATCATCTCAAGGACTCTTCTCATACCTCCTGCCTCGTGCATCCATGCTGCGAATTCGGCGAATGTAGCACTATTCAAAGCACCGAGTCGTTCTTCGGAAACGGACGAAGAACGCTCAGAACTCCCTTCAGAAGCTACATAATCATCATCATCATCATCATCATCGTCATCGTCACCATCTTTATCTGGACATGAGTTCAGATCAGGAATTCCAGTTGGCTGGTGAAACCAGTCGGATACAATATAATATGAGAGAGACTTTTCTTGTTTTTAACAAAAGTGGGTATTTTGTGCATGTAAGTTTAGATTTGGGTTAATTTATACATGAGCCATTTCAAAATTGGGTATTTTTACCCATTATCACTATTTTATAATTATAAAGTAATTAAGACAAGATAAGATGCGATATCATTATTTGCACCAAAAAACCTTTGCTTTTTACATTATATGAGGATTAACGCACAGCACGAATGTTACATTACTTATTCAATTTTATTTGAATATAAATATCGTACTCTCTTCGCCATTACTAAATTTGGTTATATAAATATATATTGATTTTGTGGTATGCTTTTTCTTTTGCTTCCTTTTACAAATATACAATATATATTCCAAATTTCAAACTCTCATAAAACTTGAGGATTTTTAATTTTGAAATTCTGCAAATTGTGCCGCGGAAATAGTTAAGCAAAGCCAAAGTACCACTCCAATCCACCACTTCTGCTTCGTTTCCGACTCTCTATATTCATATATATTCAAGCGGTTGCGAGAGAGAATTTGATATCTTCCATGGTGCGTGCTCATCTTTCCAGTATATATTTGAATTTCACGAGCGCACTTACCTGCCGAACTTCTAGGGCTTCTGTATGCACTTTTCTTCTCTTCTATATGAACTGACGTTGATTTCAAATTTTCCTAGGATAATTCAAACGAAGAATTCGAACCCCTTTTTGATTATAGTCGCATTCAGCCTGCGGGAGTAATCTGCCTCGACGGTCAGTAATCCTACATCGGACTTTGTATAAATTATTAATCTCGTTGCGTTTTTATTCCTTCTTATTTCTATTGTTCTGTTTCGCTCCTTTGGGGAATTGACAGATGAGGATGAGACACCGCCAAAGAAACAAAAAATCTCCGGTGCTGCGGTACAATTCATTTTCTGTTTTATGAAAGATTATATTTTTTCTTGTTCGTGCTTTATCAATTGATTGAATGAAGTAGTTTATAGAATTGGGGTTTTGTTCTTTGGAAATATTAGGAAGAGAGGAAAGAGCATAATGTGAATTCCAAGGTTGTAAAGGCGACAGATTGTGATGGTGAAGAAGAAGATGAAGAGGATTGGTTGCCTCCGCCCCCAAAGAATATAGATAATGGTTCTAAAACTATTGCCGAGGATTCGACTTTGAAGGCTCTTAGGTATATTATTAATCCAAGTCATGTACTTCATTAACATTAATGGATTGGCATTATGTGTTAATTGCTTTAATTTTTTCTCTGGTAAGGGAAAATGCGTTTCTTGTTTCTATTGACTTGTCTAATATGAAATTTAGTATATTGGTGAAAGTGGGGAGTATGTTTCTTTTTTGTAGAAACTTGATCTTATATACGAAGATTCTAACTGAACTACTGAAGAACTATAGCTTTCACTTAAGTTATTAACTGCAATCCCAAAATATGAAAAATAGAGCAAAAATTTGTCAACTTGCTGTTGTCTGAAAATGCTGCAATCATAGGTTAAAAAAGCAGGAATTGGCATCGTTTGCCCAGTCAGCTGATGAAGTGGTTCGAGCTGTTGAAGAATCTGTAAGAAAAGACCTCATTGCTTCATTGCAATCTTCCCCAAAAAGTGTTCCCAAGCAGCCGGTGGAGCCTCTTAAAGAGAGGGCAAAACTTGTAATATCCATCCAGGATAAAGATGGGGCAAAGCATTTTAGAGTACTCAAGGTAGGTGATCCTCCATGCTATTTTTAGCTAAAATTTACTGCATACATAGTTATATAGAAAGAGAAATGTCTCACTTAGCAGCAGAAGCTGTTGCCTCCATAGAAACCAAAGAATGATGAAAAGTAGAATAACTTCCTCAAAGCATGAAACGAACTGATTCAACTGAATGATACTCATGTATGAAGATTCAAGACGATGCCTCTCTAATATTATAGCCATAGCATATTCTATGATGGTATCACTCTAATTTAGGTTTTTAAAATTTTTGCTTATGCAAGAGCTTCATGCAGTGAATGGTGAGAGAAACTCAAGAGTATGTATGAATACATATATCTGTATATATATAATATCTTCTGATATCTATGACCCCTTTATGATAGTTAATGAACTCATCACTGAAGTGCACATGTCTTCTTCCAGTCAAATCTCTTATCACTAGTAAATTTATAAAGTATGACTATAATGATTCCAGTTCCATGGTCCGACTTCTGGTGCTTTTTTCAATTTCTTGTTCCTTTTATTGGCTCTGCATTCTGAAGCTGGTACAAGCACTATGGTTGTTTCTTGTTGCCAATGAACATAAAATCTTACTGTAGTACTTGATCATCATCATCATCATCATCATTATGCAGGATGATAAATTCGAACGACTCTTCAAGATGTATGCTGACAAAGTTAAAGTGGATGTGAAAAACCTGGTCTTTTGCTTTGATGGGGATAAAATTAGTCCTGCTGAAACACCCGACGGCCTTGGAATGGAGGATAATGACATAATTGAAGTGCACGTGAAGTCAAGTTAATCCTGAGTAAAGTTACTGTCCGATGACCTTTACTGTTTATGATTTCGATGAAAGTTATTTTGGAGCTTTATTTGTCTGTGTAGCTCCATTTATTATATATGCTGTTTGAACATGCATATTGATGCTTGCTCATGAAGTGCCAAATGCTAAGCTATTCGTTGGGTTTTGCTTAGTTCTGATTCTAACTCATGATGCATGCTTTAATTTCAGGGTGTTGAATAACCGGCAGTGTTTTCGAGGGGACTTCAATGAAGAGACACATAGATTTTCTTTTTCTGTCTGGAATGCCTACAGCATTAAGATCCATTATGCTACAACTTATCTAAATTTCTCCCGCAAGTGTAAATTGATGTTCTTTTTTTGCTGAATTGATGAATGAGAAACTTTTTGTTGGAATTCCTTAATAAACTGTTTCAGATTATATTATTTTGTACAGCGCTAGAGTTTTCTTGATACCATTCTCATTTTTGGATCTTGATCTGCAGCTATATTTGAAAATGTATTATTTTGGTAGGGGCAAAAATGGTTTTAAGGACTAATGGTTGAGCACTGTAGAGTAAATATCCAAACTTTTAGATAAATTACAAACGAGTATCATTTTCTTAGCTCAAATACAAACTGATATCAATCTTACGATAGTGGAATAGTTTTGTCGTTATGTGATATTTCTAGCACCTATAGCTAGAAGTGGAAATCAATATATAACTTGCTTATAATATTATGCTTTTGTTACCTTAAATTCCCCAAAAGTTAGAGGAGTAATTCTTTGAGCTATAATTTTTTTGGTTGGCAGTAATTCAAACCCAAAAAGGGAAATTGAGAAATGGCGTGATCTTCAAAAGTATTTGGAATTTTTGTTGGAGACGGAAGACTTAATTAGTTGAATGAATGGCTAGGTAACTAACTAACTATAACAAAAAGCAGTTGGGAGTTCTGAGTTTCCCCATACTTTAGGGCAATCCTCTTGACGACGTGGCGGGTTGTGATTGGTCCAAAGAGCCAACTATTAGGATGAGCTGCCGTACTTGTCACATGGTGGATTTAGATAACACTTTGGGATTATGTCACTCACGCCCCCTCACCACCTCAGCTCCAAAAGTGCATCCTTCCTTCCTTTCTTCCTTCAAGAGATGAAAGAGAGATAGCAAGTTTTATTAGCAATCAATCAACGCAAAATATAGCCCCTTTGTTCCTCTTCTTGGTTTGCTAATTTATCATGCATCATCAACTTATCATAATAGGCCCTTGTCACTCTCTTCTCATGTGATTCATTCTCCCACCTTTCCACTTTCTTGCATCTCTTTTCTAGCCTTTTTTTCTTACATCTATGAACAAATCAAGATTCCAAAAGGGCTCTCTGATCTTCTACTGATTCAAGAAACTAAGCACGATCATCGCAGGTTGGTTCTCTCTCTTGATCCTTGTTTCTAGAACGTTTAAATTTGAGCAGTTGAAAATTATCTTGTTTCTTAGTTTTAGATCACAAGAATTGGCATCGAAATTACACCCTAAATAGCTTCTCTTATTCAGTATTTGATCGGTTTATGGTAATGGATAACATGGGAGTACTTATTTCCCTTTTCTTGATTTCTTGATTAAGGCTACTTCCTCTGCAGCCTCCTCATCACCCTCAATCCTCTGTTCTTGGGTTCAAATCTTGATCTACTGCTAAAACCTAAGTCCCAATCATCAAACTTTGGATATCCATGCCATGTTATACACTTGGATTTTATTGAGTGACGATAAATTATGGCAATGGAGAAGAAAAGATGTGAATTCTGCAAGGCGTTAAGGCCAGTGGTTTTCTGCAACTCAGATGCAGCACACCTCTGCCTCTCCTGCGACGCCAAGGTCCACTCAGCCAATGCCCTTTCCTACCGGCACCCTCGCACACTCGTGTGCGAGTCTTGCACCAGCCACCAGGCATTACTCCGATGCTTCGACCACCAAATGTTCTTGTGCCAGAGCTGTGACATCACCCACCATGCCTCCTTAGATCACCACGAGAAAATGGTCATCAGCTGCTATGTGGGCTGCCCCTCAGCTAAAGATCTCGCTCAGTTATGGGGATTCGATAACGAAGAATTCCAGCTTAGTTCAGAAGTAAGTGCTCTTTTACGTTTCTTTACTTGTGTATTAGGTTTGGTGCTCTTTATGTGATTTGTGGTGACGATATTGTGGTTTTTTTTACTGTAGGTAGCAAATGATGATAGCAAGCAGAAGAGGAGTTACTTGATTCTGCAGCAGCAAATCTTGGACCTGAAAAGGCTGCAGCTTTGTGATAACATTTATGATTCATGCTCAGAACATGTGAAGGAGAGGTCCCACTTCAGGGATGGCGCCACGTGGAAGGAGCACACAATGTTCGAGAGGCAACCTCTCGAGCATTCGGGTGGAGCCCTCGACTCCCGACATATGGTTGGCAAGAGTGAGGAGACTCTGCCATCACCATTTCCCCAGCTTGAGAACTTGCCTAGTAATAATGGGAATGCTATGAATGGGGACAACTCCTTTTGGCAGTACAACAGAAGCCCTCTTCATAATAATGAGGTTGTGCACATTGTCACTTTGTGTATTAACAACATATAAAGAGTCCATTCAAGCATCAAGTGCATGCATGACTAAGCTTTATTTTCTGCAGATATGGCTTCAAAACATGCAAGATTTGGGAGTTTGTGATGAGGTGCAGTGCTTTGAAGATGTGAACATTCCTGATGTTGATCTCACGTTCCGAAACTTCGAAGAACTCTTCGGGAACGAGCATGAAACATGCTCGTTCGAAGACCATCCTCCCTCTTACGAGACAATGGAGGTTTGAGATTTCCTACATTAGTTGCCTTACTCTTGTTCATTAGATTTCCATTCAAAATGATGTACATTACTGAAAAGGACCCACATATATCTAGAGTGCATTGATCATGTTTTCCTTGTTACTATTATTATGTTTGCATTATGCAGCATGGTGATATAGGCCAGCTGGTTCATCAACCAATGCCACCTTATCCTCGAACGGCCCTATCGTCGTTTTCCATGTCAAGAATAGCCGGTGAAAGTAGTGGGTCCCACTGTAACGACGACGGGCTATCTCCTAGACACGTTTCGTGGGACTTGGTGACTGCGAAGAAGCCGGGTGGCGAAGAAGGTACTGCACTTAGGTACAAGGAGAGTAAAGTTTCAAGGTGAGTCTTCAAAGCTCTATATTTATTCATACCTAATGCAATGAAAATGAGTACTTAATAGTAGGTATAAATAGCATATAGAGCTTGTAACATAGACATGGTATGTGTACAAGTTTTGTTAGATGATCCTGAATTTTGGTTTAGGAATGAGAGGCGAAGGCAGTATACTTCTCCAAGAGCAAAGTCCGAATTCAAGAAACGTGGAGACTCAAGTTTTGAAGGTAGAAGGCCTTGAAGGTGATTGTACTAGAAGCTTCTCATCAAGCTCTACATTCGTCCTTTGTTGTACATATATGTTAATTAATTTACTTACCTATAGAAATTAGGGGAGTTACAACAATGCTTATTGACATTCTCTTCTTTTTCCCTAATCTTCTTTCACTAAATTTTGCTTTCGCAAATTTTCATGATTCTTCAAAGTTGGGCACAGCCCGTGCTATTTTCTTTGTGGGTAGCTAAAAAAACATGTTTTTGAGAGGATATATGTTATTTCACCGATGGATTTTACTTGTATCTAACATATTTATATTTAATGATTCTCCACAAAGCGGTAACGAAACGTATAATTTGTACAAATTTTTTCATTTTCTACGTTGATATGATCCATTCGTTCGTAAAACTATTTATTGAATCGCAAACATTTCTAATACACAAGACAAAATTAATATTATTGTTAGAACCTACCATATAAAATATTACTTGGAGTGTTTCATACATATTTACTTTTACTTGGTCCCAAAAACTAAATATTCCTTCTGCTATAATTGGATATTAGGCGTGGATAATAGACAACTATTGACAATATGATATTTGGTTGTATAAATCATTAGATTGTATCTGACTCTAATATCATGTAAGAATGGGATGGTAAGTTCAATTCTCCCTTAGAAGTACATTATTAAGGGGATAGGCATCTCACTGTATGTAGTTGTTTGTTCCAATTTTGAAGATCATGCAATAATAAGACCTTAATTGAGAATATCTGAATAATTCATTTATTTAGGGCATGTATATATATATATACTCCATCCTCCCAATATTTATGGCACTATTTGATTAAAATTGTGAGTGTTTTATTAACTTTTTGATTATAAATAAATTGGCATACTAAGTATTATTCCGTTGAACAGTTCTTCTCGACACTTAATAAAGTTCCATAGCTTCTTCGATCTAGTGTCGTGCTTGATTCTACCACTCTAGTGATTTTGGAGAAGAAATTGGACAAGAACATCCTTCTTAGCAGTGCTGAGATCCTTCCTCCTCATTTTCTATTTTTTTTTATAGTTTTAAATGTAATGGTGGAAGTGAAGTTGTTGTGCATTTATAAATATTTGAGAGTGATGAGCTTTAATTTAGTGGGAAATTTGAATTTTTTCCCTTTTTCATTTTGAAACTCTGTAAAATATTTAGTGGTAAAAACGGATCGGATACGGGCGGATAATGCTTATCTCGTATCATAATTCATATTTTTTTCTCGAATTCGGAGTTGGATACAGGAAAACTTGATTCGGATACGAATTCGGAATATTCGGTATACGGACACGAGACGGATATGGTACGAATCTGGGTCGAATTCGAATAAATATAATTGGATAATATATTTCATACAAAAACTATTGACACAATATTTCATAGAACTAATACAAATTATAAGAATTGTATCTATTAAAAAAAATATAATTTTTAAGATCAAGAAAGTACAAAATAAATTAAACAATTAAACACAAAGTATCTAGCAATAATGATATATGTATCTTAAAATATAATTTTAGAATTCAAAATAGACAAAAAGTAGTTTGCAAAATTTAAGAACCATAATTGTATCATACAAATTTTGACATGAAGTGATAGCAAATAAAATAATATAGTTATTGAACATAAAATGGAGGTCTCAACTCTCGAATCCTCGTCACTGTCCATTTCTGCTTCAACCTACATCGAACTGTTACATATATACATATATATAATATAAATAAAATATATTTAAAAAATTTGGATATCCGGATTTGTTATGTGGATTATATCCGACAAAATATAGAAAATTTCGGATAAGGACGGATATTATGTAATTCAAATCGGATCCCGGATCCGAATTCAAATTTTCGAATTCGAATCCAAATTCGATCAAATACTGATTTTTCATCTCAAATTAAATTCCGCTCGGATACGGCTTCGAATCGGGGGATAATATCCGCCCAAATTTCAGCCACACGTGGAAAGTGAATATAAATGTTGCATGCTAAAATTTAGTTGGCGACACTTTTAAGATAGTTTTGATTGTAAAAAGAATTGGAGACTTTAAATCTGATTATAAAAGTTTGGATGAACGGCCCTTTTTTGGTGAAAAGTGGAAATAATATTAAAAAATTAACTAATCCTTACTTAAAATCCTTTTATCTTTTATGACTAGATGTGTATTATTACGAGGAGATGAATTGAGGGAACCGAATATAACTAGATGTGCTTAGTGTTTATTGATTTATAATTTCTTTTTGATTATAAAATGTTATCTAAAATCACTTATGGTAAGTTCTTGTAATTAAAATTTAATGTAATGATATATTTTTTAGACTTTGTTGAGTAGCATTTTATTTGGTAGTGTTCTCTTTCCCACCTATAATTATATTCGGTGAGTCTCTTTGTCCATTAAAAATATATTTCATAATTTTTATTATATATCAATATTCTCAATATATTATTAATATGTATCAACTTTCTTATAATATGTGATTTGATGAATGAAGGGAACATGTGATATATACTCTCTCTGTCTCATTAAATATGTAATATTTTAATAATTTTTTTTACAATTTTAATCAAAACAAGACATATTCAACGGAAGTGGGAAGTATATGTTTTACTATAATTAGGATCTCTTGTACTTCATGCACTTAATGCAACTTAATTGCCTTTGGAAAACGCTTCCAGTACCAGCTTAAAACTAGTAATTACTAGTTATTGGGCCCTTATTGGACTTCTTTAATAATTTGTTTGGCCCAATAAATATACGGTTGGCAGCTAAAGCACCATATATATAAAAGGCTTATTTAAAATAATTTACGCATACAATTAATTATGTATAAGCTTGTGTATTCAATATCCTTTCAGAAATAACAAAAGTACTTTTGTATTCAATATAAAGTGAATAACATATTAAGCTTTCTGGAAATTCAATAGAATTTAAGACGTAAGCAGGATACTAAAAATTTGTTAAAGTGTGAACCACATGTCCATAAAATCCTGTAACATTGACTTTTGCCAAGATGTCTGTTTAGGTCTAGTTTGGTTACATAATGAAGAATTAAGAATACTCAGATACCACTCAAGAAAGGAATCAATATTAGTGGATGAAATTTATACTACTATATCATATGAATATCCAACCAAACATTGCCAAAGACCAACTACACTTGTTCACTTTCCTGAAACTTAACAATCAACAAAAGTACTGCAGGTTCTCTATTTTCATTTTTCAACAAATTACAACTAATTAGGTTGGATCTTTATCTACAAGTTGTGATAGATCTAATTAATTATCAACTTCTTTTTTAATACCTTCCTTTATTACTATCTAGATAGACTTTGATTTATGTAATTTCCTTAAGCTTGAAGTATCCTTCATAATTGCCACGTGTTGCTTTAGCTGTTGATCTCAATATTTTGCATGTGCCGCTGCCACCTCCTCAAATGAATCTCGATTTCATGAGATGAGAAATTACTATTTTCTGAACCACTTTAATTTTCTAGTTTTTATTGTTTCCAATATTCCACGTCAGTCTCAGAAGGAAAATTCTTGCGTCCTTTTGCGATAAAATATTTTCTTTGGGAAACTTGTAAGAATTGGACCAAATTCATTAATTCATGCATCCATTCGTTCCTACAACGTGAGAGCACACACATATATACAAACATACATAAAAAATATAGGGTGAAAAAACATATAGGTGCTTCAATTGCACTCCACCAATCAATTTGGCTGAAAAGGACGTAACACAGCCATCTCACACTCCAAAAAGTTTAAAGCAACTTGTAGGTACCCAAAAATAAATGGAAATAAATAAATAAATATACTCCCTCTCCTTCCCCCAGTCCCCAATTAACTCTTCCTAAATATCAAAACTCAAATATTAAGATAAAAATTATACTCTTTACCCATAATTGTTGCATTGAAAATATAAAAAGTACAAATATTTAAACAATTAAAAGGATAAAATAAGAAATTTATAATTATTACATTGAAAATATAAAAAGTACAAATATTTAAACAATTAAAAGGATAAAATAAGAAATTTAATATTATTTTACTATTGAAATTTAAAATAGAAGAGGAAAAAAAATTTCTCTACACTTCTTAGAGTAGGACACTTATTAGAGGGTATGTCTGAACTCGAAACAGGAAACAGATAAGTTATGATGAAAAAAAGGACTTGGCATTTTGCTCTCTTTTCTTCTCAATATTTCACATACTACATTGACATTGACATGACATGTGTATAAATTTATTAAAATTTCATTATTATTTGAATTTAAAAACGATTTAACATGAAATATACCCAATGTCAATGTGAAGTGAGCTTCAATTAGACCCAATCTTTAATTATGTTTTTGGGCCCAATATTTTATCTGGGTTTCATAATATTGTTTTGTCGAAGTCATCAACGATGATTATGAGTTATGTGAGGTGATCTTTGTTGAAATGCAGTATGAAGCCTTTCAGTTTTGATATGAGGTTAAATAATTCACTCACCACCACACAAATTAACTGGTCCACTAATGACAAGGAAAGACGACGTGCTCCCTTATCACAACTCCACCTTCCAATTGCCTGCCTTTTACTTCCCAACCTGCTTCACTTTTTCTTTATTCAATTATTATTCGCCTAATGGATTTTTTAAGTGTTTCATGTCACTATTCAAGTCAACTTGGCTTCACAAACTTAGCTACTGCTCTATCAATTAAATTTAATTACTAGTTCTTATTCATACTCTTCTTCTGCTAACTAACATAGCGATTAGATTAGCGAGCATACTATTTCAAAGGTAATTAATTACGCCGTAATTAGTTAACAAGTCTTTCAAATCCTCAGACGAAAAACAATTACTATCCATTACGAGATGAAGTAACAAAAGCAATTAAAAAAATAAGGAAAAATTCCAAAGTTGGAATAAGGAAATGAAAGAACAGTAGTGGAAAAGTGCAAGTGGAAAAGAAAAGGTCGAGATTGCCCCCCACCTTGAGCACCAAAAAAATCAGCTAGGGGAAAAAGCGTAGGGCTGAACATCACGCGCCTCTCACCGGAACCAAGCGGTGAGATCTTCGGCCACGCGCCTCCTCGTGCAATCGACGCGGTCATCGGAGACGACGGGGGCGCGGCAGAGGGGGCAGGTGAAGTTGAGGTGCTCGAGCCAGCCATCGAAGCAGTCCCTGTGGAAGACGTGGCGGCACGAGAGCCTCCGCACGTGGTCGTCACGTGCCAGCTGGTTCAAGCACACCACACAGTCGGAGTCCGGATCCCCGGTCCGGTTCGGGTAGGAGCGGGCCCGGTTTATGCTGAGCTGGTCGCAGAGGACGATGAGGGTGGTCAGACCGGAGCCGACGACGTCGTTGAGGGAGGTGACGAAGTGGCGGTCGTGAGGGGATTGGAAGGGCGAAGAGAGGAGGCCGAGGTGGTGCAGGATAGTGAGGAGGAGGGAGTGGAGGTAGCTTACGCCTTTCCCGACAAGCATGGCGGTGAGTACGAGGATTGATTCCGAGGATATGTCGGAGAGCTGGTTCTGCAGTCCCATTGGGATTGGGTTAATTTAATTACTTATTATGAATTTCATAATCGTAGGCAAATACTTATACATATAGATATAGATACGTATGTGTGGGGGTTGGGTTGGGTTGGGTTGGGTTTGGGTTGGGTTTGGGTTGGGTTGGGTGTATATATAAGCAGTGAGGAAAGGATTGCTAATAGATTAGATACGTGGGGGAGAGAGAGGGAAGGCCGCCACGCAAGTTGTGTATGTGTGTTGCTTCTTTGAGAGATGTGTGGAACAATACCAATAACTTCAGAATGCACTTTTTCTAATTTATTTATTAATTCTTCTTTTCTTATTAAATTTATTACTCCTATTATATATTTACACTTAGCATGCAATAGTGCCTTGAGGTCATGTAAATTAATTAGTACTAATATCTTATCCCTATCTATATATATTTATCAGTTATTTTGATTAATTGCTAATTGAGTTGTGTAACATATGTGGAATTTGCATGTTGAAGGATTAAGGCTAATTGGCGTTACTGCGATGACACCAATGAAGAAACACAGTTGTCATTTACTTTGCTACTTTGGTTCATGAATTAAAGGAAGAAATGCAGTGTACATAGATAGACCATTTCATTTCATATGATAATGGAGCTAGGGAGGTATTAGCATTACTATCTTCCAACAACAAATTCATTACATATGAATAGTCTCCCTCAAAGTCCCCACCCTCTCTCAGTCTCTCTCTCTCTCACATAAACCTTTCCAACCTCATCAAACCTCAACTAATTTCAATTCTATGTGCATATGATATTTGACTGGAACATAAAAAATTGAAGATCATTGTCGCCCCCATGCCACTTATATGCATATATATGTTGAACGATATATACACGTATTATTATTTATTAATGTAGTAAAATAACATTGCTAATCAGTCTAACGAAGATCGACCATCCATAACTATCATATCAAATCTGAAAAAGGCGGTTCTTAAATGGACGGCCCAAAATATCTAGCAATAGACGTTTTATCAATTACTATTATGACAGGTGAGCCTTACTTGTGATGATCAAATTAAATTGTGCAATATGTATTAAGCTAAAATGACGAATCCACCTACACATTTTTTAAATAAAAGGGAAATCTTGTCTTTGGCCATTACTATTTATTGGTTTTAATTAAGAGGAAAATATCTAAGAAAGTTGATTGAAAATATCACGCAAGATTAGATATTTTGATTGTATATGTCATGTTCATCTTCTTGTTGTTGTAGTAGTTAATGCATATATATAATATTATATGCATTGCTTCGAGATTCGGTGCGCCCTTTATTTAACTACATATGACTATGCATATTGTATACAATATACTATACTACATGCTATAAAAGAAAATTTTAATTTCACACATGAAAAAATTAACAAACTCCATTAACTTTCTTTATATGCACAAGTTATGTTGAATTTTTATGTCGTTACTGACTAGGGGTGTCACGATACGGTATATTTTGCTAAAATCGTCATACCTTATACCTTATCTTTACCTTTTGGTATGAAAAATTTCATACCGTTATCTTATCATACTTTTTGGTATACCTTACTTTCGGTATGACATTTTTACATACATTTACCTTACCTTATTTTCGGTATACCTTTTTTTCACGGTATTCTAAAAACTTTTTTATTTAAAATATATGCATACATAAAACATAATAAACGACACCTTAGCTAACATCAAACATATAAAAAATACTAGTATTAATTTTATAATAACATAAATTTTGAGATTAATCACTAATGTCAGACAATTAATTATTAAAATATTAATTTATTATATTATTATATATCTAATAGATATTAATATATAAATCATAATCATACTAATTTGGTCATATATACATGGTGTATTATAACAAATTAAGTATATTTTAATTAATTATATAATACAAGTTATATTATATTTAAAATAAGTAGACGTAGAGATAAGACCATATAAAACACGTATATTTTAAAGCTTACTTTTGAATTATAATTATATTTATTTTATTATAATTAGTTATAAATTATTTAGATTGATATGCTAGTTTTAGAAAATAATTTAGTAAAACTATATCATAATTATTTAGTTATGTAACAAAAAATATGTCTTCTTCAATCTTCTCAATTAACAATAAATTCACATATTTTGTAATTTATCACTAATATTTTTTTAACTATAATTCATAATTTATAAATAAACTATTTTGTTATAATAAAAATTGAATATATATATATGTACATATATCATTTTATATATATATATATATTGATATATACGAAAACAACGGTATATACCAATTTTTCCAATATATATTACGGTACGGTATATGACGGTATACCTCGTTATTTGGAAAACTTATACTTTTACCTTATCAAAAATTTCGGTATACCTTATATTCGGTATTTTACGGTATTTTTCGACACAGTATGTACGGTATACCGTTTTTTCGGTAAAATTTGACAACTCTATTACTGACATATGCGATTATCAAGGCGGTCCTCACAAAAATGAGGTTTGGGGTGAAACAATAAAAGAGACCTCTGAATAAAAATCAAACTAAAAAATGTAAAGTGACCCCTAAATAAAAATCAAAGTAAAAAATATGCCGCTAAGAATCGTACCCACCCAATTACAAATTAAACTAAAAAATTTACCAACGCATTCAATACTTTAATTTGATTTACAATATCAATATATTTATAATAGGAGTTTTTATTTAATTTAAAGATCCCAAATAAAAATTAAACTAAAAAATATTTTTACCACCTCACAACATCCAACGCTACACTTTACTTTACAACGTGTGTGTATATATAAAAACATAGGTAGAAATTTAGGGGTCCCACAAATTCCGGAGGCCCGGGCCTGGCGATTATTTGTAGAAAACGAAAAATTATGCAATATAAATTTTGACTTTTCGATTTAATTACTCTAATATGTTGCGATTGTTAAAATTAATTTGAAACTTTTACTTACAATAACCTTAATTTGAATCTTCAATCATAATTAAACCATGAATTCGATTATCGGACTTTTTACGCCATGCTTACAAACAGGTATAGCAATAGGAAATTTATATAGAGCTAGAGGGATAAAATGAAAATAAATGCATGTATATTATATATGTAGAGAGAGAATGGATGAAAAGTAATAACGTGGACGCCCTCATACCTTATTTCTCAATCTTCAAGTACTATCATCTGTCGCCTCAACATTTTGTGATGTACTATTACCGTTAATTAATCAGGAGAAAATGAAATATACCCACTTTCTACTCATTTTTTATATTTACATTTACAAAATACTCATTTTTGACCAATCCAACTTTTTTGACCCAACATAATTATTATCTAATTACATCTACCGCTACCCCACCCAACGACACTCCCTCACTCTTCTTCCCCATCTACCGCCACCACCACCACCTTTACCGTGTGCCACCACCACCACCTTCCGCTGGTGTCGCCCTCCACCATCAATCACATTGCAGTCCAACACCACCCGACAGTGCCTTGGTTACTCGATTGTACTTCTAAGCAAATACCGTGTGCCACCACCTTCATACGCCGCCTCCACCATTGAAATGGAGCACTTCGACGAAGAAATACCCCACGAAATTGAGGTAATCACACAATTATCCGTATAATTACATATCTATTGCTTCAAATCGTTCAAAAATTATCAAATTACGTGTGATATATATATATATATATATATATATATGGTAGATGATTATATGTTGAGTATTTACATGAGATATATACATGATTAGTCTTAGAATTGAGATAGGACGCCAAATATGTAGATACTGCCGGCGTCGGAGCATCTACCGCGCACGTGTGGATGACGCGCGGTAGATGCGTTCCGCACGGTATTTATGTATTTTTTATCTATGTATTTTTGTGATTTCAATTATGTATTTGGAATTTAATTAGGGGCGGTATTTGTTTGATTTTTGAATATTGCCGCATGTTTTTTTAATATATTATTAATTAGTTGTTTTTCTTAATTTTTTGTTAATTAATTGTTATTATTGAGTACTTTATTAATTAGTTGTTTTAATTATGAAAGTATCTAAGCGTCCGTGGTATCGTAGGCCGAATTCTATTGATCGGATATCGGTACCGAATACATATTATAGGATTAGTGTACTAGAGGAAATTCGGATCACACTTCTTGAGGTTGGGGGTTACGAGTTGCTCGACAGATTTAAGGAGGGTCCTTTCGAACATTTTATAGGATGGACACCGAACAACGTGTGTTCATCGGCGCTCCACGGTATAGTTGCTCAGTGCATTTGGTCCGGTACCGGTATTTGGTTCCACCTCAATGGATCTGATATCGAGTATACTGTACGGGATCACGCGTTGATCACGGGACTGCGATTTGGGGGCTCTATCTTCGACAGCACGTATCCCCACGATCCGAGAGGCATTCGGCTTTTTGAGTTGGCATGCGACGGTGGCCATTTGTCCGGAGCGGATTTGCTGAAGCGTTTTCGGAAGCGCATTCCTCCCCACGAGGCCGACATATATCTAGGCTTGGCCCACGTGTTGATGGCGTCGATTTTCGTCTTCGGGCATGACGCACAGAAGATGGTATTTCTGTGGCTGTGGACGCTGGCATCGGACATGGACTCCTTCTATGAGTACCCGTGGGGAGCATACTCATTCAAAATTCTCCGGAATTATTTAAGAAAAATTCCGGATAATTAGAGATATCACTTCTATGGACCTGCTTGGTCGTTGATGATTGTTGTTGTTGTTGTTGCACAATTGACTTGCTTCTTGTTTCTAAATCTCCGCATTCTTTTTGAGTTTAGACTTGCTTGAGGACAAGCAAGGTATTGTGTGTGGGGAGGTTGTTTTATCTATTTTATGTCTCGTTTCTCTCATAATTTATTGCTTGTTGTCGTTCGATATGATGCTTTTGTATTCTTTATGTTACATCTTAGGTAAAGATTGACATATGAAGTGGAACAACGTTCGAGAAGTGAAACGAAGAGAAACGAGGCGAAAAGAGGTGAAAAGGTGAAGAAAAGGGCGTGGAGAAGGCAGAACGTGGGGCTAGCGGTCGCTAGCCCCTAGCGAGCGCTGAGCTCCACCATGAAGAGAAGACAGAACGTGGGGCTAGCGGTCGCTAGGCCCTAGCGACCGCTGGCCCCTGAAAAAGCTGAGAGACAGAACAGTGGGGCAGCGCTCGCTACCCCCTAGTGGGCGCTACCCCATTGCTTCTAACCTTCACCCAGCAAGCCAAGGTAGCGCTCGCTGGCCCCTAGCGAGCGCTACCCTGGCGCAATCCTCCACCCCTATTTAAATACCACGCGTGATATTTCAGATGGGTATTTTTTACTTCACGTTTTTATTTTCTAGTTTAGGGTTTAGACCACGAAAGAAAACACTTTAGTCTAGATTTTTATTTCTTGTTCGTTCTTCAATTTCATTGTGGATTCGTTCGTGATTCAAACCCGGAGTTCTTAATGCATTATTTTTCCTTTCAATCAGTGAGTTCTTTTATTGCTTTCTTTAATGCTTTATGAATTATTTTCTTCTTGTTCTGCTTTTGATTAATTTCCAATTCTTTATCCAAACCTTTTCAATTATGTTAATTAATCAAATTAAGGAATGTTTAAATTCAGTTTCTTTAATTCTTCGTTCTTAGATTTAGGATTTAATTGCTTATTTAATTTTCGTCTAGATAGATTAATTAGATTAAAAATCCAAAACTCATTCTTTTTAATTGCTTTCTGTCCTGCAACATAGATAAAGCCATGTTTAGCTTCCTTGAGAATACGACTTAGGGTTAACTTACTAGTATACATCGAACTCGTTCTCTTGCGAGCTATTTAATAATAAACTGGAAGTATATTGGCTGGAAAAATTCCTCGTGCCCGATACTGAGTCCCTTTATCGGACAGTGGGTCTGGTCTAAACAATGCCACGTACTACAGTTAAAAATAAGTATGAACAAGAAGTTATAAGGGCAAGAAATGCCAATCGAGCTATTGCTCTCATTTGTTAAATTCACATCTACAAATCATTATAAACTTATCAATTGTCAGTCGAGGTCATGGTTGTATATTGAATATTTTTTCATAACAAATATATTAAATATTTTGGACCCAAGCCCTTTTAGAATATATTGAATATATAGTCATAACAAATTAACAACAAATAAGTCTTCATAACAAATGACAAAATAAATTAGTCTTCATAATCATCATCTACTTGGGGGAAATTCGGACCCGTATGTCCGGTGATACCACAATGAGGACATGGTTGTCTACCTCTCCTACATCTCCCAGATGTTTCCCCTCCTGATCTACGTCTACTTAGTCGAGGTCAACCCGACATTTGTATGGCTTTGTTTGGCAAAACTTTTATATTTGCGACATTGGTTGGTAGGACCCAATTATTTTTGTGAGGAACACGTGCAATGTGTACTCTGTAGGCGTCCTGCATCGTTGTCCGTTTGTAAAAGTTTGCTATGAATTGAGATATGGACATACCGGCATTCCTGTCAAATTGTAAAACAAATGTAATTAGATAATATAATAAATTAATAAATATTGCAATGTAATTATTTAAATATTATACGTACTGAATTGCCGCGACTGCATGAGAACAAGGAATGAGATCGAACTGAAACTCCATACACTCGCAACTCCATGCATTCAAGTCAACAATAACTAACCGCGTACTCGTCTCAACCTTAAATGTATGAGCATCCACAAGAGCTACGCTGTACGCACGAGATCTATCAATTTGTAGGTGCACTTTTCGTATAACTTCTTCCGGATATTCTTGTTGATCCGAGGCAGCTTTCTGACGTCTATCATCGAACCAATTTTCCAACACAAGTCTCACTGCCTCCACAAGAGAGCAAATAGGTAGACATCGAGCCCACAACAGTGTCTTATTGAAGCTTTCAACTGCATTAGATGTTAGGAAGCTATACCTTCGCACTGGGCACATCGATCGAGCCCATTTGGGAGGTCCAACACTCATCAACTTCTCATAAGCAACAGGCTTTGAAGCCTGTATGACACTCATTCTTTTATGATATTCATTCAGCCTGTATGTGTAAGCAGCTCTCTGAAATAAACCAACAGTGGTCTTTCCAAACCGTTTGATCTTGCCGCTAAGATGATAGTAGCATAAACCGTGTGTTGCTTCAGGAAATACGATACCCAAGGCATGCTCAATCGACACATGTTGATCGGATACGATCAATGTGTTTGGCGTACAACCATAAGCTCTTTTGACTCTTGTAAGGAACCAAATCCAAGACTCGTGATTTTCGATCGGCCCAATCCCAAAAGCCAGTGGGTAAATTTATTCATTCGCATCTTTCGTTACTGGAACGAACAAAATGTCATTGTTCTTCCCCTTTAGATGGGTGCCATCAACAACTATAACGGGCCTCATACACAAGCCAAACCTAGTTCTACAAGCTCCAAGAGCAACAAATAGATGTCTAAATCTATTGTCAGGACCGACATCAAGATCAGTGATCGTACCTTGATTCATCACTTCCAACATATGCAGATATCCAGGCAACAACTGAAATGATGCATCATACTTACCGTAGATCATCTCAAGTGCATGATTTCTGCCTCTGAGTGCGACATCGTACTTGACATCCATACCGAAACACCTCCTTAGCTCCTCTTGAATAACCTTCGGTCTAATGATATCTTTCACATTTCGCATTTTCTTCGCAAAGAATGCGCCAATCACCTTTGAGTGTACCTTTTTCGGACCAAGATGTGAGATATCATCAGTACAAGTGTGTTGAGCACGAAACTCAGATACAGTCCAACTACCTCCATGACAATGAGCACGCAGAACGAACGGGCATCTTTCGGACAACTTACAAACCCAATGCAATCAATACGTGTCTGATCTAACAATTCTGTATTCAGCTCGGTTCTCCATGTTCCAAAATCCAGCCGCAATGTTCAAGTCTTCCTTATCATCAAAGATCGACCCATCACCTAACTCTTCGAGTATTGAATTTTCTTCAGTCAGCACGTCGGAGGTCATAGCATTGAGGGGGACCATTGGAACTATCCAATTTCTTAAAAACCCTTCTGTATTAGGGTTGTACTCGACGTCACTATCCACACTCGGATACATCATTTCCAGAACTCTTCGCATACCCCCTGCATCACGTATCCATGCCTGCAAATTCGGCAAATGTACCACTGTTCATCTGAGGACCTTCTTCTTCTTCGGATTCAGATGATGAAGAACAATCTGAACTCACAACGTAATCTTCATCATCATCATCATCATCACCACCACCACCATCTTCTTCACCAACATTGTCACCGCATGCAAAGTTGAGGTCCAGAATTCTTGTGGACTCAATTCTGCTGCTCGATTCCCCCCTCAAATCCACATACACTGTAGGTGATGATTGGATCAAACATAGTCTTCTAACTTCATCATCAGTGGTCAATTGAGATTTGATAAGCCGACCATTCTTCGATCTCGACAAACAGAAGATATCGTACTGATTTTCACTTGCAATAGACATGTACTCGATGCAGAATTTTAAATTCGTGATAGTGATATAATTATTCGGGAGAGGTGTTGTCTGCTCCTGGCCACCCGTATAAATACATTCATCCCAATAACCTCCATATTTCACGTAAACGGGTGTATAATCATTCATCTACAAATAAAAATAATGAATGTAATAAGAAATCAGAAATAATATGATATATTCTTGCATGGAAAAGATAAATATACACTAAGGCACTGATACCGCTCGGGGTATAAATACCGTGCGAAATACCGCTGGTGAGGGGATACCAGCGGTATTTGCGTATTTCCGGGCGGTATAAATGTTATATTGTTGCTAAATACTCCCTCCGTCCCACCTCAATTGTCCCATTTGATTTTGGCTCGCATACCAATACTCACTTTATTTCTTTCTCAACTACTTCCCACTACTTTCCACCTACTTTATTACTCTCACAACTTTTATCCAAAAAAGGAAATGGGACAATTCAAGTGGGACACCCCAAAATGGAAAACGAGACAATTGAGCCGGGACGGAGGGAGTATCTGTTATCCGTAGATATATATCTACCGCTCGAAAAAACGTTATAAAATTAAATATCGCTGGTGCTAAATCAAACGGTAGTTCTCAATATTCGGGCGGTATTTAAAGTTTACCGAATAAAATAGAGAGTATGAGATTATTACCTGAAAATGTTTTGAAAATGACTTCAAATGGACCCGTTCAAGCAGATCAACGAAAGAGATATGTGAGGAGAGAGAAAATAAGAGAGAGATATGTGTGACGTTGATGAAGTAAGTAAAATTAGTTATATGATATAATGAGTTAATGATTATCGAATGAAAGTCAAAAAGTGACTATTTTCTTTATGTATTTTTTGCAGTGGGTATTTTGTTAACGTAGGTTTAGTGAATTGGGTATAATTCATATTTAACACTAATTAATTTTAGTATATTTTTAATGTGAGGTCGAATAAAAAGCACATGTATATTTTTTCAAAATTTTGTATTCGTAGCAAGAGAATTTACTTGTGAAGAGTTTGATTTAATATCTCATCCTTTACTGGAAAATAAGTAGCAAGAGAAATGGGAATATCGTTCCAAGCCTTAATCAGAGTACTGCTATAAGAAATTTTTACAGTTATTTGTTAAGTTCAAGGTGCTAAAATATTGTATGACCCTGATGTGTCAAAATGAACTTAAAAATGGGTCGAAAATTGAATCTTTTGCTTCAAATATTTATAGAGGTGTTGCTTCTTGATGGAATAAATAAGGTGATAATAGAAGTATAGATATAATTGATATTATTATTCGGAATTTTGCAGAATAAATTTGAATTATTGAAAGGCAATTATTAATTTTATATATATATATATATAAAGTTCTGAAAGAGTGGGACACAAAACGATATTCACACACATTCATGATAAGTTGATAAGTCTCGGGATTCAGGAATATATTAAGTTTAGAATTAGATTAAATTATCTTACTAAATCATGTGTTTGGTAGCAAACGCAAATAATACGTCGGCCCGCTATTAAACAATAGGCTCGTGCCAAAATCATCATTTTCCCCTATATTTTAATCATAAGGAAGGGGTGGGATTAAAAGAATCCTTATACATCATACAAATTTAATCTTATCATGCTATATCTTATCTTGGATACCAAACATGTCATAATAATAATATCCACCTAATTTTGACCAACCTTTTGGAATAATAACACCACATATTAAACTAATTGAACATAGTTATGGACAAACTATAAAGTTTCATTATAAAAAGAGTAAAAAACCGCTGTGTGCGTGAGAGAAAGAGAGAGAGTCACGATTAACTTGATGGTGATACTGAAGATGACAATAATGACTGACCAATGTATAATTTGGTAATAACCATTTCTACCAATGCTTTATTTAGTCACGTTTTTCGATTTTTGATGTATTTCCCCCCTTTGGCGAGGGTGATAGTGTTTGATAGCCTAGTTTCAGACTGATAGCAAATATAACATGAGTTACTCACTTGTTAGCAAACATAACATGGGTTACTCACTTGTTTGTCACTCTCTCCGTCCCACTAAACTTGACACATTTTATATTTAATTGAGTGTACTAAAATAATAAAACGTGTCAAGTTTAGTGAAATAGAAGGAAAGTAGTATTTTTGTGAAAACCGGACGACCCATAATATATCTAATTTTCACTATTCTACCTAGAAATGGTAACTCATCAATTTCATCAATTACTTTAACATTATGCAACAATAATCCATTTTAACATTGTTCTTCCCAGATTATCCCTCTCTCTATAACACATCTCTCGTCTTCTCACTCCTCTCTCTATTCTTCATACCCCCAACAAGCCACTATTGTCTTCTCTCTGTCCTCTTGTTCTCTCATTTTCACTATTTTCATGAATAAGCACAGATACATGGTGAGGAAGCACAAAACTAATTTCGGTTAATGTTCTCCAACGCAAATTCACGGGGAAGACACCGCCACCGGAGGCGATGAAGCTCCTTATTCTCGCCGCTTTTTGCAGCATCTTTTCCCAAAATTACACTAGTCTCTGCTTGTCGCAGCCTCGCCTCAAATCGGCTCTGCTCCACCGAATAGCCCAAGCTCGTCACCATCTCCTCTGCAACTCCGCCGCCTCACCGTCACTACAAATCCGATGCATCGTCGTATCCTTCACAAATTCTACTGCCTTCTTAATGGAATAAATCTCCTGCTGCCTTTTCTTTCAAGAAATGGTTTTGTTGAAACCCATTTATGTGCATAGATTGTGAGAGAATGAATGGGTAATTCATTCATTTCCCAACTCTGTACGTAGATTGTGCAAGAAAAAAACAAAACTTTCTAATGGGTTCATCTATGTAATTAATTCATTTCTATGTTCAAACAAAAACAATCTCTGTATTTTGATGATTGATGTATAGATGAATAGTTGAAGATATATGATAATTTGATGTTTTCATTATTTAGGAGGATAAGAATGTAATTTTGCAACAAAACCTAACACATAATTTTGTCAATTTACTGCCAAACAATAAAATTATATTCTTTTTTATTTAATCTCATCCTTCTAGTTAATTTAAACCTAACTAGATGAAATTTAATTAGACTATCAAACAAGTCCAAACATTATTGTATCAAACCATAAAAACTTGTCATAATGATACGGATTTGCAATGAAAAATATTTTCTCATCATTTTTTCAGATGTAGTTTGTGTTTGTCTCGAATGATCGAATAATGGAAGTATATTAGGTAGTTTTACCTTTGAAAATTAAAGATTTGTTTATAGTTAAAACATAACAGTTTCTTTATAACATTTTATCTTGTTTAACCAAGTTTAAACATGTTCACAACGTATATATTAATTTCATTTTCTTAGGGGATGCAAAAATAACGGGAAAGCAACAAGAAAGAAAAAAAAAATCAAAATAATTATAAAATAGCAAATAAGTTAAGTTGGGACATTAACGTAAAAGTTACTTGAATTTGGGTATAACTAACATTATCTGACATATTTGAAAATTTTTGTATTGCCGGTGCGTAGGGATGTCAATTTGATCCGAACATCAATCTAAAATTGAATAGGATTAGGATTAAAAATTTATAACTTGAAATATTTTTTGTCCAAATGGGTTTGACCGAAAACAACTAAAACCCGATAGGGTTAACCTAAAAATTGAGTGGATTGGTCCGATTAACCGAATGAAAAAATTAATAATTATTATTTAAATAATATATTTGATTTTCTATTTAAAAAATGTATTTTTCATACCCATCAAATAATCAATCACTTAAAAAATAATTATGACCCAATTTTCTTTCAATATCATTATCTTTTTTTCTTTAAATTTATAAATATTTAAATTTTATATTTAAATATATTTAAAATTTTATTTTATTTGTTATATTTTTCATATATATGTATTTTTTTTTTAAATAAAGAATCATGAAAAATATACACATATGTTAAACATTTTCATAAATATTCTACCCCGATTGGTCCGGTGGACTAGCCTGAAAACCGAAAGTTTAGGGTAAATTTTCAACCCGAAAAAATTTCAACTCAATTGAACACGAACAGAATAAACCGACAATCCAAGTGGACTAACCCAATTGACGATCTCTAGTTGTTTATTAACTTTGTTTGGTTTCCAAACTTTCCTACAATTGGTTTGGAAATTGTAGCAATTTCTTGCATTCTATTTATTTGTTAAGCTTATTCTTCCGTTTGATTACTTAATAGTTAATATTGAACCTCAAAAGAAACTCAAGATATTTTACTTACTGAAAACCAATAACAAATTAACGTGACATCATATCATACAACGAAACGATGATGGAAAATATTGAGAGATTATCTCAAACATGAAACCCAAAAAATAGTCGCATGTGGATAAACATTTTGCACTGTAATTTCCTCAACCTTAATTATGTGAATGAACGAGCAACACAATGCTTAAAAAGTGAGCAATCAATTTTAAAGAAAATATAAACAATAATTGGTGTAAAAATTATCCGATTGCCTGTCTCACATCACATTTATGAAGAACATATTCCGCAACACTGTTGAAATTGTATAATTTACAACATCACTCTCTCACTGCGTGCTCGAAAAAAGAATAAATTTTCGATATTTTATTACATGAATCATGCACTCAAGACAAGACTCATGCACTGTTGCCAGTTGCCTTACGCAAAGAGGTGAAACTGAACCTGCAATGTCACCAGTAATGTTTGCTTGAGAATCAATAGGTGCAAGCTGTACATGATAGATAATGATTTGAGATGGAATCAAAGGTATGTGACAGAAACAATCCAACGATCAAGTTCCGTAGATAGATATACCTGATCATCGGCTTCTGAGCTGGCACTTTGGCCAATGTAGATGCAATTGCAGTTGATACTGGCAACTCCAGAGGCTACATACAAAGCGATGCAGAAAGAAGACATTTAGAAATTGGAACATACACTTGCTAATGAAGAAAGTCTATGTGAACTTGATGCAGATATGCATAGCTGGGGACACAATAATCAAACTAATTCTTGATTCTTATGCAAGTTCTCAGCATGACTCTAAAAGATGCAGACATTTCTGGAATGTAATCTTTGTCAATTTCGACTTCAGAAGCAACATATGGCCAAATTTCAACCATGAATATTTTTGAAAATTGAAGTACCCATAGCTCATGTTGGGAATACAAGATAAACGAAAAAACAAGAAATGAATACAAGCATAAAAAGGGTAACTTGGCAAGACCTCTAGCTCTTCCAAGTCTGGTTTGAGTTGAATAATGAAGGAGGCCCCGTTCCCCGCTCTCGTTACTTCTACAGCTTGCTCAGCAGTGATCGACTCAGATGATTTAACTACTCCTGTCTCCTCGGAGTAGTCTTGCTTTTCGCTCTTCAACAACAAACCTTCGAGCCCATCTACTACTTTAGAAGAATCTTGGTGATTGATAGTAACCGGTGCAGAAGACTGCTCAGTAACGTTTCTCTCCATTGGTAATAGAGCAGTGAAAGCACCAGAGGAAGCTGGAGGTCCAGCAGCAAATTTGCTTTGATCGAGTTCTGGAATTCCCTGGGAATGGATAGGTGGGTTCTCAGTAACTCCCATTTGTTTTGTGGGGGGACTAAAACTGGGTTCATTTTGCTTTGTTGCGGTTGTCTGATCAAAGGAAGTAGCATCACTGGTGCATGCACAAGTAGTGGTCGAAGACTCCATCAAGCTAGTTCCTCCATTGGTTTCATCGAGTTTCCTTCTCTTCCTGCTCACAACAGCATCACTTGGAACAGCATTGCTTGCAAGTGATTTCAGAACTGTACGACTCTCGGACCTTCTTGTGGGGGGAGATGGCCGAACTCCATTTGGGAAGACAAAGATAGGAAGGTCCGTCCGTTTGACGTGACATACATTAATCCACATTGCAGGCTTCCAGAATGAGTATGCATACACATCACGCTTAAAATCCTCAACTGTCATCCTTATATCAAACTGTTGAGCTTCTTGAGGGTTAGCACCTTGTTTCCTCCGAAGCCCCATAAAATAACTACGGTGAAATGGCTTAGCTTTATCTGAAAATTCAGCAGGGTGTGGATGGCACTGAAGTACCCCATTCGTGTCCCTTTCAATCTGAAATATTGACAGAAAAATTGGTCCACAAATGAAAAACGCCAATTAATGAATAATTAATTTAACATCAGATCACTAAAAGAATAAAAAGGCAGAAGACACTACCTTCAAGGTAAGCAAACGCTTTCTAGACTGAACCCAGCCTTTCCAATTCATCAAGTCGTCATCAGTCTCTGTTGCTATGTCTATCTGCAGATAATTTTTATACGCTTCAAAGAAAGCAAAAGGCCCAAATAATGTCTCCCATCTATTCTTGTTCGCTTCTATCTCCTGCCATACACAATAAGAGATTTTAAATGATGCATAACACAGAAGAATACATCTTGAAATATCGCAAAGCAGAAGCCATGGAGAAAACCAGACATCCGGATTTAACTGGAAATAAAAAAATAAAAAAAAGAAAAAGAAAACACAAGATGTAATACCTCGCATATCTCATTTCCCCTATGAAATTCTTCCATCATGACTCGCAATGTGCTTGTTGAGACATTGTAGCTAGAGTTCATGCAGGGGTATGCAGGAGTTATTATGGGCATTAGGTGTGATCTGTCTTTATAATTTCTTCTAGGATCCCAGAAAGAAAGCCCTAACGATCCTTCTTGAATTGGACACAACATTACGGGATTTGGCCAACGCCACATTCTGTATAACTTGAAAAAGCGGGATACCAACATGCTCGGCAGAGCATTTGGGTACAACTGGCAGATGAAGGCAACAAGCAAAGCCCAATTGATACCACCAAGGAAACCAGTGACCTGGATAACGGAAAAGCAGTGTAAGGGGAAGACAGGACATTAACCAAAATGCTTGTATATGTTGTATAAACAAAAGATAATGAGAAATAAAAGCAAAATACTTGATTTCCTCACATTTGAATAAACTCCACGCTGCTTCGCCCAAAGCCGCATACATCTCAGTGTAGTACGAAAACTCTAGGTATGAAATAGGAAGGGAGTTCAATTACTATTTTCAAGGGAATCATTTTCATAAATTAATTCAAAATTGAACTATTGTCACCTGAATATTTGGGACCAGACGCAATATTTGATCGGTCACTCTACAACCATTGAGACTACGAACAGTCTGGTCATCCACATTTTGGAGAATAGATTCTTGTGAAACATCAAGATCCTAATAGCAGTAGCACAAGACAAAAGGATTAGACTAATCCAGAGAGGCAATTTAGTAGTCTTTCATAAAAGATATCAATATCCTTGTCATTATCAGAGCAGCACCAACAGCTTAGTTGGTGCTTTTTAAATCTTTGACAAATGCACCGGAAGAGAATGTTAAACAAAGAAATGGCTTCGCGGGAAGGAAAAAAATTAATTTGTACTGATTAATCAGAGATGCTTCAGAATGCATCAGATCATCAAATGTACTAATTACATGGCACCATATGGCATGGTAGAGTACATCAGACCAGCATTCTCAAACGTATAATGGTTAGGTTGCAGGATGTCTCCATAGAGGATCCCAACTATTAGCTATCCTATCACGAAAGATATCAACCTATAATAATGCATTACTATGTATTGTCATAAAATCTCAATGGGCCAAAAAAAAAAAGAATAAGGAAAGAAACATGAGATAATCGCAGTGACATTGCTTCATGTGACATCAATGTAAATAGAACGTAAAGAAAAGAAGAAATAAAACAGGAAATTCATATAAACTAGGAGCTTGTGCTATACATTTGTCATCACTGTAATACATCAAGAACAAAAGACATAAAACTGAAAGTGTATACATATTAAGAACTAGTTGTTCAAAGAAAAGAATCATACTTCCGGAATTATCCACAAGGACACATTTGCATAAAGCAGATCTATAGAGACACCGTTGAACTTGAACCTCATGACCGGAACATGAGCATCTGGTACAGGATGGAGCTCTTGTACTTCCGGCATCTCTGAAAGCATTCTATACAGTTCACCGAAGAAGTCTTCCTGTATTTCACAAAGATATTATCTTCCTTTTTCATAAAGCATGCGTTAACAAGATGTCAACAAAGAAGGCTTACGTTTCTAGCGGCATATTTTGGTCCGACACACAAGGTATCAATATCAGCACCAGGGCCATGTACCTATATAAGCAGAAGAAAGAAATTATAAAAAAATCCTCAAAATACCTATCACGTGATCTCTTGAATATTACAACAATAATCTCAATAGTAAAAAATAAGACTAGATAAAAAAATGTTATGAAATGAGTTTGTCTTCTACATTATCATGTTTTACAAGCTCACCAACTTATCATGGTCAATAAAAAAGCAATCAAATCAGCATTTAGTTTAACAAAAAAAATCTCAATTCAAAATTCTTTTCACGGTTCAATGTAAAAAGCACAAAGAAGGGAAGGAATTCATACTCCAAGCCGGTAAGAACCAAATGTGAAAATCTTTGCATTCGCCTCTTGGATTACCGACCCATTATAACCTTTGGCACGGCTAATATTCTTCACCCACGTCTTGACAATCTGTAAGTTCATTCAGAATCAACATTCGTCACCAACCAAAGACCAAAAAGGAGACTAGATCATTAAAGGTTATAATAAGTGACCTGGTCTAATCTACCAAGAACTTCCTCTCTTTTGATAGCTTCTTCATGACTTTCATACAATTCCCCATCTACAAGAAACTGGAAGCACATGCACAAGTGAGAGCAGGTATATTGCTAAGTGAGGTACGAGGAAAAAGGCAAGAAATTAAGAAACTACAAATTCTCAGGTTAGCGTTGTTATCCAAGAAAATTTATAAGCAAAAGGGGTAGGATTGTGGAGAAAATATCCTTCACTTGCCATTTTCTCTTATTTTCCTAACTTGCCCTAGCAAAAATAGTTGCTGAGTTGTAAAAACTGCCCCTTCAGTTATCTTTTCTACAGTACTGTTAACAAAACAACCAAGATGGTTTCCCTTTCTCCCTCTTAGCAATCATGGCAGTGGCAATAGACTTTCAAACAAAAGCACAAATTAATAATGCATAACTAATGCAAAAGAATGCAATAACCAACCTTTTCTAGCTCACGATTCTTAATAACATCAGATTCAGCAGGACCGCCTGTTGAGATTGGCTCGGATAATCCAACACGAGTTGCTGTAGTTGATCCTGGACTACCCATGAACTGTGATTTTCTCAGTAATTCCAGATCCTTCTCTTCTCTTTGCTTTTAATTTTGTTCCTTTTTAAACCTTTTCTTTTTCTCACTGAGAGTAGCAAAACAGGAATTGATAAAGGATGATAACAGCAAAAATCTCTTTTTTTTATTATTTCCAATAACAGTTAACAATCAACTCTCATAAAACATAAAGAACAATTAGTGTACCGAACGATCAATCAACTGAGAAAATAAAATTAAAATATAGTATTCCACAATCTTTTTATTCAATTACAGCAGCGCTACAAGGGATTAAAGAGATACAAGGAAAATTGGAAACATAACCCTCGATAATAGATAAGCCTCTCCCTCTCTGCTATTTTTTCCCTCTAGCATACAACAACGCCGTCTAAAACTGAAAACCCAAAAGTACATCCAACGAGACGCACCGGTAGTGGTATTCTGATTTTTTTTCTTTTCTTTCTATTTTCTTTAATTAATTTTTCTCTGGATTTCGTTCTCGACGAGGCCTTTGGGTCTTCTGGAAACAGTAGAAATCCCTAAATCAATCAAAACCTTGGAGTTATCCACAATTGGAAACTAGTTATGGCAATATTTTGACTACGCACGATCGTGTAATCGTGTTAGTGTGTGAGAAGAGAGCGAGAGAGAGCGCTCACAGGGTAGAGTCGGCGACTGCGAGAAGACGGAGATAATCGAAGAATATGAACAAATAATTGATTTCACTTTTATCTATATCTATATATATATATAGGGGAGGTTCCGTGAGAATAGGTAGATTAGTTTTGAAATGTGATTTAAATATGTTAAGCATGAATTCCATATAATTAGTCAAGGGTTTTTTCATTATAAATTGTAACGGCTCCCTTCACTAATTTTGGAACAAATCTATTTAATATATGGAAATAATGAAACTTGAACTTACCGAGTAATAAGAGACTTTCCATTCATATAACAATTTATCATTTTATTTAAAAATTTATGTTCTCTCTGTTCCAATTAAAATAAGAAAATTTTATATTTTTCCTTAGTTTTTCATTTCATGTGGCAAATGTTTATATTAGTAATTCAATTTGTTTCATAACATAAACTGAAACTAGTGTTCAAATATGGTTCACTAACCCAGTTTATTCGCATCAAGTTTGGCATTAAGTTATTATGTATTTATTTGTAATATACTATGCATTTATTTATAATAAATTATGCATTTGCATTTTTTTTGTTTGATCATGCATGACTAGGTGTGATAAAATATTATTGACATGCAAATTTGTGGAATAATATATTAGTAACATTATTGCGTAATCGAAAAAAATGTAATGCATGATATACTATAAAAATGTAATAATAAATAAGACAGTAAAAAATTGTTCTAGGTTATGTACTAATATTTAGAAATACATTGTTCATGTATGAATTGTATTAGAAATGTGTTGAAATTTTATAATTTCGTCAAATTTATTAACACTCTACGTATGATTTATAATATAGTTTATTATGTATCTTTTTATTATCGTTATCAAATATATCAATGTGTTTCATAGAATGCATCACAAAGTTAATATATAAGATTATGTTAAGAAATGCATGAACTTAGCATATGGCATGCATCACTTCGTTGAAGTTAAAATCTATATACTGTATTGTACTCCCTCTGTCCCAATAAGCTTGGCACAATTCCCTTATTGGGATGTCCCAATAAGCTTGGCACTTTCCTAAAATAGCAAAATTTATCCCTTTAAAAAGGTGTGGACCCTACCACCTTTATCACTCTTACACTACTTTATACACTATCCTTAATAACCGTGCCCAAAAGTTTTGTGCCATGCTTATTGGGACGGAGGGAGTATATCTTATGCATCACAAAATACTGTATAATGCATTAAATTTGTATGGCAAATTTAATTCATCAAAAAATATACTCCCTCCGTCCCAACTAAGTTGGGGCTATATCATTTTGGACCGTCCCAACTAAGTTGGGGCGTTTCCTTTTAAGGAAACCTTTATCACACACACAAGTTTAAATAATATATATTCATATAATCACTTTATACATTTTTCAACTTTAAACATACACTTCTTAATTACCGTGCCCAAAAGAAATGCCTCAACTTAGCCGGAACGGAAGGAGTATTATAATAATAATTATAAAGTGAGAGAAAAATTATATTATATTATATGAATAATATATCATAACTGAGAGCATGTCATGAATCCTTATATGAAAATATTACAATCTCCTAGTGTATTAATAAATCGAAAATGAGTTACAAATTTTCAACACACATTTCTAATGCAATTTTTTCTCAAATATTTTATTATTGATATGATATTTTTGACGCATTAACGTGAATTAGAAATGTGTGTTACAAATTTAATGCATTACATAATATTTTATGATACATAAGATAATAAAATATATTAATTTTTCATGTAACTAATGCATATCATATCATATCATGCACTATAATGCACTGGCGTATCCACTTTAGAGGTGGGAGGGGCTTTAAGTACCCGCTATACTTTAAATTATAAAATTATTCATATTTTAACAAATAATTATGTAAAAGCATCTGCTGTTAAAATAAAATTAAACAAAATTTATTTTTTAATTTGATACATTTATATTCAGTCTCTCCTAAATTTTTTTTATGCATCCGCCGCTATAATGCATATCATGCACTAAGTTGATACATTAGTCAATATAATCTTATGCTTTAATTTTGTGATACATATGATGAACTAAATTGATGCATATGCATTTGATAATGATAAAAAAGTAGAAAAATAATTAAGTTATATTAGACGAGCAATATACCTTAATTGAGTATGGATGAACCTTTATATCTCCAAACTTTTTGCTATATACCAAATATCAAGTATCTTCTTGTTCTAAAACCTATCAAATAATTAATAGCATATATCGAAAATGCTCACCCACCTGCGGAGGTCGGGATTAATGCGCCCACGAAGGATGTGGCATGTCACTAGATAAATATTAAATTTTTTATATTTTTTAATAATTATCACTTTCCGACTAGAATTTATTGACTATGGTATAGTTTAATATTATTAAACACAAAATAATAATAAAAATAAAATTAACAAAAAAATGAAAATATAGTAACCCATATGTTGATGTGACAACCATATGTTGATGTGACAATGACATGATATTGTCACATCAACTATGGGCGCATTAAGATGTGCCCGGTGGAACATTACTCTAGGTAGCATATATACTCCCTCCGTCCCCTAATAAGTGTTCTCAAACATAAAAACTCACATACCAATATAATTAATAATTTCCACTATTTACCCATAATAATTGTATTGAAAACATAAAAAGTAAAAGTAATTCAATGATGAAAGGGGTAAAATTGGAAATTTAATACTATTTTTATCTTGATTTTTGTAATAGGACACTTATTGGGGGACACAAAAATTTTTCTTAGGGGACACTTATTGGGGGACGGAAGGAGTATATAAATAAATATAATAATTTTTCCAATGATTTACGGTAAAAGAAGGTTGACAATCAATTGACAGATGTATAATTTCACCATAAATTAATAGCCTTGGAAAATTGAGGATAAAGATGTATAGGGAGAGAGTAGGTTTTTATGCATCAATTTTTAGTTCTCATTTTGATTTTGTTAATCAATTTTTGTACAAACTATTTTAACTATGTTATGATTTATTTGGTAATCGGTTTTATGCATCTTAATTAAATGGATAAAAGTTGCGAGATATTTATTTTTTCTTGTATATGTTCTAAACAAAAAAATGACTCTTCGTTCATTTTTGCTATAGTTTTAAAAAATAAATTTAATGAAATTTTATATTCATTTGATTGCTTAAGGAGGTAATTTGATATATTTATTTTACATGCGTATACTTTTGGTACATGATGTACTTCATTTTTCTTAATGAGTATTATTTAGACATAAATATAAACTAGTGAAGCGTCCGTACTTTACACTGGTTATTAAACATACAAATTTATACATTGGTATGTAGAAATTTATAATTTATACATTAGAATTTTTAATTGAGAATAAAAATAATTGGACTGTTTGACTAAACATTTATCTTGAATTGATTAAATAAAATGCAATGCGTATTAGCCAATCCGGATGTCGTATCTCAAAGGTAGACTATGCAGGGCTTTAGTATGCAAGCACTTGAACGAAATAAAACTAGTTCCTAACACTCTAAATCAAATTGAAGTGATAATATTTATCTAACTATTAGAAAGCAAATAACAAGGTACACAAATGGATTAAGACTAGGGTAAAGATCATCTACAATCTATACTTAATGCTCGTTCAATCAACCTCGTGCTTTTAATAAGATTCTCCTAAGTTGATTAGCTAATCACTTGCGTGTTCTTAAAGCTAATCGGTGATTATCACTCACGTGCCCAAATCACACTTAAAAGAATATCAAATTCAAAACACAATTTCCCTTTTTACGATTCCGATTATAAGGTTTGATTGTTTAATTTAGAAAAGAGATGTAGAGTAATTCATCAACTAGTTCTACATCTAGAGCATACATGTTGATCAAGCATATAGACTCTTAAGCACATATTAAACAACCAATCAAAAATCGAATCAAGGCATCAAGTAATAAATTGAGATAATCAAACCCTAGAGAAGATCTAGTCAACCATAAGTGAAGAAGAATCCACAGAAAGATAAAGGATAATAAACTTACTAAGAATCTTCACAAACTAAGTTGGAAAGTGCTCCAATTCACTTGAATTACCAAGATCTATCTACTATAGCAAATAAAATGTGTTTCTAAGAGCTTTGTATTCGAGTACAAGTTCATTCCCCTCTAAATGACGCCAAAAAGCAATTAAAATCACGTCTGGAACGGTCAGCCAGCGGTCACTGGCTTTGAGTCTCTGGCCGCCTTTCTCTTGTAGGGCTAGCGGCTGCTGGGTTCCTAGGGGATGCTGACTCCTGCATTTGCTTCCTCGTCTTGATCTCTCTTCTCGTGCATTCCTTCCCACTCTGTTCGGCTTTGCATATGTGGCATACGAGATACGGCTTCAAGCTCTATTTCCTCCTCCTAAATCCAAAACATGAAAACACAAGAACGGCATAAAAACGAACTAAAATCAATAAGAAAACATCAAAACTAAGACCTAGACACGACAACACAAAGAGTTAAAACACAACAAAAACACACTAAACATGGACATATATTTTTTAATTTATGTGAAACTTTGCGTTTTATTATGGGTTTGATATTACACTTTTCAATAAATATAACGTTTTAAATACCAATTACTAATTAAAAATTAAAAAGGATATACACAAATATTGAAATAAATTTAATATGTAAAGTAAATAATAATTCTCTCTAAAAACTATAAATAAAATGTCACAATACACAATAGTAATGTTTGTAAGTAATCAAGACAATTAACTCAATAGTAAGTCTATTTTTATAAATTCTGCAGCACCTCTTTGTACACAACATTTGTTGTAACACTTATATTCAATGAGAGTGTCTCGTGGAATTTCAATTTCCGTTTCACCATCATTCAGACCTCTGATTTCCCCATCTCATATACTTGCTAGCCAATTGGCAAATTCTTTTAGTTGAATTGATTCATCGGTTGAGGATACATTGCGAAGTCGCATGTTTTTTGTCAGTCTCAAGACTGTGCGGCTTCTCCAAAGATATGAAGAATTAATTGTTGCATTCATGATATCTTGTCTAGTACCTTTAGGAATGACCGGTAAAATCTGACAAAAGTCTACACCAAACACAATTGTTTTGCTGAGAATTATCATTGGTAGCATTCCATTCAATATGCATGTTTCATGTATCCTAAAATAAAAATATAAAAAAAATGGGTGTCTATTATTACTAAATGGAAATGCATCTGCTATGTTCATTACTTGGATTTCTTCAAAACTCTTGAATGTGTAAATCTGATTTCGGAAACCTTCTATCATTTCAGGACGAACCAATGTTTTCTCCAAGAAAAGTCCTTTATATTTGTGTGATGTGATTCTATACTTTGTGTAGCTTGTAACAACAAAATTCTACATAGCATATGTCTCTCCCTCTTTGAATGAATCCTTGAAAGATTTAGATAGATGTCGATCTGCTGTAAAATAAAATTTGACTCCCTACACACCAATAATATTATTAATAGATTAATATATATATATATATACATGTATATATTTAACTATTTATTAATATATACTTGTACATTATACCTCTTCATCATGCATTATCACTTCAAAGCTCTTTAGATCATTTGTATTTGGTGAAGGTACATCATAGCATCTAACGCATCTTGCTTTGATTTGAGGAAATTGAGTTAGAGTGTGAAGATCTTTGAAGAGGTACCGCATAACTATACAATGAGCAACACCCCTGCAATATATGTTTTTTTTTAACATATGAAAATTTAATAATATATGCATTATGTACTGTAAATATTAAATTAACAATTAATTGATTTTTAAAAGTTTATAAATAAATAAATAAATAGATTAAATCTTTAAGTACTCTATCTGTTAAAACGAATTGGTAATATATATATATATACACACACGTACATACATACAACTAATCATATCCTTTCTTTACCTAAAATATCTAATGAATTCTTGTATTAATGGTACATAAAAGCCGACATAAAGAATTCCATTGATATACGGGACAAGTTTCCTAAATATTATGAAAAAAATAGGTCTACTCGTGCAGGATCAACTAAATGACATAAGAGTGTGGAGCATAAGGAGGAACTCACTATCTGCATCACATTGACAACATATAATCTTTAAATATATTAATTTTCTTGGTTCTTAATTAATAAAAATTGTGGTAAATGTATTTTCTCCCTAAATAATTATACTAATTTTTCTAATAAAAAAAATAATTTACTATACTCTACAATACAAACACATGTAATCACTTATAACATACATAACATGATGTATATGTTATAAATTGTACTATAAATGTTTCATAAATGTGACAAAGTAAATTATCAAAATCCTAAAACATAATAGGATGTATATAGAAATGAATGGTAAAACATAAATAAGTTTTAAAAAATATAGTTTACCTTTTTTTTTCTACTTTAAGGATATCTTTGCAATGATTTTCAGGTGGAATGGAAGTGAATTTTGTTGTTGAAATGAATACACATGATGCTATTGAAAGTAGAGATAGTAAGAAAGTGAAGTTGGTAGTACTATAGATAGATATTACAATATAAGTTGGAAGCTCAAGAAGTTGAATAGTAATGTTTAGCTCGTTTATGCTTACTGAGTGATGTTTAGCTTACTGAGTGATGTTTAGCTCGTTTAAGTGAATTTTGTTGGAAGTTGAAAAGTTTTATAATAAAAAAGTAATTTCTCATTAAGCTTACTGAGTGATGTTTAGCTCGTTTATGTGCGTGTTTTTGGTTTATCTTTTATCGTGTTTAGCTTTTACATGGAATCAATTTGGTGTGTTTTAGTTCGCTTTTATGTCGTGTGTTGTTTGTTATTGTTTTGTACGTAAGATGACGAGAAAGACTTGATTGGAGCTAAATAGATGCCGAATGTGTCGATTACGCAAAGCCGAACAAAGTGGTGCGAGCCTACGAGTACACGGGAGGAGAAATCACCTTAATGAAGCAAGCCTACAACCCAGCGGGCGCTGAATTCCTAGCGCTCGCTGGACTGCAGGAATTTGTGCGTCAAAGAGGTTGCGCCAACGACCGTTGGCTACGCAGAGGTCGCTGGGCGGCAGTTCCTGGACGGATTTTTATGTGAGAACTGATGTATTTTCAGGGTATATCCCTCATATCAGATAAAACTCGAACTGTAAACATAGAGAACTCTCTTGGGTAGTATTTAGATTGTACTTTTATATTTGGAAGAAGGATTTAAGGTGGAGATCGACTTCTCCAACCTAGTAGTGTAATCGAAGTGAGTTTCTTTATAGATTATTGATGTTATTGTTATTCATGCTCGTTGTTTGGATTGTGATTATCAAATTGTATCGATTGATCACCGTTGCAATTCCGTAGACATAGGGTTAGGTTGAGAGACGAACCTTGTGTCGGACCTAAGTCCAATCAATTTTGGTTGTAATCGGAAACGTATAGACCGAGTATTCATTTGATATTGTGAATTCTTGATTGTGCGGCTTAAATATGAGAGTTCTAGTCACCATCTAATTATAAATACGAAAGTTAGTAATTAAATAGCTTTTGAGGATTCTTGATGTATGAATGAATGCATGAGTAGTTGTAGTATGAGATGTTCCACGTGGATATCGAATCCTAGAGCCTTAATTCATGATTCCCGTTATTTAATTTACTTATCTATTTTAGCTTTTAGTTATCTACTCGTTTGCATCTTGATAGAATGTTTAGAACTTATAAATGTTTAATTTGTAGTACTTGAATTAGGAAGCTATACTAAGTCTTTCTTGAGATATGACTAGGGTCAGCTTATTACATATTATAGGTCTCGTTTTATTGCGAAAACTTACTTACACATTTCAAGTTGAACGATATGGCGTAAAAAATATATATGATAGAAGTTGAATAGCTTTTTTGGAAGTTGTGATGTTATAGTTGAAAAGTTTTATAATAAATTTTTTTTTTTTATTAGGCTTGTTGCATGACAGCATGAGTCTGTCATGAGTGAGGGCGCCAAGAAAAGATTCCTCTTTAATCTATTTATATAGATGTTTGCAAAAATTGAAATTCTAATGCATAATTTTATGGATCTCAGCGCATTATATTTTGTATTAAGATTCATTTATCATATTTCATATAAAATAAATTAATGACGTAAAGATAGATATTTGTGTATTGAGATTGAAATGCATAGTAACTCTATACTTTATACACCATACTTTTTGACAAATAAAATAAAATTATAACAAGGATTAGAATGCGATGATAATGAAGTTTTGAGTTGAAACCAAAACATATGCATTTATATGGAGTACTATTTTGATGCATTACGTATAATATAATATTTTATTGCAATACGTGGTAATGTAATTTTAAGCATTAATTGATGTATCGTGATTTCAATGCATTCTATACATAAACTTGATGCATTTTTAATTTGATCCATTCCATATATACATATGGGGTGGCTTCTTATGAAAACCATGTCTTAGATAGTAATTTATGAACCAATATAAATCATAAATCAAATAAAATAAATCATAAATCAAATAAAATTAATAGTTTAGACGTAATCATATTTATTATAATTATGAATAGTAAATATCTTAAAATAAACTCATAAGGGTACACAAGTGAAATTTCATAAATTGAACTATTTATCTAAAAAACTCAATTAGGGGTGTTCGCGGTTTGGTTTGGTGCGGTTTTATACAAAAATTAAATCAAACCATAAAATACGGTTTATAATTTTTGTAAAACCATACCAAACTGAATTAACTTTAAAAACGAACCAAACCAAACTGAATTAATACGGTTTGATGCGGTTCGATTTTCGGTTTACTATTATTTAATTATAATATAGTGTGTTTATTGATTTTCGTGCAATGTATAATTATTGAGTGTTTCTTCGTTGTGTTGTAAAAAGTAAATAAATAAAAATAAAAATAAAAGTTTGATAAATAAAATTTATTATCACTAGTGTCATTTTTTTTAGTATAACAAAAAAATTTCAACACTAATATAACATATATACTTGACTAATAAATAAAATAAATTATTTAAAAATTTAATATTTTTCTTTTAATTGAGAATTTGAGATATATAGTTAGAAAGAGTAAGTAAAAAAGAAGAAATTAAGAAAAATATATATTTATTTGTTAGATAATCAATCATTATAATTTAATAATTTATCTCTAAACAAATAAAATAAATAAATAAGTTTTATTAAAAAAATATATAAACAAAATATTAATTCAATTACTATATTATGAGAATGATATACAATATCAATACATAATTTATATTACGTTTAAGTTATTATATACATTATTATATATAATAATTATTATAATACGGTTTTGCGGTTTGGCTTGATTTTTATCTTTTAAAAAATCAAACTGAAACCGTAAACCATAGTTTCATAAAAAATTAAACCAAGCCATATATTTAAAATTACAAACCGAACCAAACCTGAAAAATACAGTTTGATTTGGCCCAAAATCCTTCCGTATACAATTTGGCGGAAATTATGGAGCAAATAATTAAATTCATATGCTCATTAAATTAAATTATGCAATCAAAAAATAAGATATTTTTTGCTTAATAAATCAAATTATGGAACCAAACAAATTCAATTTATTTACATAATAAACTAAAATCATTTGCTATTTAATTAAATTTATTTGCTTAAGCTACTAATTTGATTTAGCTAATTTGTTTTCATAATAAATTATGGAGTCAAATAATTTAAATTTATTCGCTTAATGCAATGAATTCATTTGCTTAATGCATTCAATTTATTTGCTTAGTACAATGAATTCATTTGCTTAATACAAAAATTCATTTGCTCAATATATTATATTTTTGAATAAATAATAATTAATTTTTAAAAAAATATACATTTGCTTTTATATTAGATATAAATATGTGATATCATGTTTGCTTATTAAATTTAATCTGTTTGCTTTGGCATGATAATTAAATTTGCTTTTTAATTAGTTATATATTGTTTTTGCATAATTTTTAAACACAATTTAACATTATTTTTATATTAAATGCAATATTTTTATTATTTGCTTTATACGTGTAGTGAATTTGCTTAAGTCCTTATGAAATTTTATATGCTTAAATTGCTATCTAGATTTGATTTTTAAATTAAATCTATTTGCTCAAATTACTAATTGAATTTGCTTAAATATAAATTAAATTTCTAGTACTATATATCCTTAATAATTAAATTTATTTACTTAAATCACTTGTTAGAATTGCTTAAATATAAATTAAATCACTAATAATATATATTTTCTAATTATATTTATTTTCTTAAATCATCTATTAGATTTTTTAAACTATTAATTACTTTTCTCTTTTATAAAAATGCATGTTGTAAAATTTAAAAGACATACAAAGTAATAACAATACAAAAACAAAAGACAAAATCAGTTTATGAAAACAAAATATTTGTTCGATCGTCGATTTTTAGAGTGTTTATCTGATGGAAAAAGTAAAGAATAGGGTGAACACAGAATTACGTGGTTTGATCGTTTGTTAGATCTACGTCCACGGAGAAAAAGAATCCTTTGTATTAATATTGAGTTTTTGAGAGAGTAACAATAATAAATCCGTGCCTAAGGTTGCTTTAGAGACTATATTTATAGGTAACAGATTGCAGTTATGGCTGGGTCCGAGATTGCAGGCGTTAAGTTCGGGATCGTGGGGTGGACTGAGCTTCTGGACTCGTCGGCTGGACTTCTGGGCTTTTGGGCCGAACTGCTGGGCTCTTGGGCCGAAGTGACTGGGCCGAGCTGCTGGGCTCTTGGGCTGGAGGTCCAGCCATGTTGGGCCTTAGTCTCGATTGGGCCTGTTGGTGGGGCTATATCCTATCACATCCCCCCCCCCCAAAAAGAGAGAGAAGCGAGGATGACGAAGTTGGAATTTGTCCGAGCTTCTTTCTGTAGATGAGGGTGAGGTGCGTGCTTCGTGCTGCAGACGAGGTCGAGCTCGAATTGGGATTTGGATGAGGTGTTATTGCCGAAGTGAAACTGTTGACGAAGCCAACTTGCGGCCGACGAGGTCGAGGTGAGAATTTTGTGGATTTGTGGAAGACAGCTGTTTGTGGGGAACCGCGTGGGACACGTGTCGACTTCTTAGTGGAGCATCCGAAGAGGCGGGATTTTGAAAAAGGCGGAAATGTTGCCTTTAAAAGCTTGCTTTGTACGCCTTGAAAACACTTTCTGCTATCTGTTAAACCTTTGCTCTTACTTTCTGCGAAAAATTCTTCCAAAGCTCTCTGCCTCTCCGCCGTTGTTCGCCGTCTCAACAAAGTAGTCGGAATCTTTGCAAGTGACTTTTTTCACAATGGCTTCTTCTTCACCTTTCTCCCCCATAGACGTAGAGATGGAGACTGTAGAGGTTTCGCCCTCGCCGCCTAGGGTTTTTCCGGCGGGGGGGGGGGGGGGGGGGGTAGGGAGGGGGATGGTTTTTACCCAAGCTGCTTTGCCTCCTACCCTTGAGGTTGTAGAATTTTTGCCTCTAGTTGGGTCGGACGCGGCTCTGAGTATTTCTCTACCATGAGTGAATCCCATATGTGGAACTTGGCTCGAAAATTTTTGTTTTCGGAGTCAATGGAGATGGTTTTACCTCAGGTTGAGGATAGGGGTAGTTCTCCGCCCGTAGGTTTTTTTACAGTTTACGAAGACTATCTTCACTTCGGTCTTCGGTTTCCTTTGCATTCCATTTTTGTTGAATTCTTAGAGAGGTTCAAGCTTCCTCTAGGCCAGTTAGCGCCGCCCTCCATTAAGCAAATTATAGGTTTTTGTATGGAGGTCGGTCAGCGAGGTGGCTCGTTCTCTATAGACGCCCTGCTTAGATTTTTCCGAGCTAAGCGTGGGCCGACGGGGTGGGTTTACCTGTCCCCTGTAAATAAATTTAAGTTAGAAACCCCGTCGAAGGTGACGAACTGGCAGAAGAAGTTCTTCTTCTGCCGAGCTGAGGGGGTGCCCTTAAATGCTTGGTCGAAGGCCAAGTTCGGGCCGCAAGTCACGGTGGATCCCGTCGGCGAGCTCGAAGCGGGCTTGGTGGACCTCGGCTCGATTAAGAGAGACTACGCCGAGGCCGAGCTGTCGAGGTATGGACTGAGCCCATACAACGCTTCTGCCGACGTGGATTCGGGTGAGGTCTCGCTTTATGTGCTGTGTGGTGGTATCGCCCGAGCTAAATTTTAATATTTCTCTCTTGTATTGCAGTGAATCCAGAGGCTTTACAAGCAGTTTTGCGGAGGAAGAAGAAGAGGGCGAGGACCTCTTCGGCTGTGGAGGAGACGCCGCGCCACGCGTCGGCGGAGAGGAGGTCGGACCCGCGTGCGGCGGGCTCGGAGAGCTCGCAGCTTGCCCCCCCCCCCCCATCATAGATTTGTCCCCACCTCGCTCCGAGGTGGGGGGGTAGCTCGGGGGGCCGAGCTTCCGAGCTGGAGGCATCTCGAGAGATGTCATTTTCTGAGGTAAGCATGGACTTGCTTCTTTCCTTCCCTTTGCTTCTCTCTTTGTTTTTTTTTGTATACTGATATATCTTGCGCAGGAGGCTGACGTGGCCTTGGCTGGGCTGAGGGGCCTGGCGAACTTCGTGGCGGGCGGAGTTGCTCAGTTTCAGAGTCTCTCCACCGAGCTCGAGGCGGCAAGGGCGGGGGCGGCAGCGGCCGAGGCGAAGGCGGCTGGGGCGGAGGAGAGGGAGGCTCGGGCCCTCGAGGCTGGTGAGGGGGCCAAGAAGAGGGTGGCCGAGCTGGAGGCCGAGGTGGCGGAGGTGAGGGCCCAGCTCGTCGAGGAGCAAGAGAAGGTGGCCTCCGCAGTCGCTGGCCAGGGCGGCATGCTCCGGGCCTTCGCAGAGCAGATCTTCCGATCCCGGCACTTCGGGGGGCTGGCCACGCAGCTGGTGGGTGCCATGAGTGCCTCTATTTCCTCGGCGATCATCGACCTCATCACCCAGGACTAACCAGATCTTGACAAAGCCAAGTATGGGTACGAGGTGATGTCGGAAGAGGAGATGTTGAGGGAGTATGCCGAGGTGCTGGTGGAGAGCACTTCGAACGTGCCTGTGGTGGAGAGGCTAGCTCGGCAGCGGACCTTGCTGTCGGAGAGGGTGGTAAGGAGTTGTCCTGTTGACAGGGATGACAAGCTGGAGGCTGTTATCGCCGAACTGTCAAAGGATGTTGCCGCCGATGCTGCCGATGCTGCTACCGAGGCTGCTGGAGGAGGCCAGGAGAGCGGGACTGGCGAGCGAGAGGTCGGTACAGGAGGCTTGTAGTTTTGTTTTTTTTTTTTTAGCTTTGTACTTCGTCGCCACTAGGGCGGCGTGTCTTTGTTAATAAAAGAACTTTTTCTGAATCGCGTTTGTTTGCTTGTAGCCTGCTCTTGATTTTTACAACATTCCTCATTATGACCAAGAAATTTCTGCACTTCATCGGGCTGTTGAGGCGGCCGAGGTCGAGGCTTCGTGTTGGAAAAGCCGAGCTGATAACGTCGAGATTGAGGCTGACGCGAAGCTTCGAGTAGCGCAGGAAAAGCTCGACGAAGAGCACGCTAGATTTCTGGAGCTTGACGACAAGTTCAAGCAAGCTACGGAGGACATCCAAACCTTCAAGGCCATAGTTGAAGAGCATACGGAGTACGAGGACCTCATCCATAAGAGCGGGCGATTGACCATTTACGAGGTCCAGATGCAGATCAAGGAAGTTCGTGCTCGGATGAGGAAGTTCCTCGAGAAGTACGGTGAGGATTCCTGGCAAGTTCGTGAACAAGAAGACGGGCTTCTCAAGCTAGGGTCCATGTATAAGACCGTTCTGAACCGGAACCCGAAGCTAAAGAGGTGGGTGCAGTCCAAGAACGCTCAGCTTGGTTCGTCCTCGCAAGAATTTTTGGATGGGAATTTAGCGGGTGTGCACCCCCCAGTGCGGCCTTAACTCGGGAGCAAACTCAAGCCATAATGTCCCGAGGTGGGGGCCGACGCGCTTCGGGGGGCCGAGGTAGAGCTGCTTCTCCAAGTCGGGGCCGAGGGCGGGGCTTCGGCCGTGGTCAAGGGATGGCTTTTTTGAACTCAGTGCTCAGCCATGGCGCTAGTTCAAGCTCGGGTCCGGGCTTTGTAGAGAAGTACCTTTGTTTTAGTAACCCTTCGAGCTCGGACCCTCCACCTTGATATAGTGTTTGTTGAGCGAAATAAAGTTTTATTTCTATTGCATTATTACCTCTAAAGCTTTTCTCGATTGTATAATCAAGTTTACTTCAAGATTATTTATAATAGCTAACTTGAACTCGGAATTACTTCGTCAAGGGCCGAGGTTAAAACCTTAAGCAGCCACTTCGGCTGAAGAAGAAGTTAAGGCTTTCAAGCGGCTACTTCGTCTAAAGATGAAGTTAAAGCCTTAAATAGCCACTTCGTCTGAAGGCGAAGCTCGGGCTTTTAAATAACCACTTCGTTTAAGGACGAAGTTAAGGTTTTACACAACCACTTCGTTTAAGGACGAAGTTAAGGTTTCAAATAGCCACTTCGTTTAAGGACGAAGTAAGGCTTTAAATAGCCACTTCGTTTAAGGACGAAGTTAAGGCTTTAAATTCCTTGTTTGTCGAATTTATCGATAGGAGTGGTCTCCTTACGCGCGTTTAGATATTGCTCCGATCTCGGAGTTTTGTTTGATTTGGACTCGAAATAATATATATAAGGAACATATGCTATAAAATATGTAAGGATTTAACATGGGAAATTCTGAACTCTCTTTACAAATAATACTTTTTCAAATGGGAAATGTGCCAAGTTCGGGGTACTGATTCCCCAGATAAATGGGCGAGCTTGTACGATCCTTTGCCGAGGACTTCTTGGATTCGGTAGGGTCCCTCCCAAGTGGCTTCCAGTTTGCCGAGCTTCTCTGTCTTACTAACTTCATTATTCCTAAGTACGAGGTCGCCTATTTGAAACTGCCGATGCTTCACTCGGTTATTATAATACCGAGCTACTTGCTGTTTATACTGGGCTTCTTGTACATAGGCTTGTTCTCGTTTTTCTTCCAACAAATCCAAGTTAGTTCGAAGTCTTTCTTCGTTATCTTGGGAGGCGAAGTTAAGTGTTCGGGGGCTCGGCAAGCCGATCTCTACTGGGATCACTGCCTCGGTTCCATAGACAAGACTGTACGGTATTTCTCCATGGAATGTCCGGGGAGTAGTTCGGTAAGACCATAGAACTTGGGGCAAATTTTCCGCCCAATCTCCCTTGGCCTTATCGAGGCGGGTTTTTAACCCTTTGACTATCGTCCGGTTCGTAACTTCGGTTTGGCCGTTCGCTTGAGGGTGAGCCACCGAAGTGAACTTTTGTTGAATACTGAGTTCGTCGCACCATTCTCTGAATGTCCTGTCCGTGAATTGGGTTCCATTATCTGAGACAAGGACGTGGGGTATGCCGAAGCGACAAACTATGTTTTTCCAAACAAAGTTTAGGGCTTTTTTGCTTGTAATCTTCGCTAGAGGTTCGGCTTCTACCCACTTCGTAAAATAGTCAATGGCTACTATAAGAAACCGCAGCTGGCCAGGGGCTTGCTCAAATGGGCCGACGATGTCTATTCCCCATTTCATGAATGGCCAAGGACTTTGCATGCTAGTTAGCTCGGTTTGAGGTATTCTTGTTACCACTGAATGGAGCTGGCACTTCGGACATTGTTTGATGATGTCAATTGCGTCTTGAAGCATGGTCGGCCAATAATATCCCCATCTCATGACCTTTTTAGTTAAGGCACGAGCTCCGATGTGACTGCCACAGGATCCTTCATGCACTTCGCGTAGTACGTAGTTTGCTTGGTTGGATCCCACGCACCTTAGGAGAGGTTGAAGGTATGATTTTCTGTACAGTATTCCTTGGTCTAGAACGTACTTAACGGATTTTCTTTGAAGCTTCCGAGCCTCGGCCTTATCAGCAGGGAGTTCGTCTCTTTCTAAGTAGCTGCGAAGTGGGGTCATCCAGTTCGGCTCATCGTCGATTACCATACTCACTTCGGCCTCGTCTATACTTCGAGTTTGTACTTCTTCCACAGGAGAGGTTGTGGATGATGAGGCGAGTTTGCTTAGTGCGTCAGCTCGGTCATTATCACCTCTCGGGATTCGTATCAACTCGAAGTATGAAAAACCTTGTTGTAAGGTTTTGACTTTATAAAGGTATTTCTTCATTCGTTCACCTCTGGCCTCGTATCTGCCCAGCACGTGACTCACTATAATTTGGGAGTCACTATGGATTTGGATAGCTCGCAGTTGAAGGGCTTGCGCGAGACGAAGTCCGGCGATTAGGGCTTCGTATTCCACTTCATTGTTTGTTGTTGGGAAGTTGAATCGTAGGGCATAGGTGGTTTCTTTTCCTTCCGGGCTGACGAGCAAGATTCCGGCTCCACTTCTTTTATGGCATGATGCTCCGTCCACATAGATTTTCCAACAATCTATTGGAGGTAACTTCGGTGTTTCTTCTTGGATTTTCTCCTTGACCGGTTCGGTGGGCTTCGGAGGTTCCACGAATACTGCTTCTACTAGGAAGTCCGCTAGTGCTTGTCCTTTGATGGCCTGCCGAGGTGTAAAGGAGATCGTGTGTTCACCGAGCTCTACCGCCCATTTGGCAATTCGTCCTGAAGCTTCGGGCTTTGTAAGTACTTGCCGAAGTGGGAGGTCGGTCAAGACTTGTATTGGATGAGCATGGAAATATGGTCGGAGTCTTCTTGCAGCATTTACTAGAGCGAGTGCGACCTTTTCCAGGGGTTGGTACCTCGTTTCTGATCCCTTTAGAGCTCGGCTTATGAAATAAACTGGTAATTGACGACGTCCTTCTTCTTGTACTAGAACTGCACTGATTGACTCGTCCGAGGCGGCAAGGTATAGAGAAAGCATCTCATTTTCCTTCGGGACAGATAGGGTAGGTAGATTGGCGAGGTACTTCTTCAAGTTTTCAAAAGCCAATTTGTGCTCGTCGTTCCACTCAAAGTCTGGAGCTTTCTTTAATATCTTAAAGAACGGGAGTTGCTTCTCGGCGGCTTTAGATAGGAAACGACTCAGTGCAGCTAGGCAGCCCGTCAGTCTGTGCACGTCGTGAATGGACTTCGGTACTTGCATTTCCTGGACAACTTTGACTTTTGCTGGGTTGACTTTTAGTCCTTCGCGAGAGACCCAACACCCTAGGAACTTTCCAGATTGGACCATGAAAGTACATTTTCCCGGGTTTAACTTCAGATTCGCTTCGCGGAGCAGGTTGAAGACGACCTGGAGGTCTTTTAGGCAAGTGTCAACTTCCTTACTTTTGACAACTATATCGTCGACGTACACTTCGACAATCTGGCCGATGTGGGGTTCAAATATCTTGTCGACCATCCTTTGGTATGTAGCTCCAGCATTTTTTAGTCCAAAAGGCATTTTCTTATACGCGTAAATGCCGAAGTCAGTAATGAAGGCCGTTTTCGGAGCATCTTCATCACTCATGAGAACTTGGTGATACCCTTTGTATAGGTCGAGGAAGCTGAATACTTCGTGGCCAACAAGGGCTTCAACCTTCTTGTCGATGTTGGGAAGAGGGTAGCAGTCCTTTGGGCAATGCTTGTTGAGGTCGGTGTAGTCGACGCACATTCGCCATCCTCCTCCTTGCTTCTTTACCATCACGGGGTTTGCCAGCCACGTCGGATACTTCACCTCGAATAGGATATCAGCTTTCTGCAGTTGGCGTACCTCGTCATGGATAACCTGATTTCTCTCGGCTGCAAAGGCTCGCTGCTTCTGCCGAACTGGCTTCACTTCGGGATCTATATTGAGATGATGAGTGATGACGCTTGGTGATACTCCAGTCATGTCTAGGGGTGACCAAGCGAAGATGTCTCTGTATTCCCGAAGTAATTGAACAACTTGTCTTCGGAGTTCGCTTCCTCCGACGAACCCTACTTTGACGACCTTGGACACGTCGTCTTCGTACAACACGACATCTTCAACTGGTTCTGCAGATGATGACGCCGACTCCGTCACCTCGGGGTTCGGTAATTGCTATGCTTGAGGATGTTGCATCCCTGAACCTCGGAATGTGACCTGCATGCACTCCTTGGCCTGCATTTGGTTTCCTCTAAGTCTAATCACTCCGTTCTTAGATGGAATTTTAACCGTGAGGTGGTAGGCCGAGCAAATCGCCTTCGTTGCTATTAGCCAATCTCTTCCTAAGATGATGTTATAGGGGGAGTTGTCTTTAACAACGAAGAAGTGAATTATCTTGGTGGAGGATAACGGACTCTTCCCAACAGTCACGGGGAGCGAAATGATGCCCTCCGTCGAGGTCTCTTGTTGTGTGAAGTTTCTCAGCGGGACGGGTGCTGGTCTTAAACGTGCTTCTTCGATATCGAGTTTATCGAAGCAGTTTTTGAAAAGCACGCTCACCGAAGCTCCACTGTCGATGAACACTCGACGAACCAATTTATTGACCACCACAGCTTCGATGATGGTAGCGTCTTCATGGGGTAAAGAATGGGGAACTGGGTCGTCGCTAGAGAAGGTGACGACCTCATCCTTTTTGAACCTTTTTTGCGAAAGCTCCTCCTTCTGTTGACTTCGGGCCTCGGCTTTTAGTGAGGACTTCGTTGCACCTTGAGGGAGCCCGGTAATAGCAGCGATGACTCCGTCATATTGAGGTTGGCCTTCGTCTTCGTCCTCGTCATCGGGCCTTGGCCTTTTGTCTTGGTGGGGATAGCAGTTTTCCCCCCCTCTATTCTTACTTCTCTTGCCTTCCCTTGAGGTCGGGCATCTTGCTGGCTATGACCTCGGTATTTACCAAGGGTACCATCACGCACCAGGAGGTCTATATCCGAGGCGAGATTTTGGCAGTCCTCGATGTCATGACCGTAGTCGTCGTGGAATTTGCAGTACTTGTCCCTGGATCGTCGCTTCGATCCACTTCGGGATAATGATGGCGGCTTCTGGAATAAGTTCGCGTGAAGCTCGTATATTTCAGCTCGGGGCTTCGTTAGCGAAGTGAGCTGATTGCGATCTTGATTGGACCGAGGTCCGAGCCGGGATTCCAGTGGACCTCGTTGTATCCTCTCAAGAGCACCTCGTCGATTCTGTCCATGATCAGTACGCTCCTCCCTTTTTCTCTTGTCGTGACTTTCAGGTCGGTCTGCCGCTCTTTTTCTTCTGTCAGCCTCGTCCGCCTCTGCAAATGCGTTGGCAATCCTCCAAAGTTGTTTGGAGGTTTGGGGGCGCTCTTTTACGAGCTCCCTAAAGAGAGTGCCGGACTGAATTGCATTTTGGAATGCCGAGATAAGGACATCGTCTGACAGGCGGTCGACTTTAAGGCTCTCGTTATAGAACCTAGCCAGGAAGTCGCTGATTGTTTCTCCTCGTCCTTGTCTTAGCGTAAGGAGTTGGGCCGAACTGATCTTAGCTTCAGCTTTTTGGAAGAAACGACGCTCGAAGGCGTCCAGCAGATCGGTATAAGACCCTATGCTGCAGCGCGGAAGGTTGTCGAACCATTTTCGTGCGTTGTCTATCAGCAGTTCGGGAAAGACTTTGCACATGTAGACATCTTCGGCGAGCCCTTGGTTCAACATGTTATATTGGTACTGTGACAAGAAGTTGTTGGGGTCACAAGAACCGTTATAGGGTTTGATTGGTGGCACCCTATATGTTGATGGGAGCGGAGTATAGAGTATTTTGTTAGTAAAAGGGGTGGCGATTCGACTGTAAACAGTGAATCTCCCTTCTCTGTGGTCATCTTCGTCACGTCGGGAAGGGCCGACGTTTCGATGAGGTGACGTTGAACCGCGCCGAGGTGAGGCGAGGTTATTATTTCCCCGACGATCACGCTGCCTTAGGGGAAGCTCGTCTCTTCTGTTCTCGGCAATTTGGAGGCTCAGAGGTCTCTATTGTGGTGGTTCAGTTTTGTCTCCTTCCTCTTGACTTTGTTGCCGATGTCGTTCGGCGAACTAAAGGAAATCTTGTTTGTGGAGATCTAAGTATGCCTTAAGTGCATCTCCGAGCTGAGGCTGGAGTGCGGCATTTTCGGGTCGGTGATCTCCTTGGTTTGGTTCACTGTTACCCGTCGAATCATCGGAGCGACCTGACAACACATCCTCTATATGGTCGTCTGGAGTTCGGCGGATTATGGAGTCGCGTCGGACTTGGAGTACATCCTCCTCATTAGCCAATGTGTGAGGTGGAAGGACGGATGGATTAGTTTGATTCTGTTTGCCCTTGGCAGCAGCAGCTGTAGCGGTGGAGCGGGTAGATTTCACCATTGTATCTTTACTCCAAAAAACGTTGATCGATTTCACAGAATTTATTCGTTTCCCACAGACGGCGCCAGTGTTCGATCGTCGATTTTTAGAGTGTTTATATGATGGAAAAAAGTAAAGAATAGGGTGAACACAGAATTACGTGGTTCGATCGTTTGTTAGATCTACGTCCACGGAGAAAAAGAATCCTTTGTATTAATATTGAGTTTTTGAGAGAGTAACAATAATAAATCTGTGCCTAAGGTTGCTTTAGAGACTATATTTATAGGTAACAGATTGCAGTTATGGTTGGGTCCGAGATTGCAGGCGTTAAGTTCGGGATCGTGGGGCGGACCGAGCTTCTGGGCTCGTGGGCTGGACTTCTGGGCTTTTGGACCGAACTGCTGGGCTCTTGGGCCGAAGTGACTGGGCCGAGCTGCTGGGCTCTTGGGCTGGAGGTCCAGCCATGTTGGACTTTAGTCTCGATTGGGCCTGTTGGTAGGGCTATATCCTATCAATATTATACGCAAGGTATAACATCTCTCTAACTAAATGTGGTACAATTTATGATGATTGATACGAAAAAAATATATAATTGAAGAAAATGACAGTTACAATTTGCTTTAATATTACTCTATTATCGTCATACACTATATATATATAACTTACAAACCAATCTAAACCAATATATATATATATATATATATATATTCATTTATTGAATCTAACGGATCTAATTTTAGAATGATTTATTATTTTTTTCATTCATTGTAATCGGTTAGATTGTGAAGTATGAGGTTATATAAGTAAATTTGTATATGAGAGAGAATAACGGATGGATTGAGTTGTTACATGATATGATAAATTTAAGAAATGAAAGGTTATCATTCCATAACTGACGTGCATGATTAAATGGTGGATATTTAGTTTCCATAATTAAGAGATTTAAAAAGTTAAGGGGAGAATTAATTCTAGGAACATGCTGTGAGATTTTATTGAGGTTTAAACAAAAATAAATTCGATCTTGGGTATTTATCGTGATGCAGTAGAACGTGTTAAGAGAATCGATTGACCATAACAATGCATTTTACAGTTTCATACAATGCATAAACAATTGTATAACAATGCAACAATATTAACCAGTATATATAATGATGACCATAACAGTACATTTTACAGTTTCATACACTGCATAAACAATAGTATATCAATGCATCGTATCTTGAATGCCTATTGACGGAGTTAGAAAGTCATCATCGTCGTCCGCCGTAGCATTTCGTCGGCCTTTTCTCTTCTCAACCGCGCGCTGCATAGTTAGAGGGTGGAGGTTGAAGATTTTTTCGAAAATGGTGAGAGATTGAGTTGGTTGACTGTGAAATGAAACTTCTTTTATTAGTTCCTAAATTCCAGTAGAGAGAGGGAAAAATTGAATTAATGGAGAAACCGTCTAAATTGATTGTACAATTCTAACCTTCGTGCATTGTCAGTTTACAATGCATCGACAGTTTCTATACTTTAGCCGATTTAATCCTAGCCGTTTGTTTTATATAATTGGATGGTCAGGATGATTTCCTATTTTACACCAATTTAACACTTTATACTCACACCCTTCTCTATATATATAGAGAGAGAGGATATAGATTATATAAAAATGGGTTTTTGAATACAAAATAGAAATGATCTAAGCCCTTAAATTCACATAATTAACGGTTATGATTAATCAAAATAAATTAATTTTAAATACAATAAAATATACCATAAATAATACAATAAAACTAATATAGTAATTTTTTGTATGAGAGAGTATTGTATATAGGGATGGACGTTTACTACAAAGGAGAAAGAGTATTATTTTATTTTACCTTTCATGGTGGTTATTGTTAGAGTTAATTAAGTAATTTGAAGATCATTCAATTGTTTTCGTAAGTTACACCTTTAAGGGTGAGAATCGGGACGGAACCGGAAGTCCCGGTCCCAGACACGAATGTCCGGTCCCGAATTTTTCAAATTTTTGGGTCCCGATTCCGAATTGAAATTCCCGAAATGTCCCGATAGTCCCGAAATTTCCCAAAATGTCCCGAATACAAATCATACCTATCATTAAGTCCAAGTTCATTCCAACATTCAACGACAAATACAACACATAAATCACACAAATCCTACTTATCGTCAAGTCCAAATCCATTCCAACATTCAACAAAATCCATCAAATTTAAAGCAACATAAATATTATCAAGTCCAAACACCTACTAACATAAATATCATCAAGTCGAAATACAACAAAACAATAAACCACCAATAAACATCAATATCACTAAGCGTGACTTCCGTGAGCACTATATGTGTCCAATCTCATCGTCTGATTGTCGTTCACATTGTCAATGCGTTTTCCAGCTCGATCAACAATCCCAAATTCAAGCAAAACTATTAAAAATAAAGTAAACAAGTTAAAATATATAGTATGCTATAATTGATATATATATATATATATATATATATAATTAAGAAACAAGTACTCACCGTTATCATATTCTTTTTCCATTTCACTTTCAGGAATATCTTCTTCATCGTTGAGAAGTTTGTCAATTGAACTAGATTTCAACCAATCTTGTGCACATATAAGAGCTTCATCCATATTGCAAGTCAGCGAGCTTCGGAATTGAGAGAGGACTTGACCTTCTGTGCTAAATGCACACTCAGATGCAACACTGGATATAGGGATGGCCAAAACATCTCTAGCTATCTCAGAAATGATCGGAAAGCGCGGGCTATTTTTTGACCACCATTGAAGAATGTCAAAAGAATCAATTTCAATGGAAAACATCACATACTGACTCTCTGATAAATAGAGATCGATCTCTGAAGTAGTAGCATTAGGTCATTCCTCTCCAACACGTAGTTGGCTCAATGAAGATTTAACTCGAAGTCCACGACAATTAGATCGAGTTGTATTCATACAAGGAGACCTTCGGGGGGATGTATTGACTACTGGTGGTAAGCTCGTAGTAACATTCTTCTTATAAATCTCAAACAACTCATCCAATGAGCTTTTAACCTCTCTCACTAGTAGGATTGCCCAATTCTCGTCATACACCGCCCTCAAACACTTTTCCACATGCACCAACTTATGTCTCGGATCTAATACTGCATCAACATAGATAATCTTGTTCATTCTTGGATTCACGTCCATATCCTCCAACCAGTATTTCTCAAACTTCTTTTTCATCCGCCTAGCCATGCTACTAACTTCATTATCTTCATCAAACTTTAAATCGATGATGATATCAAATAACTCACACATCTCTTTAAAAAATAAATGTGACGTGGGATATGAGGTTCTGGAGACGAGTAGAGTCAAATCATAGAATTTCCATAAGTAATCACACATCTTCGACACATATATAAAATCAACATCTTCAAGCACCACCAGAAGTCCATTTTTATACTTTTTCTGATTCATATCATTCGTAAATTCTCGATTATTGTACCCAAAGACGAGCAATGTCTTCTCATATGGTTGGGCTGCCTCTGACATCAAATATGTGGAGTTCCACCTAGTCGGCATATCCAAGCACAAGGACTTCGTGCAATCAACTTTAAGAACTTAAAATTTCAAAAAAACTTCAAACTCTTCCAGTTTCTCTTATAAATACCCTCATTCACAACTCAATTCTCACACCAATTTCTACTCTCATCTCTATCTCAATAAACATTATTTATCTTTCAAATCTCAAATTTTCAATACCCGGTATTTCTTTTTCGTGTTTTTATGTAGTTCCGGTTATCAACTATTAATCTAATACTAAAAATCATGTATTGTAATTCCCTTTTACTTATTTTTTTAATTCTTCATTAAATATTGAATTTATTAGACATTTGATGTATGAAGTTGTGTTGATGAAAAATTAATGCAGTTAGTGAGGTTGATGTCCAAAACAATATGTCTCGGGTTTGAGTCATTCGTGACGCGACTATGTAATTTAATGTTAATGTAAACTAATTTTAAAAGAATTAATACAGTTAGTATTACGAAAATGACCATGCGCACACGGCGAGCGGGATTAATACGCCTGCGAACAATGTGACATATCTCACAAATAAATATTAATTTTTTAATATAATATTTATTAATTATTACTTTTCAATTAGAGTTTATTGATTATGATATAGCTTAACATTATTTAATTTAAAATAATATATAATTAAAAATAATGAAAAAACAAAAATTATAATGTATTATATGTTGATGTGACATTATCATATCAATTGTGAGAACGTTAATTTGTGTCTGCGGTCAACGATAGAACGATCCTAGTTAATATAATTAAGAAAAAAAAGAGGGATGTGTATTCTTCAAATTCTATAAGTAATTTATTTTTTTATTATTTCAATCATTGTGAAGCTCATAGCTAGTTTATACTCACCGACTTTGAAAATTAATAATATGCATAGAATGATTTTGAAAAGAAAAACAAACAATTTATAAAATGGTTTTTTGGTTTGAGGTTATATAGTGTTAAAAAATTGTGTTCGAAAATAATTGCTATCTAACAATCCATTATTGACCAAAGGCCCAAAAATTACTATATTAAGGGTCCAACAATAATACAACAAAAGCCCAGTTTGAAAATAGTTGGAATTTCAACTTTAACTCAAATCAATTTTCAATTTTGTGTTTAATAGTGGTTACTTACCATCATCACTCTATCTATGCATAGTACTGAATAATTAACCCTTCAATATTCCAAACACAAAAAGAGAATCAAAATAAAAACATAAAGAAGATTGTTGGTAAGAAGTCATTCAGACTTGATGCACCAACTTTTAGTGGTATAGTGAAACATGCAACTCTGTTTTCCGAAAGAAAAAGAAAACAAAAGCAATAAAAAAATAATAAAAGAATAAAGGGAGTGGGAGGTAGAAGTGGGTGACTGATAATCTGGCTGTCGGAATCATGCAAAATGATTAGTTTAAAATAATGTTGAGAGAAATCGAATCTGACCATATGAGTTCCAGACAGCTTGGGGGCTTTGCTCCTTCCTGTCCTCAACCCTTATTATTTTTAAACAAATGGAACCCCTATTAATTAATTAATTAATTAATTTATTCATCCAAAATAAATAAATAAAATATAGTTTTTGTGTGATAATCATGTCCAAACGATTATATATGATGTATTATGTTTCGAATCCATACAGAATGATTCCATATACTTTTATCTGAATATAAAATATGTCCATGCTACTGGGACAAATGGAATATTATTTAATATCACTCTGCCCTCTCCAAAAAGATGTATATTTTTTCAGCAAGCAAATTAAGAAGTTTTTACTTAAGTTTAAAGTGTTGTAAAAATATAAAGGAAATAAATAAATAAAAGTGTAATTAGTGTTTACTAATTGCACCCTTATTACAATTAAACACCCATTATTATTTTTATTTTGGAAAAGTCTCTATTTAGAGATGATATTTTAAAATCGAATACGCCTATTTTTGAGGAGGACAGACGACAAAGGACAGAGGACGGAGTGTTATTTTTTATACACACACAATGGCTAGCTTTTTCATCACCGCTATAAAAAAAGTTGGGCACACCACTGACCTCCAACACAAATTTGTCATTTCATTGTGGTATGCTCTGGTTTTGCCCACCTTAATCTCAACACACACACACACAAGCACATATATCAAAATAAGCTTCAACTTTGTGTTCGCATTTTTTAATTCAATTGACACTAAAGTTTAGGGGACCACTTTCCAGATGATTTTCCAATAACTAATGTTTTCTTTTTTATTCGTACTATTTTATCATATATGTTTGGTTCTAATATAGTATATAATAGTGATATTACATTTTTCCAACTAACCTTGTATGCATGTTTTTTTTTTTTTTTTTTGAAATATTGATACAATTTGAAGCCCTAATTGAGTACCATATCATTTCATCTTCTTTTGGACGTCCCCTCTTTTCCTAATAATTAAAGAAAGTGAAGAAAATTATGGGTTGTGAGTTGGGACTGGGAGCATAAGAAGGCATATTCTTGATTTATTCCCCCTTCTGTTTTGTAGTAGTAAAATACTACTATTCATTAGTTAAAATTGATCTTGGATCTTACGTTTGTGATTTGAATATTATATATATATATGCAGATACTAGTATGATTAGACAAGAAGTTTGGTCAAAATCTAAGAAGCATGTGCGCTTGGTCTTACTGCATTAAATCATCTTAATATTGGATCTTGTTTTATTGAAAATGATTAAGAATCCACCTTTTGCATTTCATATATATCCATTGATTAAATAACATAGTATGAATAAACTGACGTTTTTTAGAGTACTTATATTACAAGTAAATATACACCACTCCTGTGTAACATGTTGTATGATTAGTTCGATTTTAAAATTGTAATGTCCAAAATTTGAAGTGATATGTAATTTAGATCTAACTTTTGAACTGTAATAATTTAATACTCAAATTTTATATTGTTTGCAATTTGGATTCATTCATTTTTTTTCTACATGTGGATGAAGTGGAGATTAATTTAAAAGTCAAATCCACATTGAAAATAAAAATTGATTGACAAGGTTCATTGAAGCTCATTAGTTCTTCCTCGGACGTCCAACTGTTGCAGCCACCCGGCCTAGTTTAGTTAATTAATTGAGAAAAATGTTGGTCTATATTATGTACTTAAAAGTTCGTTGTTCGTCCTCTATTTTTTTTATTGGCAAAAATATTAAATTTTATGGATAAATTGAACTCGAAACTTTTAACACCGTATATTAACCTCATATAATTATGCAAACACTAACCTCATATAATTATGCAAACACGTGTATGCAAGGTTGTAAACGAATTAAATAGTTTTGGTTTGATTCGCGATTCGATTCAAAATTTAGTGATTTGAATTCGAATATATAGATTCAATATTTGTAAATATTCAATTAAATATATAAATAATACATTTATATATAATTGTTTAAATACAAAGCCTATTTTGTATATTAAAAAATAAATTTCAACATAATTTTTACTTTTTATTATAGTAAAATTTCAAATTGGATCGAATTTTAAATTTAATATTTTTAAATATTACTTATTATTTAATATATTAAAAAATAAAATCAAATAATTCGATTCGAATATTAAAATATTTCATAACGAATTAAATTTAATATTATGATATTCGATTCGATTCTTTTACAACCTTTGATACAAGACATGTAGTAGTGAGTAGTAACCCTATATCTTCTTCTATATGTTCTTATACAACTGAATAGTATTGATCTCCATTAATTGTTATAAGCGGGTTATTTATCAGTAATCTCTCCATCCATCACAATGATATACGTTTTGATCCGATACGAGTATTAATAATATGTTTTTATTTGAATAAATATGTGTAGTGAGTAGAATTTGAGTTCATTTAATACAATGTTCTAGGTTGAGTTGTGTATACCTAGTGGAGTTTGATTCTCATAATATATTGTTTTAAATTGAGTTGTGTATAGTGAGTGTAGTGGCTTCATTTGTTATAAATAGAAAATTTCAACGCAAAATTGTATGTTCATAAAAAATCTTTACATTTTGTCATTTTATTCCGTCCACAAAATATCTTTACGCCTCAAAATTTTCATTTATAATAAGGAACTCATTTCACTTAATACATTCATGTTCAACTATATTAAAAATAATAAAGAATTTCACTTAATACATTCATGTTCAACTATATTAAAAATAATAAAGAAAGTGAGATTTAAACTCCACTCAATATACACAATCACCTAAAAATATAATAAATTAAGGTCTTGTTTGGTATACGTGATATGAATCATATGATAGAATAAAATGAAATTATCTTACCAAATCATGTGTTTGGTAGGAAATGTGATTAACATGTTGACCTGCTATTAAATAATGGACTCATGTCAAAATCACTATTTTCCCCTATATTTTAATGTTAAGGGAATGGTGAGATTAAAATAAGATTGATACAATATACAATTTTAATCTTATCATTTTATATCTTATCTTAGCTACCAAACAAGACCTAACTAGATTCAAATTACACTCAGCTATACAATCTTATGCAAAGTTAAATATGTTAAAATTTGTATCGAATCAAAATATTGTGTCCAAAGGAAAGGGAGTATTCAATATTGAGGTTGCCAATCTAAAAACACGTCATGAATTGGTATAGTGATGAGGAGGTTATTAATGCCCACATTCTGTTTGTTACACATTTATGAATAGAGTACGAGAAATAGGTACTGTTGTTCTGAGAGATTAAAGCTACTTAATACTCCACCTAATTATACTCAATCCCATCTCTCATACTGAAGAGAGAATATCTATCATGTGTAGACCTAAATGAAAAAATATTCAAACTCATCCCACTATTTATTTACTTGTTAAATAATATGCAAACCACCCCTCATTTCTTGAAAATTGTGTTATGTGAGTTGGTACAAAGTTAAAAAAAAGATTGTAAGGCGTATTTTAATGAAAAAATAAAATATATATATATGTGATGCTTAAAATAATAAGAATTTTGAAAGAAAATACCTAAAAAAAATCACGCTTTTGATGAACAACTCATATACATATTAAGTGTCTGTTTGATATGCTAGTTGAGGTCAAAATGAGTTACTCATCTAGTCTCAAATAGGTATTTGGTAACTCAGTTTCATATCTATTTGTTCTGCTATAAATGTAAAACTCGTTGTTAAAATACTGTAGAGCTTTAGCTTACTAAACCAAGTATAATTTTAACAATAACTCATTATTTTCATTTTTATCAAAATATTCATCCTCACACGCACACATTTCAATGACAAAAAATGTATTTTTAAGACATAAACTAGTCAACAAATTGTCCTATCAAACATTCATCTTATACAACCCAAATATTAAAAGAAATTATCAAACAACATAATTGAGGAAAATCAAGTTTATAATCTTACCCTTTAATTTAATTTTAACACAACTGATGTCACCCAACTAATATACCAAACGAATCCCAAAAGTGCACTTTTCGTGGACAAATATAATAATAATAAAAAAATTAATAATTAGAAGAAAAAAACAAGTTAATAATAGTGTAACGAATGAACTATGTTAGGTCCATGAATATATTTTTTATTATCTGTATATTCAACTTAACGTATACAATTTGATGGAGTTCTAAAATACACTCACGCACACGTTTGATTTGAGTGTTAATTTATTTCCAATTTTATTACCACTAGCTTTTTTTCAATATTTAAAAAGAAAATGTTATTCTTTTAATTGCACAGTGCACCATCATATTGTCACAAATTCTTGCCCCTAACCTTTACCACTAGGCAAGACTTCATCCACGAGTCTAACACAATTTATCTTTGGAATTATATGTATGTTACATGTAGTGATTTGCAATTATAAATTTATATGGTCATGAAATAAAAACAAACACACACACACACGATGATAATTCAGATGAATTTCAAAAGCTCCCATATCAATATTCCTGAGTTCAATAGGGGTACTAAGTTATAGCACTTCATTTAATTGGTCTAAATAAAGAGTAAGTATTTCTTGGGGTGTATTTGATTATATTGGAGTCTTAGTACTATTATAAAAACTGCCTAGAGATGAGGTACTTTTAGTTTTATTAAGGTAACTCAGATAGTTAGATGCTAGCTTACCTAATTATATTTTGGCACTTATTCCCTTTATTAATCAATAGGCAATTATGGCCTATGTTTAGTACCTATATTTTGTCAACCATTTCATGCTCATTGTCACATGGATGGATGCCCCAAATCATTTTCAAATTTATAATCATAATTACCCTTCCAATTATTTGGTCTAATATCCTTATCTTTAATGGAGAGCTGTAATAATGAAAAAGTGTACAAGATCACTACCATAATTTTGCAATTAAATTATCATAATGCAAATTGCATAGAGCTGTGAGCACCTCAGCATCATGTAATTATAGCTTGTTTTCTTAAATTATTTGTTATAGATTTTGTACTTTCAGTCAAAACCACTTGAATATTAATTGATTAATTAATTAATTAATACCCATTACATATGTTTCCAAACACTCAGATTTCCTACTCAAAAAACATACAGTTAATCGAATATTTGCCACATGAAAGATCTTTCTCAGATTAATTGTTGGTGAATTCTCTTACCTACCAATATATTTGACTAGTAAATAAAATATAAATTGTAATCCATCCATCCATATCTTTAAAGTTTTGTTATTTTAGAATGTCTATCAATATTGTTAACACTTAAAATTTATTATTTATAGTAAGTTGATCCACATCATTCAATTCACAATTTAATTAAAATAATAATGCATGTGAGACTCAAACTACATTCAATACACACATTTTAATTAAAATTTAATAATAAGTAAGACTCAAACTCTACTTGCTATACTTTTTCACACAAAATTAAAATACTACATTAAAACTCATACCAAGTTAAAACGTAAAAGATATTCGTGGAAGTATATTTTTTAAAGTAAATTAGATCAGCACCTTGTGGCTTTCTTTTATCTTTATGTTGGTGACTAGTTTTGGATTGTGTTTGTGTATACTCTTCACTTTATTCCAAAAATATATATATGTGAAGTAACTTAAATCATCATTCCATATTTTAATTTTTTTTTCACTCTATCATTTTTATCAAGTGAGATTCATTTTCTACTTATCACAAAATCATTTCAATTTTCAAATTCGTATAATTGTAAAAAAAAGAAAAAGACTCATACTTGGGAAATTAAATAAGTATATATAATTATGATACTCGTTCTAAAAAAGTGGTACTAATTAAAATTAAGAAAGGCGTAATCTATAAATATTATAGAGTAATGATATTGAGAATATATAGAAAAACCAATGTGATTATTGAAAAATAATTAAATGGAAAGGGCCAGCTATATAAGAGCTTGTAAAATCATAGGAAGCATATATCCTTATCATTAGAGTGGGCTCAAGATATGTATATGTAATATATTTAATTATTTATTAGTATTAAAAATTGTCTTATGCTGCGTAGAATCTCTATGATGAATATGGGTCGTTTGCTTTAATTGTATTATTATTATTATCATTTCACATGGCGTTTCTGTTGTATTTTAAAATACTTTTGGGCCCATTTCTTGTATTTAATGTTTCAAACTTCATTTTTTGCTATTTTCTATTTTCTTTTCTCGTGCGGACATTTTCTCGATTAATGACGTCACCCGTGGTATATTCTCAGTATATTTTAGATGAGTAACAAAATAAATTGCTTGCTGAATCTTTATTTAGTAATGTCTTTCCCCAAATCATCTACTAACCAACCTTTGAAATAGCAAAATGTAAATATTTTTGTGGATGGAAAAAATAACATTACCTTTTTTTTATTGTGTATATGGTTGGATGATCATTAGGGTAAAATTTAGGCGGATATTATCCGTCCGATTTGGAGCGGTATCCGACCGAGATCTAATTTAAGATGAAAATTCAGTATTCGATCGAATTCAGATTTGAATCTAGATATTTGAATTCAGATATGAGGAATCAGATTACATAATATCTGCATGTATCCGGAATTTTCCATATTATGTTGGATATTATCCGCATAACAAATCCGGATTCTGAATTTTTTAAATATAATTTATTTATATTATATATGTAACAATTCAATTTTAATTTATTTGCTAAATGTTATTTTATAATTTATTTTATTAAATTATGAACGTGTGGAAAGTTTAATTTGTCAAGTTTTAATATAGTTTAAGTCGCACCCTCATATATATATTATTATATTAATAATTTAATAATTAAATCGTAACTTACATATTTAACATGAAAAATAGTAATATAATAATTCTTATTTTAGTATACTTGCTAAATGCTATTTACTTTCTTAATCCTAAAAATTGTACTCCCTCTGTCCCGCTAAAAGTGGCCACATTTCCTTTTTGGGTTGTCCCATTAAAAATGGTCACTTTCCTAAAAAGGAAACAATTTTACCTTTAAAATATCTCTCTCCTACTTTTTAACACACAAAACTTTACTTTCTTAATCTCCGTGCCCACTCACTTGTGGCCGCTTTTAGCGGGACGGAGGGAGTACTATTTTAGATGCAATTCTTATAATTTGTATTAGTTCTTCAATGAAATATCGTGTCAAAAGTTTTTGTACGAAATATATTATTTGATTATATTTATTTGAATCCGACCCGGATCCGTGCCATATACGTTCCGTGTTCGTATTCCGAATTCATATCAAAATCCGGCTTTTCCGTATTCAACTCCAAATTCAAGAAAAAAAATATATGACTTAGATACAGAATAAACACTATCCACCTATATTCGATCCGTGTTGACGCCTAACGACATGAGCTGTACCAATTCCAAACTAACAACTCAATCTTGCTAATAAATGTAATTTAATTTACTCAAATGATATGCATGATTGCTAATGATATGTTTTGATTGCATTCACGTCTATACAGCCTTTAAATCATAATACACTGAAATAATTGATATCCACCCAATTCAATATTAGAATTTCAAATTAAGCCACCTAATTTAATTAAGCCGCCAAATTAAATTGCTGCAACACAATAAGCTTAATTAACAAACATGTGCAACACTAAATATCACAGTTAATAAAAAACTAACACTTATGCACTTTATATATGATAATCAAATTACTTAAACACGGCTTCATATAATTGTAAATACCAGCTAATATTATTGAATTGTAATCTCCTCTAAACATACCAACATCCCAAAATTCATTGGGGTTTGATGTTTATGAAGAAAAGTGATTATTTCCTTATGCTAATTATATATTACCAGTTGAATAGAGTTAAATTTATACCTCACGCCTCATGGTAGTTCTTATGGGTTTTTTTGTATGTATGTATAGGATGATTTATTTTTTTGGGTTTTTGTATTGAAGTCCTCTAATTACTAAAATTACGGTTTCACTATCTTTCAAAATTCAAAGTAAAGAAGAGGAGAAGGGTAAGATCGTGATATGATGTATTATCACATGCATAACAACATTGTACCTTGGGGTATGAAAAAAATAAAAATATATAGAACATTAATGTGTTCCTCTGAAATGATAGAATATCCCCACTGAAGTCTATTTCACCCACCCCCATTTACACCACCCCCCTCACAGACCCTTTTATTGAAATTGAAGAGACCCAGATATATTGAAAATAAAATCTCCCTCCCTCCTTCTCTCTGTCTCTCTCTCTCTCTCTCTGCTCGCTACTCAACGCGCACGCACTTTCTCTCTCTAAAAAATTTCATCTTTGACCACCGTACCATTTTTAAAACGTCACCGCCTTTTCGCCGCCTCTGGAACAAGATCTTTCTCTTTCTCTTCTCTGCACTAAATTTTTATTACCGCACACCCACACTTATTGCTTTTGGGGACTCTTGAGTTCTCGTCTACTGCTACTCATTGTAGCCTCGCCCCTTCTTCCTCTCAAATCTCGATCACCTAATTTGATCTAAAGGCTCTGATTGTTTCCTCGCCCCAATCTCGCGGCTGGGGTTTGCCTACCACTGCTTCTGTCTAATTCAGTAAGAACATCATTTGATTTCGCTTTGCTTCTGCTTTCCACCACTCTCATTGCGCTGTCGTCAACCTTTTTGTTTGGGAAGATGAAATCGGCATTACTCGAATCAAATGTATGTTTAGATTGGTGTTTGTGTAGCTGGAGTTTGCTCTCTCGCCTGCAGACTTCGTGTGTTCGAAGTTCCAACTGTTTCTATTCTATATTTGCTAATCTTACGGGGAAATGCCATACGGGATTTTTAGCATGCATCCAACGTAGGCGTAGGTGGGCGTGGATTGATGGGTCCACGTTATTTTGACGAATTAATCGACTTTACTAGTTGAAAATGACACTCAAAAGTCTTAAATTTTGATTCTGCTGCTTTTTTCCATTGCATGCGATGATTGACTATCTGGAATTTTTATCTAGCTTTTTAAAAAAATTGTCTTGGTGCTTTTAAATCTTTGTTGAGGGTAAGTTAATTAATTCTACGCACTGTTCAGTAAGAAACTTTTTACTGTTCATAATTAGAGAGGCGTGTCCTTAGGGTTTATAAAGCCGCCAGTTTTCGTATACAAATCTGAGCTTTTCATTCTTGTATTTTTAATTATATTATTCTAAAACTTGGAATGGAATTGGTTAGGTGTGAACTTATCTAGCTGTGGACGTCTATTTCTCTTTTGCTTGTACAAAAAATGATGTGTTTTTTGCAGCCTTTAGTGTGTCATTAACTTCAGATTTTATATAGTACTGCTTTGCCTCAACCTGTGTCGAGGTCCAAGTTGAAGTGGCGATAAAACTTTATGGAAATTTGAGCTTAAATAGTGTGAGGTCTTATAGTGTGGTTCAACTCACATGGTAGTATATGCATGAACAGGCCTCTGCACACATGAAAACAGTATTCTGATATACTACATATTATTCACTTGTTGAAGCACCTTGGATTTTATCTGTTGGATCACATTTTATGAGGTTGAATTAGTTAGACAGATTGTCCTTTTAATTACTGATAGCTTTTATTGTTCTCTATTTGGTAATGGTACCTTACGGTGTCATGATGCTCATTATTTAAAGGTCCTCTTGCAGTGAGAAGTATCTTATAGAATATAATATACTATGGAACTTAATGGTCATTGGAGAGCTAGGCGGAAGGTTAATGTGGCTTATCAAAATGGTGAGTTGAGCACATCAAGTAGTGAAGACGAGCATGATCCATGGACTGCCTGGGCTTACAAGCCTCGCACTATTACATTATTACTAATTGGTGCATGCCTTCTTGTGTAAGTTGATTATATATTTTGGTATGGCATTTACGTGTTGCTTTCTTAAGTTTTTGGGGTTGGACATGACTAATGGATAGATTGATAGGTTTCCTTTATAGGTTTACGTTTTCTTTGTATCTTTCTAATTATAAGTTTCTGATTTATTATCCTAAAGTTTCACTTAGAGATACTACTAGTAGTATGCATAATAGTGAAACAAGAAAAGAATCTTCATGATATGCTTAATCATATCCTAAAAATACCTTCGCTTTGAAAATCTTCCTCAGTTGGGCAAGTGGAGCACTTGATCCCGAACGTGGTTCAGAAACTGAGATTGTTACCTCAGTGAAAAGGTGTACCGCTAAAGCCTTTCAATATCACATATCAAAATTATACTGTCGTTTCACATGTCCTTATGGGATATTTGTATGCTTCACTAACCTATTGCATCTATGCCTTTTGATAGAGGTGCATGGGCGATGATCGCAGTGTTCCTTGCTTATTGCTTATTGCAGGCTCCTTCAACGTAAGTTTTTTCCTTTTATGTTTCTACATTCCTCACCAATTTGTGAAGTTTGCATATCTTTGAATTGAGCTAAGTGGTTGGCCCCATTTCTTATCGTTTGAAAACCATATGTTTCCCGTATTATATTTTACTTGAAGCATGTCTTGGCATGCTCATGTGTTTGCATGAATTATCATTGATTATTTTTTATGTGCTCCTAAATTTTTTAACAGGATACTTATCCGGCCACATCCTGCAATTTGGCGACTCGTTCATGGAATGGCCGTAATATACCTTGTTGCCTTAACATTTTTGCTGTTTCAGGTAAACCCTTATGCTTTTTTGAACAACTATATTTTTCTTAGCCTACTTTGGCTTGGATTTATTGTTTATCGCCGTGACAAGTGTCTCTATGTTTATAAAGTAAAACTCTTAATACATTTCTCAACAAAATCATATGATTATTACGTCAATTCATAGTCTCCCATCAGCATTACACTGAGTTTTGATTAGTGACAGGTTAGAGATCTCAGCAAAAAAGTGCACTGTCTTTGGTTACTTCATATTCTTTTCAACGTTGAATGCATTTTGGTAAATGCCTGAATATGCACTTCAAAAACAGAGACTGCAGTAGTTGTTCATTGCATGTAGAGTATTATTGCTGAGTTGAATCTCTTAGCAAACCTTCTTATTTTGAGATACACTTTACCTCAGACCAGCTGTGAATTTTTGTTGATTGCATCATGGCTTGGATTTATCAATTATGCTTTATAAATTTATTCAGTAGTTTCTGACGTCACTTCAATTGTTTCGTTTTTGAAGAAGCGTGATGATGCACGGCAATTTATGAGATTCTTGCATCCTGATCTTGGTGTTGGTAAGGTGTTCGGACATTTGCCTATCCACTATGACAACAATGCTATGTGTTTTCACTTGGCAGTGTATTCATTGTAGATCATAATATTAGTTGATATGAATGATTGTCAGTACATTCTGTTGTGATAAATGCAGAGCTTCCAGAAAGATCATATGGAGCTGATTGCCGAATTTACTTGCCAGAAAATCCTACAAGCAGGTTTAAGAATGTTTATGTATGTTATCTTTATTTTTCTTACTGGTTTAACATGTTTCGTGTTCTTGTGTTAAGTAAACACACACCTATGCAGCTAGCACTGAAACCTTGAAATTCGATTCTGGTTGTTTCCAGGAGACACTTTTTGATGAGTTTGTTTTGGCACATATCCTGGGATGGTGGGGGAAAGCTATAATGATTCGTAATCAGCCACTCTTGTGGGTACTTTCTATTGGGTTTGAGTTGATGGAGGTCAGTTTTTATTCTTTGCCTGCCAAGCTTGCTCTCTGATCGTTCTCAAGCAGGGACTAAGGATAGATTTCTTTGTTCATTAAAGGTGGTATTTGTATCTTGTGTTTTCAGCTAACTTTTCGCCACATGCTGCCGAATTTCAATGAATGTTGGTGGGACAGCATCATTCTTGATATATTTATCTGCAATTGGTTCGGTAGGAATTTTAGTTGCTTCAACTCTGGTTATCTTTTTGGATTTTATTATTTCATTAAAAAGTTTTTTCTTCTTAAATTGTTACTGGCCTGCTGACGTGTGAAGGCCTTAATATTGTTGTGGTGTGAGAGATAATTTTGTTATCATAGTAATGTTGTTATCATAGTATTGCTGCTGATAAAAATATAAGTTGATATTGTACTCGAAACTATTTTACAACCCCTTTCGTTCAGCCAAGGTGACAACGCCGTAGCTTATATGTGATTTGCAGCTATGCGCAACCTAAAATTGAAATCTAAGTTTTAATGCTCCCAGATCTTGAAAACAACTCTAGCCCAACCATTACATGTTTCCTTTTTCCTTCCTTCCCTCTCTCTTATTTTGCTGCCGTCTTATCTTGGTTAGAATTTTCTTTTTCACTTCTTATGTAAAAGAGGTCTGGTCAGCGAATATGGTTCTTTTTTGGTTCACAGGGATATGGGCTGGTATGCAGACAGTTCGGTACTTTGATGGTAGAACTTATGAGTGGGTTGGCATAAGCCAGCAGCCTAACATCATGGGCAAAGTACGTTACTTTGCACGTCTTTCATATTATTCTTAGTGGATTCTTTAATTTATTTTTGTGTCTGCAAATTGCATATGATATGGTTGATTATCTCAGTGGTTGTCTTGGGTAGAATAGTTATATGTCATGGTTTTTAGGTGGTAGATATAGCTCTTTGAAGTCGCTGGTGAGTGATATTTTTCATTAAATTCTCTGAGATGTCGGATATTTTCAGTTTCTAAAGTGAGGACATGTGAAACATGCAGTGATGGCCAATGTAGCCTAGATTCCAGCACGACATAGTTCTCTTCTTCCATTTCTGGAACTGTTTATATTCCTAAACTGCATTGAGGCTTGGTTTGCACTCCTTTTTATAAATATTAAATAGAGTTGGTTTATGATGGTGTACCATAGCTGTGATACCTACTGAGATTCATCTGAAAACCGAAACTTATTGCCTCCTGGTGGATTTTCAGGTCAAAAGAACTCTTGGTCAATTTACACCTGCGCAGTGGGATAAAGACGAATGGCACCCATTACTTGGTCCATTCCGATTTATTCAAATTCTGAGCCTCTGCATTATCTTCCTAACTGTGGAACTCAATACTTTCTTTCTGAAGTTCTGCCTTTGGGTTCCTCCTAGAAATCCAATAATTGTATATAGATTGGTTATGTGGTGGCTTATTGCGATACCAACAATTCGTGAATACAATTCTTACTTGCAAGACAGGTAAGTTCAACATATATTAGATATCCAGCGTTAAAAATAGGAATTCCAGATGTTTCCAAGTGACTGATCTTTGCTTGTATGCTTCGATAAAACGATTGCTGTTAACAGAAAGCTGGTGAAAAAAGTTGGAACCTTTTGCTGGCTATCGATTGCTATCTGCATCGTGGAACTCCTCATTTGTATCAAGTTTGGACATGGTACATTTCCCATTCCACTGGGATCAAATTTTCAATCTAGTATAGTTGCTCCTTAAATCATTGTCCTTTCTTTTATTTGTTTTGAGTTTGAAATGTTTTCATAATTTTCTTGTGCTAAATTTATTGAATGATAATAGTATTATTGGTCTATCAGGACTGTTCCCAAATAATATGCCGAGGTGGTTGGTTATACTTTGGACAAATGTCGGAATCGGACTGGTCGTGTTCTTGGCAGCATGGTCGTGGCAACTTCACAGATCGATGAAGAGAAAATGGCAATAGGTTCAACTTCACATATTTTCTTTTGAGATCTCCTTGTTTTTGTTTTTGGGTTATTTGACGTGGTGTAAATAGCCACTGCAATTTTAATTGTAAATGTTTTGTTTTTTAGATTAGATCTTACTGTCTTATTGAATTACATAAATCTTAATTCTTTGGTATTTATAATTTGTGGGCAAAATCCTGCCAATTTCCTCTCTATTGCGTAGTGCGTTAGTTTTAAGAAGTTTTGTAGAGCTTGTCTTGTGGCAAGTTTCCCCATTTTTTTTAGTGATAATAGGGAAAAATGCCCCATTTTATAAAAAAAAAATGATGTAGAAAATGCCCCTCTTTTTGTATTGATGTTAAAAATGTCCCTATAAATAAAAAATATATGTAATATACGAAAACTTCGACCACTTCTATTGCAAAATGTGGTAAAGTGGTGGGACTCAAGATATTTAACAAATTTTACTAAAATTAATACAAGATCCTCTCCTCACCTATTCCAGTTATATCTCTCTTTTTTCATATCTTTAGAAACACTCTCTCTCCCTCAACAAAGTTCTGAAATCCCTTATGTATCTCTCCACTTTCATATTTATCGGCTACTTTGCATATCTATCCCAATTTTCTCTCGGCCAATTTTCATATCCCCACAATGTTTTAAATTCCCAAAAATAACAGCATATCTTTCGGCCATTTCATATCCTCATTCATATCTCTCCCCTAAAAAACTTGAAATCCCTCATAATTTTATATGCTTCGGTGGTGGTGCAATATCAATTCATATCTCTCAACACTCAATTCTCCAAAATGGTGGACTCAGAGGAAGATATTCCATACGAAATTACGGTAATATGCATAAATTACACATATGTTCAATATATATCTTGGATCCATCGAAAAATCTCACATATCCCTCGAAAAAATTACGTATCCCTTGAGCAGTCCGTGAGATTTACGAGAGATCTCACTCACAACATATTTCCTAGGTGTTTATAATATTATATATGTTATTTATTTCATGATTTTGATTGTTTTTATATTTATTGTGTAATTTGTTATATATTAAAATGTAAATAAGTGTTCTGAAGTTCTAAGACCGATATTTATGAATCTGATTATGAAACATAGCAGGAAATATGTATTACATGACACATCCATTGGGACCGCTCGAGGGATAGGTAATGGGTTCTGAAAAATTTTCGAGCGGTCCCACAAAGAATTCATTATGTATTGTTAGTGTTAAATATGAATTTTAATTATTTTTTTAGTTGTATCTAAATAATAAACGATATAATTAGAATATAATATGAATAAATTAATTGTTTGTAGGTAATGGAATGTCCATGGTATTGTATATTAACTTTATTAGAGGATATTAGGAGTACATTGTTCGATGTCGGGGGTCATAATCTATTAGATAAATTCTTTAGTTGGCCATTTCGCCACTTTATCGGGTAAAATCCAAGTGTCATTGCAAATCAGACATTGCATGGCATAGTGAGTTGGGCCATTTATATGAGAACCAGGATTTGGTTCCACATAAATGGCATGAATGTAGAATATACGATCCGTGCATTGATAACTAGATTGTGTTTTAGGGAGTCCAGTTCCGATAGTACTGTCACCATTGATCCTAGTAATAAACATTTATAGGATCGTATGCAACAATTTAAGCATACCGACGGTTGATGTGTTATCACAATTTAAAGATTCACGTAACCACGTTCCCAATCCAAATGGTGATATTCATCTACGTGTGGCTCATGTATTGATGTCTTATATATTTGTGTTCGGGCACGATGCACAAAAGCATGTATTCTCCTGGTTGTGGGAATTGGTGGATGATATGGATGAATTCTATTATTTTCCTTGGGGTGGTACTCGTATAAGATCATTCGAAACTACATGAGGAAAACATAAGATAAGCAGAGATATCTCTATGGACCCGTGTGGGCTTTACCAGTATGGGGATTAGAGGTAATTTCGGGACTTGCTCCACGTGCCGGTGAGATTAGAGGTAAGCATGTGTATCCAAGGTATTTGAGATGGAGATTCCAAAAGAAGCCAACTAGAGATATTGAACAACTACACAACTGCTTTGATATAGATGTAATGATATGTAATTTATTTAATTTTAAATTATAGTAATAATTATATTGTTTCGAGTCGCTCGCAATTTAAAATGAGGTCATCTAGCAATGATAAGTCAACCCAAGTCGTATTCTCAAGGAAGACTTAACAGGGCAATTCGATTCTTTGTTCATGAAAACAATAAAAATGATTTGTTGGAGATTCTATAACTAGGCGAAAAATATAAATAAGAAACGTAAATTAAACTTAATCTAATAAAAAACAACGAATAAATATCTATCTAAAAAATCGAGATGCGAATTTGAAAGAAAGCAAGTAACTTGGAATTCGAAATCAACAAGAATGCATAAAGTAAATTGGAAATCGTAAACGAGATAAGTAACCGGAAGAATTAAATCAATAAACGAGAGCCAGAATAATAAAATGGAAACAACCTTGATTAATAACTTGAAGAAGTCTGAATCCACAAAAAGAATTTTGGAAACGAAATACGAATGGAATATTGCAATCGGCTAACCTTCGAGTGCAAAATCTAAAACTAAAGAGAACTAACTAGAAATCAAAGTCTCGACCCTTGAATCTAAGTCGAGACGTGCTAAACTATGAAGGGAAACACGTCTAAAAATAATGCTGAAAAGTGGCTTTGGAAAGAGTCTTGAAATATGAGCCAAAAGTGATGTTTTTCGAATGAGAAACTCGCCGAGTATATATAGCCGATAGGTGTGGTCAGCGCCGCTTAGAGGTCAGCGACCGCTGACTCGGGTGGTTTCGTGTCCCACGCGAGGGCCATTGTGCCAGGCCTGAGTCTTGCGCTGAGGTCAGCGGTCGCTGGCCCGAGCTTGGCGCTGGCTCGGTCGTGGCACGCTAAAGCCTAATCAGCGACCGCTGACTAGTGCTCTCGGCACTAGACTTCGTTTTTTTCGCCATTTTTCGATCTTTTCTCGTCTCTTTTCCAACTTTAACAATCGTTAAGGCTAGTGATCCTGAAACATAAAATGAAATATAAATCGAGCCAAAACATCATGCAATCGAGGGAAAATAACACGAATAAAGATACGGAAAACACAAGTTTAGACGAACAAAAAGAGGCTAAACATATATTACTAACTATAAATTTTCATTTATTTCTTTTACAGGCTTATGCTATTACAAATATAATTGCAGACGAGGAATAGACACGACGACCGTACTGGACCTCTATAAATTGTGGCTGCCCTCTGTCAGTGTGTTATGCACCCCTTTCAAATTCGCTGTCGAGGGGAGAGCAGGTCAGAGTTGAACAATAGGTGCCTAGAGCGAGAGGTCCCGTTTCACACCCCGATGTCGAGGGTCCGCGCTCAACACGAAATATTGAGAATCTTATAGTGGATGAATCATCAGATGCCACTGTGTCGCCAGTGAGAGCTTCTAGACGACGACGTGACTTGAGAAAACACACTAGAGTAGAGTGACCTCCTACTGATTCATCATCTAGTAGTAGTGGTGGCCATATACATGTTTCGGATTCAGTTCGGGAGGTCATACGGTCTGAGATTAATGATTAATGCTCGTTTCGAAGAGTTGGAGAGGAGGCAACGTTTGGAGTGGCAGAAGCACGAGGGATGATTGATCAAAAATTGAAGAAGTGGATGTCAGAGGTGATCGATACATTTCGATGTAGTTCACGATGCAGTCCCCCAATGGTTGATACATGTCGTCGTAGCCTTCCCATATTGTTGTCAGCTAGACCTTCTGATGTGAGAGGTAGTGTTGATCCACGGAGGAGTTCACATGTAGATCCTCCGAAGAGTTCACTGCCCATCTTCACAGATCCAGTGTACGAGCATACTAGTGGAGGGCAGTCTTCAGACACGGTATCTCAAGCTTTCACCCATATATTTGGGGAATCTAGTGTCGGACCGTCTGCCCAGTTGCCTGCTTTTGGAGTTAGCTATCAGCATGATGTGAGCATGCCTCACATCAGCAGTTCTGCACCCTCTATGAGATTTGCACCCTTGGCAGCATCATCAGCTATTGGGCAGGTGATCTAGTTTTAATTATTTATTTAGTTAATTTCATATTGTAATATGAACTAATTAATTTTAATTTTCTATTTCACTCTGTTCCTTAATTTTCACAAACATATCTCCACACATGTACTCTCCACACCATTTAACTATGCCTCATTGTTCACCTTGACATATTGCACGCAGAATGAAGGGGCAATCTCTCGATATTCAACATCTCCTATACACTCTTTGAATATTTGATTTTACAACCCTATATTCTGCTTTTTTCTTCAAATTCCACAAACCAACTGCAATGTTAAATTTCATCATTTTCATCATATAAAGATCTCGCAACTAATCCCTCAATAGACTCGTAATCTTCACGTAAAACATCTCAATTAGTGGCACCAATTAGAATCATCGACATTATCCAATTTAATAAAGGTCCTTCCTCAAATGACTTTTCCTCAGTCTCACCTTCATTGTTCTGATACATCATTTCTAGCAATCTTCGCATCTCACCTTCCTCGTGTATCCAAGCTTCCTATTCAACAAAAATAGCCTTGTTCGTTGTTCTCTCAATCTCTACTTCATCTTCATCACTGTCTGATGGCTCTGAAATAGGTTCATAATCAGAATCCTCCTCATCGTCCTCGCCCTCGTCATCCTCTAATGATTATTCACCTGCCTCTACAATATTTAAATCCGGAATATTGCTCACTCGCTCATTAGATGCATCTCCTTGAAAATATGAACCAAAGTTACCAACATCAAACTAATCGGACGATGCAACATTTCTGTCAATTTCTTCAAGCTCTTCCAGCCAATTTTTGTTCTGAGAGGTCCCTCCTATATCGTACGAAGATGCATATCCAACCCCATATTTATAAGTATGGTAATATGCATCAATCTGCGATGACACAACGTTTGGCTGCGAAGATGAATACTGAAGGTCTGAAGTCACGTACACAACAATAGATGATTCATTAAAACACAACCGCACTAATTCTTCAGTAACAGACATTTAATAACTCTTCCATGTTGCAACCTAAACAAATAAGATACGCGATAATCTCTACCATACGAGCTCCATATGTTTTCCATGTAACATATCAAATTATACACTAAAATATTAGTTTTGGCGACGGGCACAATCTGCTCTTGTCCGTTATTGTAACAACAATTCTCCCAATTATTGTCCGTTGGACAATAATTTTTTTTAATATTTTTGTATTCATCAAAATAATTTAAATTTTACTATGAATGTTTATAAAAATAATTTACATTTTAAAAATTATATTTATATTAAGTAGACACACCATAATCAATACTAACAAATAACAACTCACTTAAATAAGTTAAAGTAAGATTCAAATTCCACTAAATATAAATCACTTAATTTGAAATAATATATAAACTGAAACTTAAATATATTAAATATATAGGGGTAAATGCTAAAATACTCATTTTGATAACTAAAAAAAAATCCACTTAAAAATAAAAGAAAAAAAATACCACTTTTTACAATAGCTATTGTAAAAAGTGGGTATTTTTTATATTTTATTTTTAAGTGGGTATTTTTTATCTTTATTTTATAAAAGTAAGTAATTATACCTATTACCCCAAATATATATATATATATATTATTAAAATTAAAATACTATCTATATCCCACTAAGTTTGGTACAATTTATTATTTTAGTACACCCATTTGAATATAAATTGTATCATGTTTATTGGGACGAGGGAGTATATTATTAAAACTTGTATATGTATTATTTAAGATATAAAAAAAATGTGTTAATTATACAAAATAGCCAAAAATGATTGTAAAAGATAAATAATAGCTATAAACATAAAAATATTTAAATTATAGTAATTTTTAATGTAAATTACCATAAATATCATTCTAATTTAATTTAATTGTACAAATGATAAGAATGATATGAAATGTATGAATGATATTCATTCATACGTAATATATTTAATAAAACTGAATATCACGTGTGAATGATATGATTCAATACGATTTATACAATTCATACTCAGAAATATAAAAAATAAATATAAGAATATTTTTATAAAAAAAATTGTAAATGAATAAAATTTAAATATTATTATATTAATAAATATTATTTTTCTTTTTATAAATTTTTTTGGCCATTTTTATGATGACTTATTAAATCCATAACTAAATCAAAGTTGCACCAAAATGCAAATGGCGTGGAGGTGGTATTGGCACGTGTAAATCATTTTTCATTTATTAATTCACCCACTTGAGGCGCACGATAGAACACTCTGCACTACGATGCGCTGATCTTCGCTACCAAAATATCGCCCATCAGTATCTATCACGCCCTCTCTCTCTCTCTCTTTTAGAAATGCTCAATCCGTAAATCGCCGCTCAGCAATCAACATTCCATATATTCAGTTGCCAGCAGAGCAAGTCGGCGAAATCTTCACGCACAACACACTAGCAGCAAACTGCCAATGGGAACTACGGGGGCTTTCGTCAAAAGCGCGCGTCTCGCGAGTAACTCCCTATGTTTCAATTGCTTTAACTCAAATCCCCAACCCAGAGCTATCCTACACATTGATCACAGGAAACCCAGGTCACTAGCCTTCTCGAATCAGAAAAATCTCAAGAAATTTAGTAGAATTTCTTGCTCAGCTGTCGAAGATGTCACTAAGAAGAAGGTGGAGATCAGCGGCGGCAGTTTAAATGGCGCTGATGATGATATTGCTGGTACAGTTGATTTCTTTGTTGGAAAAATGTATTGAAAAAGGGGTCTTGGTTAGTTTCAGGGTTTATGTAATGTGCGTGCGTTATTGCAGACTTCCTGAATTGATGATATTATTTCTTATTGTGTGAAAGAAGTTAGGGTCGAATTGCTAGTTACATGGATCATGATGCATTTTAGGATTTTCGGGATAGTCTTAGGGTGGTTTGGTTTTTATCATATGATTGATAGGATAGATAAGATTATCACTTTAAATCTCTCTCTTTTCTATCCATAATCCTCCGTCTTCTTATGAATTTAGTCATTTTCTATGCCCATTAATTACTCAAATGCTTGATCATATAATCAAGCCAAATTTGACGTAATTATATAATCAAAATTTGAGTGATTAAGGGGCATACAAATAAATTAAATTCATAAGGAGATGAAGAATTATAGATAAGAATATAGATATTTAAAGGTGATAATCCTATCAATCCTATCAATCAAACCAAACCACCCCTTAGCTTATGCAGGCATAGTTGACAAGTAAGATAGTCCGAATAAGATGAAGTAAAGTGTTGCTTGGGGTGCTGATTTTGAAGCTTGGTAATGTTTTTTAGTTTAAATTCTGTCCATTGGATCTACTAAGAACTAGTATATGATCGTGCCAAAGAAAATATTGGAAGGAGATCTTATTTTGGGATATCCAGGAACCATTGGCCATGACTTGATTTGAATTGCTCTATCCATTCCACCTCGGGTGTTTAGATTGTCCTAAATTTATGTTGTAGGCATGTTATAAAAACACCATAGCCATGTAATCATGATTTCGAAAAAAACAATGGGTGCACTTGAAACGAAAGAAAACGTGGAGGGCGTAGTGAGAAACACTTCAAGTTGTGGCACTTGTTTTGCAAAGTGGGGCAAAAGGTTTAAAACTTCTATAATAGGATACTCCAAATTCGAAGTTCACATGGGACTAAAAGTTGTAGAGCATGTTAAATGAGCTCAAACAGGTTTATGTTAAATGAGATATGAAATTGTGATATTTAATTAAACTCAATATCTTGTGGTAGATAGGAGCTTCTCAGCTTTTTGGATTAACTTAGATGAGCACCCTTTTATATAAAAGATGTGTGTTCTACTGTGTTGTTGCAAGATATTTCATAATTTCTTTTGTTTTTCTTTGAACTTCTCTAGTTGAATATCTGTATTTAAACCCATTTCCTAGGGACTTTAGATTCTAAATTATGCTCCTCATGCTACAGAAAAGTCTCTCTCGAAGGGTGAATCAGATGATGGAGGAAATTTTATTTACAATTTCCTCTACCCTAGTAAAGAGCTTCTTCCAGATGATAAAGAAATGAGTATTTATGACCACCTAGAGGAGTTGAGACAGAGACTCTTTGTGTCGGTTTTGGCTGTTGGTGGTGCTATGGTTGGATGTTTTGCATTTTCTAAGGAACTTATTATGTTTCTCGAAGCTCCAGTGAGCGCACAAGGAGTTCGCTTTTTACAATTAGCTCCTGGAGAATTTTTCTTTACATCTCTGAAGGTTTGAGTTCATTCTACTCTTTTTCTTCCACTATGTCATAATTTTACTTTCCGAAGCACTATAACTAGAAATAAGATTCTCCAAATCTTTCATTCACTTGATTCTGGTTATAGCTGGTATTGCAACTTTCTCACACTCACACTAGTCACGTCTCAATTTATCATATGATTCATTTTAACTTAATTGAAGATCACAATTACATATTTTCTTTTTCATTTCTATTGCTACTTTTTAGAATTTCTACCATTGTTCCCAAACTGTGTACAATATGTTTCAAAAACTAAACACGAGAAACATTTCTGGATAGTTCTTTCTTTGTAATCTTTCATCATATCCAACTTTGTTTTAGACAAATTATTACATCCAAATATTTTGTTTTTGGTGTTATGGTTTGTTGAAGGGGAAAAAGGATTACATTGAGATATTTCTTGTGATCTCGATCATGGTCTTGACTCTTGAGTAAACTTTGAAACAAAGTGTATAATCTGTCCTTGTTGAAACTGATGTGACCTACTGCCTCTGAATGAGCAGTTCTCTTGTAAAAAAAAAAGAGTTTTCAGCTCTCAACAGTGTATGTGCACTAAACTAATATCACCTTTGATTTAGGTATCAGGATACTGCGGCATTCTGGTGGGTAGTCCTATAATCCTGTACGAGATAATAGCCTTTATACTGCCAGGGTTGACAAAGGAAGAGAGAAAATTTCTGGGTCCCATTGTTCTAGGTTCATCAGTTCTCTTCTATGCAGGCATCACCTTCTCTTACTACGTCCTCACGCCAGCAGCTTTGACGTTCTTTGTTAGTTACGCGGAAGGGGTCGTTGAGTCATTATGGTCCATTGATCAATATTTCGAGTTTATCCTTGTGCTCATGTTCAGTACCGGGTTGTCTTTCCAGGTAAGACCTTTATTTTCTGGGCCTCACTTCTCCTTGGCCTTAGATCCAACGTTGAGATTATGAGTTTTTGCCTTGTTTATTTACCTTCGTTGTGTTAATTACTGTATGTTGCTCTTATTCTGTTCTATATATGCATTTAATATCCTAGATAAATCCAAAAGTAATCTATCAGATTGGACTCTGTGAAAATATGACTTTGAAAATAAAAAGGTCTTCTCATATTGCTAGAGAAAATATATCTAGATGAGACGCTCATTTATGTGATTGTTTATATATGTAGCTTCAGAAGGTCAAGTTTATACATACGATGCTAATAGTTGTTTACTGCAATGTTCCTAACTTAACTCTATGAAAATGTAGCCAACCCGAGGCATGTCATTATTGTGTTAGAAGGATCAAAATCTAATAGTAAATGCATAGGCGTGATTCTAGGGCCACAGGTAAAGAAATAGAGGAAAGTTCACACACTAGTCTCAAGTTATTCCGAAACAACTTGGGTGAAAGAGGGTTCTACCGGGAAACCATGGATTTTTGAGTTTATGTACTTCTTGAAGATTACACAAGATGGGAATTGTGTTAAGCATCCGCTTGCATAAAATATTATTTGAAATCTCCTTGTATCCTATGTATTTCTGAATCCTGAAATTGAGCATATCTGAACTCCCATTTCAGGTTCCAGTGGTACAGCTGCTTCTAGGACAAACTGGTTTGGTTTCATCCGAGCAAATGTTTTCAATATGGAGATACGTGGTGGTAGGTTCAGTAATCGCAGCAGCTATACTCACACCATCAACGGATCCTCTTACTCAAATGCTCCTGGCTGGCCCCCTTATGGGTCTTTATTTAGGTGGTGCATGGGTGGTTAAGCTTCTCGGTCGATGATTTTGAGTTCGCCGTACGAGGTCACCTACGTTGCCAGATATCGGATTAAAATTACCAGAATTACCTATACCTCGGCCAATTTCAGTTTGTTGTATCTTGGTGTCGTTTGTTCCTTTGCTTTATTTTTTATTACTATTATTATTAGTAGGCGTTGTATGCTGCTGATATGAGTTTAGATATTGCATGCACTTGATCTTGTTGAAGAGAATGCTTCTATTTCAATAAATTGTTTGCCTTCGACTATCATGAGAAGAACTTTTAAAGTATTTTGTTAATTTTAAATTGAATTCCAATTGAAAACTAATACAAATAAACCTTCTAACTTCCTCTTACTTACTTTTATTTAGAGTGGAGCTTATTGTGTGCTCCGACTCACTTGAATTTTTATTGAATTTATTTATCCTAGTATAACATATACGGAAATGCAGGAAATAATAAAGATATTCATTAGAAAACTATTTCTAAAATATATAGGACTACGTGATTAAACAGTAATAATTTATGAAGGTGCAGAAACTGCAAGATCCTAGTTTGTTCTTCACTGAATAACTATAGACATGTTGAAAACAAGTCTTACATCTACAAAATAACACATGTTCTTGAAATCTGCACAGCTAAGGCGTTTAAGTTCCTTGCAAAATTCAACAGATAAGAAACAGGGACTCCGTCGTCTTCGACTCTATGAATACTAGATGGAGGATCCCTACTTGCTGACTTCTGCAACATGCTCTGGTGAAGGACAAGGCTGTTCTTCGTTTTCATTTTTGTTTTCGTTCTTCTCTGGGCAGAAATTAATTGGGAACTTTGTAACTCTAGGTTTATCAGCTAAAATGTTTCGTTGGACCTTATCAACTAGTACCTTCTGCGGAGGCTCTGCTCTTAGCTGCTCGTCTTCATAATCATTATTGACATAGTATCCTACACGAACAAATTCTTGTCCCTGATAAGAGCAAGTCAGGAGTAGTACGGTGACTCCAATAATCTCTTCGTCCTGAATTTTTGATGGGTCCGGGGGATCAGCCTGTAAATTTTTTGAGTTAGAGCTAATGCATGACCACATTCATGGAATCGACCCCTTAAATGTATGGTTCGTTACCTGAAAAACAAAACGATAGTTACCAACGTTAACTGGCCCAACAAGCACGCTTTCTAGGACTTGGTCATAAGTTTCGTCCTCAGCTGATCCTACATATATGAGCTTCCACTCCAGATCTGAAACGAATGCAAAAGATTAAAAGTTGTAACATTTTCAGGAGATCTCAAGTTTAACAACTGAAGAAAACACAGATACTCAATTATAGATCAGCACATTTATCAATCTACAAAATATTGCTCATATCTAATGGAGAGAAAGAATGAAACAATTAGTTATCTACTGAGGGCAATCTTCTACATTGAAATGATTGGTGCAATTCTGAACAAGGATTGTAGATCTGAATAATTTCTTATACTCTTTACCTAAAGAATGCAATCCTTACATAACTGAAAGTATAAACGATCAATCTCCGTTAGTTAATGAAGAAAACAAAGAGTCAGCATCACCAATTGCCTATCGATTAGCTAAAAAATGCAACACTAGCCTCATAATTAGGTTTTACAGTTAAAAGTTACAAGCATTCACTATCAACTATCAACTCCAGATTTCAATCTCTTTTTTTCTCTGGTCAGATTCCAATATACTTCTAACAATAACTCAACGAATTATAGCGTTAAGGATATTCTTCTAATAATTTCTTCAACAACAAACCCTATGGAATATGGATCGAAGAATTCTTATTAATTCACTGAAGAAAATGATTTCCTATAGCTGCACAACCTAAGGGCAAAAGCTGAAACCTAAGAAGAAAAAAAAACACAAAAAAAATTCACCAACAAAAGAAAGAAAAACAAGAGAAAACTCGAAATACGTCAATTGCTTTACCGTCTTCAAGTGGACTCAAGCATTCGTACGAAATCTCGAATTGGAATGGGTCAACGAACGGAGCCGGATTACACAAAACGGTGACGTCCTTCAAGTTGACAGCGCTCATGGTTTCTCGACGGCGAGTTCAGCTTGAAATCTCGCGAATTGGGGAAAACGCTCGTGCAAAACCCTAGAAATTGAAAAGTAAACGAAATTTGAGCAGGAAAGTGCAGAATAACAACTTTATGTTACACACAAAGCACCAAGATTGTGGTTTGGCGGGAAAATTTTAAACCAGCAAAAGAGCAAACACGGAAATCAAATCGAGGATAAAAATTTTACTTTTATCTGGCGACAGATTTAAAAATTAAAATGAAATATCAGTAATAAATTTGGCGGGTCCTAACAGAAATACCCTTCAACTTTGCTATATTTGCACTACCAATTTGGCACCTAAATATATTTCTAAATATATGAGCCATCTGCGTCAGGGGCGGCGCTTTCTAGCCTCCTCCACGGCCATTCCACACACTATACATACAATCTCCCCAAGAATGGCGATTATGGTTCAGTCGCCCACGCTCAGCTCCCATGTTCCGCGCCGTACCTTACCATTCCCCCACCCACCCATGACCCTCTCCAAACTCCATCCCCTTCGCCATCTCTCCCACCGCCTCCGCCGCCGCGGCCTCGCAGTGTCCGCCTCCGCTGTCCGCCAGACACGACTCTCTGGACCCCCACGCCGCTGCTGAAAATATCTCCGGCCGCCGAATCGATCTTCAGCATCACCATCGACGTCTCAGAGTCCCCTGAGCTCGCCGCCTCTTACACAAAGGCCGGACAGTATTTGCAGCTCCGCCTTCAGAGTTCTGAATCCAAACCCTCGTTCCTTGCCATTGCATCGCCGCCTTCGGCGGCCGCGTCTGACGGTGTGTTCGAGTTTTTGGTTAAATCCGTCGCCGGATCAACCTCGGAGCTCCTTTGCGGGCTTGAGAAAGGCGATATTGTGGAGATGACTCTGGCCATGGGAAACGGATTTAACATCAATCAAATCTCTCCGCCTGAAAGTTACCAGACAGTGCTAATTTTCGCCACTGGTTCGGGAATTAGGTATGACTAAACTTACAAAGTTGATTAATGTTGCATCTAATTATTTTAGGTGATATGAACTAAGTTAAAGTTAAACAATTTTGATTGTTTTGAGTTCTTTTTTGTTTGACCCCATTTTTTGGTTCAAGTATGAACTTAACACACAACGGCAACGTAAATCTGAAGTTGATAGTTGATACTGCAATTCTGACTTGTAAGTTGATCCACATTCAGGAACTAAAATTCGGAAAAGAATTGCTTGTTTGTAATGTCAACTTTGAGTAGACTTTCTCAGTTTATTGCCAACATACTTGGGATCTTAGATTGCATGAAATTTCAGTAGGTTGGGAAAGAGATGCATGAAGCTGATTTAGCAGTACTTGGTAGGCATAGCATGCTTGTAGCAGAATGCCCTTAGGCGTCATTGTTCAGTTTATGTCTTCATACTTACTGTCATAAATGCGTGAAATTCTATGTTGCGGTTCAGTAGGCTGGGGAATAAATGCACTTAGCAGAATTTAGAAGCATAGCATGCTCCTAAAAAATGCTCTTAGATGTCATTGATACGTCTCTCTCAGCCTCTCTCTGGATCTCTATTCTTTGGTATTGATCAGTTTTGAACAAACTTTAGAAATCTCCGTGTCATATTTGAGGTGATTGGCTTGCATATGTTAATAGACATCCTTTTGTCTCTTAAATTATTTTTGGTCCATACGCTTATTCAGAATATTCATCAGGTTCCTGGTTCTGCAATTTAGATACACTACTAGAGTGCTTAATTTCCTTTTGCATTTTCTCTGGTTGCAAGGTGATAGTTTTGTCTATTTAGAACGTCTAAGGGAAAGCAACGACTCCAATTCTCCCTTTTTCAGTGATTATTGGCATCTAGTTTCCTTTACCTCTGTTCACCTTTTCTTTTTTATAATATATATAGCCCTATTCGGTCGTTAATAGAGGCAGGCTTTGGTGCTGAGAAGAGATCTGATGTCAGACTCTATTATGGAGCTAGAAACCTTAACTGGATGGCATACCAGGTGTGTATGTCTTCCTTGTAAATTTTTCCGGAAAGGGGTTAAATATATATTCTTGATTGGAAGTGCTCCAGTTACTTCTAGAATATCTTTCCCTAAAATGAATATTGACGCAGGAGAGGTTTAAAGCCTGGCAGTCGTCTGGAGTCAATATTGTACCCGTGCTGTCCCAAGCCGGTGATAGTTGGACAGGGGAGAGAGGCTATGTACAGGTTCTTAACACATTTATTCTAGAAAACTAGCCCTTCATTTTTTTTTCTATTTTTTTTGTGTGTATATGTTAATACTACTAATTTTGCAGGATGCTTTAACTAGAAATAAGAATTTCATCGGCCCTCAGTCTACTGGTGTGGTGCTATGTGGTCAAAAGCAGATGGCTGAGGTTAGTAGTTCTTATTTCGAATTTGATTACTTCCCATTGTTATAAGAGTTACTTTGAAATTTGAATAGTTTCAAATTCAACCTTTCTTGTTAGATAATCCTTCAATATCTATTGTTGTTGTATTAGGCAATAATATTAGAGTCAGCCTGGCTTACTTGTCCTTTTGGATCTTCTGACTTCCTTTCATATCTCTTAATATGGTGGTGGGCTTATTAGGATTGAAGAAACATCTAGATATTCTTACATTCATAAAGAGATAAATTTGTAAGGTGTGGTTAAACAACAACCTTAAAGCTATAGGAAATATGACTTCTAAGTTCTAAGCATTGGTGACCTCATCACCCACTAAAAAGTTACTATAGAATGATTAGCATGAATGCAGCATTGGGTTAAAAAGGCTGGTTAATTACCTCCTAAACTTATTCCTCCATACCAATCACCACCCTCTTAAGGGTTGAGAGATCTTACGTTGAGTTTCTTTGATAATGTATTTCTCCTGTGAAACTGTTGTGTAGAAGGCTGTTGCATAAATTACGATTTTGGCTTCAGATATTCTTCGGGCTTCCCCTTATTATGATTTAATTTCTGGGTCGGATTTAAAATTTGATTTTTACATTAGTTCCCTATTTCCTTGAAGAAGTTGATGAGATCTGGTTCTTGCAGGCGGTCACCTCTATTGTTGTGGGCGATGGAGTCTTAAGTGAAAAGATTTTGACCAACTTTTGACAACTGCCATGTTGTATTAATTAAGGTTTTACTGTAAAATCACCATTCATCTTCAGTAGCTGAGCATAAATGGATCTGCTGAAAACATAGGGTTTAAAAAGTTTAGTAATAGTATTATTTTCTGATCATCGTGTATGTAGAATAAAGTTAATTACATGGTCAGATCCCAGTTGCCACTTCACTTTCGAACTTTTTTCAGTTCATATTTCGTTTCTGTATCGTGTGTTTTTATTTTACTTGATTCATGTTATTTAATAGTAAAGCTACTTGAATATATATAAACTTCAATATTAGTTGAAGATATATGATTGAAGTGTGTGAGGTGTTGTGTATTCATAAGCTGATGAAGTATCTGCAAATATCATCACACGTACATATCTACAATGATGATAAGTGATTGAACAAGATAGAAAAAATACAAGGTAATATCCTATTACCTATATTTTTGAAGTTCATATTGAAACAGAAATATGTATCTAGCTTGTATTAATTGAATATATTTACTAATCAAACACTACTTGCAAAAACATAGCGATTTTCCCTTAGAGCTTGAAGGAGATATAATCTACTTGTCATAAACATTTACAGTTATACGAATTTTCTAACCAAAAAGATAAAGCATTAGAAAAAAAATATATAAATACCATCTTATGAAGTCTTTATATATATAAAGATACTATTTTGTCTATATATCCCTTTTACGACACATCTCTGCAAATAATTCTCTTAAATATTTTGATAATATTAACGTATCAAAAATTTGATACTCCTTCCGTCCACCAAATTTCTTCTGATTTTACAATTTAATCTGTCCACCAAGTTTTTTTTTTTTTCCACTTTTTCTATTTTTAACCATCCCTTTTCCACTCACTACAATTTATCTTTATTTTAGTCTTTACCAACCAAAGTCAATTCATTTTACTAAAATTCGTACCGAGTCAAAATGAAAAGAATATTGATGGACGGATGAAGTATTTAATTTCTAACAATCTTTGTACGCGAGTTGGAAAGTCGATTCATTTTACTAAAATTCGTACTGGAGTCAGAATGAAAAGAACATTGATGGACGGATGAAGTATTTAATTTCTAACAATCTTTGTACACGAGTTGGTGTGAAGGACCCGAAGGTGTAAATAATTGCACACAAACCATCCCATATTATTTATTTTGGTACAATTACACCCTCATATTTTAAAATGCGTGCGATTTACTCTCTCTACATACTTTCTTCGTTGATAAAATTTTGATTTTTCATTTTATATTTTCCCATTCTTTTTATTTATTTATCTTGACAGTGAAAGAATGTCAAACTAAACAAAAAAAAGGACGATAATAAATAAATCAGAAGTTTATATTTTTCGTTAACGAATAATTCATAGAAAGATGAATTGCATCTACTTAAACACCTACCAAAACAAACATTGAAGTGTACATTTTTGCTTTACTAAAAATCTTACAAAATTATCTGCACATTAAATATAAAAAGTACAAATTCTAATCGCTTACTACTAATTTTTAACTGTTCTTAAGATATTATTATCACAAAAGAGAAGCCTATAGGAATGAAGCCTCCTTTCATTTCACCCCATACTCAGTCTCTTACTTTCCAACTAAGCAAGTAAGGAATTACCGATTACGTTGAAATTATTAAAATCATAAATATAAAATATCAACGCAGAAACAAAATCACAGAAAAACCTTACTGATTGAATCAGAATTTTTTTTTATCTATTGGGAAACGATCCTCACAGCTCATCACAGAGTCCTTCTGTCCAAGACAAATCGTTATCGCTGTAATTCTCCGATCAATCGCCGCTGCTCCAACCGCCAATAATGTCGTCGCCGTCGTCTACCACTCTCACCAACGTCATGCTGGCTATCTTGGAGAAGAAGACCAACTCTATCGACCTCTACCGGCCGCTGCGCAATTTCATCGTGATCAATTATTCAGAACGCGAGGCGCAGAATTTGGAGGACGATCTCGACACTCTGAAGCAGCTCCGCTCGGACGTCGAGCGCGGAGGAGGATCCGACTCGCTGTCAGCTCGCCGCGACCTTTTGCAGAATTACTATAAAGCCCTCTGCGCGGTGGAGTCTAGGTTTCCGATTTCGCCGGACAAGGATCATGTCAATACGGTGTCATTCACTTGGTTTGACGCGTTTAAAAACAGGCTGAAGGCTTCTCAGCAGAATATTCATCTCGGTAGGTGCTCTTGTCTTCTGATTGATTGTAGACTTCGGTTCTCATCATGCCGCGAAAGTTTATTTGTCGTATTGTTGATTTAAGGCAAATTGTTCATCACGTGCCGATGCGTGATTCTACAATTTGCAATTCTATCATGACGTGATGTTCATCGCCGATTAAAAACTAGGTAATAATAAACTGATGGTGATTTTCTGGTAGATTTAGCTTGGAATGGGTTAGCTCCTGCCTTTTATTTTATACGCTTGTTCAATGACTCTCTGAGGCTGAGTTTCCTCGTTGTTGAGAATCAACCTAGCTCAATGGAAGGAGAATTTGTGTAAACGTCATTAATTTAGGAGGTTTTGCTTAGTTCTAAGTTTTATGTGTTAATTAGCAATCATCTTAAGCATAAATATCCTGATTAGCTTAATTTCCGGGAATGCAAAATCCTTTTCCTCATTGAAACTCACGATATGTTGCCTGGGAATTGACTTTTAATGTTTGGTCTGTGTAGAAAAAGCTGCTGTCTTGTTTAACTTGGGGGCAGTTCACAGTCAAATGGGACTAAGTTTTGATCGGTCTGTTGTGGAGGGAAGGAGGCAGGCTTCACATTCATTTATAGCAGCGGCCGGGGCGTTTGCATTTTTGAGGGATAACGCGGCCATGAAAGCATCGATTGGAAGCTCCACACTGGATATATCTGTTGAGTGTGCAGGGATGTTGGAGAGGTTGATGTTAGCACAGGCGCAGGAATGCGTGTATGAGAATACCATAGCTAAGGGGAGCAGTGCTGGAGTCTGTGCGAAGATTTCAAGACAGGTGCTTGTGTTAACTATAGATTTTCATAATAATCCTTTATGAATATGCTGGCTATGTGCTTGTTTTGCAAACATTTTGGTTTTTAAGGGCTTGGCCAAAAAGAAATTAAACAAGATGTCAGATATGGAGGAAGTATCTTGATACTTTTGAACACATGATCAAATTCAACCTCAGTTGAAAACATGAATTCTAAAATTTTCAGTTTAACTTAATTTGAAAATAATTAAATGACCTTGATTACAGGCTGGGCTATTCTATGATGAAGCGTTGGCACCATTGAATGTTGCCCCTTTGAACCAGCACTTCGACAAGGCATGGATTGCCCATATTCAGCTAAAAGCAGCTTTGTTTTATGCAGAGGCTTGCTACAGGTATAGTTTAGAGCTGCATGATAAAGAAGAGATTGCTCAGGAAATTGCACGCTTGAAAAGTGGGATTGATGCCTTGTCTGAAGCAAAAAAATCAGCTCCTAGAGGGGCATCCCAGCAGCTCTTGGATGCAATAAGCAAATTAGAAACTAATATGAATCGCAATCTCGAAAGAGCTATGAAGGAGAATGACAGAGTGTACCTGATGAGGGTTCCTCCTAGTAGTTCGTTATCACCACTTCCCACTTTCTCTATGGTGAAGCCTATGCCGATGGGTGATGTGTTGGATGCTAGCAGGGAGAGAATGTTTGCAAGTCTCGTTCCTGATAGTAGTGCCAAATCCCTTTCTAGGTACACTGAAATGCTTGATGACATTACCAGGACCCAGGCTGAAAAGTTGCAGCAAGGAAGTGAACTAGCTCGGGTGAGATTAAGGGAAATGGATTTGCCAGATTCTATTCTTGCTCTAGAAGGGAATTTCACTCTACCAACAGCTTTAAAAGAAGATGTGGAGGCAGTGCAGATATGTGGTGGCCCAGCCGGTTTGGAAGCTGAACTTCAGCAACTGAAAGATTTGAGGAGGGTAAACCATGAAATGTTGGTGCAGATAGAGGAGCAGTTGCAGAAGGAGGCAACAGAGGATTCACAGTTTAGAAACCAGTTTGGAACTAGGTGGACACGACCTCAATCAAGTACCCTGACAAAGAATTTGCAGGACAGGTTAAATAGGTTTGCTGGAAATCTGAAGCAAGCTGCAGAAAGTGATGCTCGGATTGAAAGATCTGTTAGAGAGAATTCAGCACTTCTGTCAATCCTTGACTGCCATCCAGTAAGCCTTTGAACTTCATTTGGTTATCTAGTTTTTCCAATCCTTGATATTTGATTTTAGGTTTTTTAAGTAAATGTCCCGGGCCTTGTGAAAAGAAAGTTTTAGCTTTTGCTATCTATGAACATCTTGGCTAGTCATCCGTATCAAATATAATTGATGGACTACTTTCTTCGGCTATAAGATAAGCCTGCACGTCCTTGAGGTTTCTGGGATTCTTCTCTTACACCCGTGTAAGAAATCCGATTACTCACTAGATTGCTCATGGTTGACTTTCCAGTCAGTCAATTCAGGATCTATATTTTACAATGTCCATTTTAATTTGATTTAGAACATCGCTGTTCCAACCCCACCAAAAAAAGGAAAAGAAAAATTCAATACTTTTCCATGAGAACGACGTCTATCAAAATCAAGTTCTTTAAAAGTGAAAAAAGAGATTAGTTTAACTGTCAATTATTTACTTAGTTGTTTTCAAATAATGACTTGCAACTCTTTCTTGGTGCTGCATTTAATTGCAAAAGCATGATCCTGATGTTTGCGCAATTTTGGTTTGTCATAGATTGAATCTGCCCTACCAACTCTTGCTAGGCCTATGATGTCTTTTGATGCAAATGAAGATGCTGTGGTTGGAGCCTTGAAGCAGAATTTGGTAACTGATCTTTCTGAGGCATTCTCTTAATTTTGAAATCAAGTATTGGTTTAATACTGGGCTTAGCAATTAGTGTGAAACAATATAATGATACTCTATTTGCTGATTCATTTATGATAATTTTTAACAAAGAAAACTAGAAATGTCATGCCCATGAATTTATTGCAGAGAATGGTGAAAAGAAGTTTTTAGTCATATGCAAAAATCAAAATGAGAGATGGGATTTCTGAAGTTTCTCAAAGGCCTTTTTCTAGGTTGTGGTTTATCTAGTATCTTTCAATTTTTGTGTATGTTTGCAGAGACAATTGGAGACTCTTGGTGCTCAGAGAGCAGGGCTTGAGGACATGCTGAAAGAGATGAAGAGGAAGGTAGTATGGGTTCAGTAGTTCACTAGGGGTTCTGTATAGTTCTTCATCTCAAGCCTAGTATTAACGTCAACTTAACTCTTGCAAACCGGTTCGGTTTCACAATGAAACTGAAACTGATGTGAATATATAATCTATATTGTTGGCCTTTTACATTTCTTATATACTTTTTAACCATATTATATTCACATTTATCTGACTTATTGTGCTATGGCTCAGGATGACATACTGCCTAAGTTGATGACGTCTACTGGCTCCCAAGAGGATCTTTTTAGGAAGGAGTTATCGAAGTATGACAACATTTGTCAAGAAATTGCTCAGAACCTTGAAACTCAAGAACAACTGTTGATGCAAGTTCAGGTCTGTAAGGATTGGATTCTGGTTCATCCCTTCTGCCCGTGCATAAAATATCATGCATGTATATGAACTTGTTTGAATCATTAATAGCTTGAACATTTGTTCTTCCCTTCTTCCCGTGCATAAATATCATGCATGTATATGAACTTGTTTGAACAATTAATAGCTTGAATATTTGGGATTTTGTTAGTCTAAATGTCAGCTCTGTATAAAAAATGTGTTGCATGGTTTTATAAGGCATTAGTGAGGTGCGCCTCATGCGCCTCCGCCTAATTCTGCCTCTGAGACAAGATCTCACCTGCTGTGGAGACGTTGCGAGGTGCTTGCTGTGATTCCAACATTCTTTGAGTTATTTTTTGCCATTCTTTGGGGTATTCTGTTAATATGCTTCTTTTCCCTAGCAGCTTGAGAAGGCTTTCTTCTTTTTATTTACTCTAAAGTTAATTATAAGTTAACCTAGGATTTAGTTGATAATTATAATTTCGTTCTAGCTAGAAAGGCACCAAGGCAGAGATGGGTTGATTTATATGTCATATTATATCTTATATCTTATATCTATCTATCATCTCTTTAGTCAGCGCTTACGCCTCAGTCCGCCTCAAGGCTTATGCCTCGTGATTTGGTAGGAAAATGCATTGAGGCGAAAAATGCCTTTTAAAAGATGCGCAGTATGATTGTCTCATAACCCTCATCTGCATTCAAAATGAGATTTCCAGTCTGTACATATACTTTAAAATGTGACCAAGTGGAACTTCTTTATATACGGTGATTAAAACATTTATTTAACCACTAATGAAATTATTATTTAACTGAGCGTAATCTTGTGCAGGCTCAAAATGATGAGTTCGCTGCTATTTTCAACCTCGAAGATTATAAAGGTATGCTGTCACATTAGTATCCAAGCAAAACTGGTGACTCTAATACATTATTTTAGATGGAGTTAACTTGCATCTTGAATTCTGGTCTTTTTAGCAATTTAAAATTAATAGGCTATCATAGAGGTCCTCGGGCATAAACTTGCCTTCCATTTACTCCCTAAACGAATGACTCAAATGGAAATCAAACTAAATACTTACCATGGGCTATGATTCGTCTTGACTGCATAAAGTAACAGAATAACTGGAATGAGTCAAACTGCATTATCTCCCCGTCCACTCATTGCACTTATTGAACCTTACTGTTTCAATCTTCACTGAGAGATCTTGATATTTGCTATCAACTTATTTTCTTCTTTGCATCCTTTCCCTGCAGTTAGTAATGGCATTATGATGTATTTATGCTGAACTTGACAATATAATTATTTTCCATTTTAAATTCGATTTGCTTGAACTACTTAAACCAGTAATGATGCATGTGGCATGTAGTCATGTAGTCGGGTCACCTATGTAATGAGTATCTCTGGCTTTTATTCTACAGCATCCCGTGAAAAGGGCTATAGACAGATTGAAGCCGCCATAGCAAAATTCCGGGAAATTAAGGACAACATCAATGAAGGATTGAAGTTTTATGTTACCCTTCAGGTATGAAGATCATGTTTGGACTTGCTTTTTAGTGAAGGCTGAACTTAGAGCTCCTACTATATTATTTTTTGGAGTAAATAAATATATCTCTAAAATAGTTAAAGACTCCTTTAAAGGAGCTTATATATGACTACCTTAGTAATTTTCCTTGGGAAGATTATTCGAAAGGTGCTCTCCTCTAGTCTTTGCTTTAACATTGAAGACTTATGGTATTAACTTATTTTGGGTTTTATTTTGTAAAACAGGATGCTATCACAACTGTAAACCAACAGTGCAGTGATTTTGTGATGACCAGAAATATCCAGTGTCGTGAAATGATTGAAGGTGTTCAAAAACAGATGTCAGGTCTTAGTTTTCAAGATGGCAAAAGCTCTGCTAGTTACTCATTTCCTTCTTCTGGGCAGCCTCAAAGAACCAATTCTCAACAGCAGCAGGATCCTGGAAACGTGCCGAACTCATCTCATCCTCCAGCCTCTACTTACCAAGCACCTCAGCATCCCACTATGCCTTCATATTCTCAAACTCCTGCATATGGTAGCCAGCAACAATTGCCGCCTTCCTATCATGCACCCGTTTCAAGTTCGTACCAGCCTCCTCAACACCAACAGCCTCCAGCAAGCCATGAATATGGGCAACCTGCATATCCTGGTTGGCGAGGTCCATACTACAATGCGCCTCCACAGCAACCTGGATCAATGCCCCGTCCTCCTTACACAATTACACCTCCATATCCACCTTCCAACCAGAGTGACTACTACAGACAATGATGAATATGCATGTTATCTGCACCCATTTGTTGCATATTCTTCTCAGTCTAATAGATCTGGTACAGCTAATTTTGGACCTAGCTTTCACTTGGTTTGAGTTATTGTATACTACTTAAGGCTCATGTTCTATCAGTTTGTACACGCTGCTATTGCCTCCTGTTGTCCTAGTCTTCCACATTATCATTCTTTGTTATATCTTTCTTTCATCGGATGCATAATGTGGCTGTTGATATTTTTGCAATATAGTTGTGTTAATGACTTCATATGGATTTCCTGCAATGTAATTGTTCAGAGAGATTATGGTGCTAACTGCTTCAATATCGACTTGTAATTGATCTAGCAATTGAGTTATGTGGCTAGAGATTTTTGGTTTCTGCATCAGTTTGTATTGATATTTAAGAGGTTTATAACCTCAATTGTATATGATAATAAAATTGTGTGTGCTTGTTTTCTTTTATTTTGTTTAATAAAATGGATATCCTCCATATGTTGTTGGAGCTTCATTATCTGTAATAGGAATCGGAACATGCAAAATTTTGAGCTTTTCATTTCCCTTTGGTTGTTTGAGTTCGGTATTCATATCGTGTGTTATAGTCTTGTAACATGCTCACATCATACAATAATGTCTTTCATTGATGCATCAATGAATTGTTCAGACTCTGAAGATACATAACTCTGAACATTGCATTATTACATTACTTTATTCTTCTGTAGAATCTGTAGCAGGCCCGGATGGGCTGCACAGTACTAGCTAGTAACAGTGTAAAAGACATTGCTTTTGATATGGGATGTGGTAGTTTGGTATATAAGGAAGATATCATAGCTATTCAGCTTTGCGCTTGAGGAGTACGAATATTATTATTGATTTCTCATTTTCAGGGTCCAGGAAATGGGGTGAAGCTACAAGTTTATTCTTGTAGCAATCAAATAATTCATCCATGACTTCACTTCCAAAGTGATTTGTCAGCATTCCCTCAAAGACGGCCCTGAGGTATGTGGCTCGAGCTTCGGCGCTAGACAAGGTGCGCTTTCCTGGATTGTTGAGTATTTCCATCCTTTCAATTGTGAAACTGTTGTTCCTTGCAATTATCTCCTTCAATTGTTGGGGGATGGTAAAGTACAATGGGAAGTTGAATGCGTCTACCTTTTCTTCGCACAATGTTCCCTGCAAAAATGTTGAATAAGGACTTTATGATTGTTTTCTCTTTCTATCAGTATGGGTAGCTTAGTTGGAATTAGATTATGTTTTTATTTGCTAAGGTTTCTCTATTTCAATTTTCTTATGTAGCAAGATGTTAAAAGGAGATGTATGGTTAATTTGTTAGGCAAAATGCTGGAGTGAATTTGCATGTTCTAGAACTAGAATAATGCCTCGAATCCTTCTGAGATTCATGCAAAATATAACAAAACTGTAGGCAAACGATCATCTTTGTATGAAAATGAGAGTCGAAATTCACCTTCTTGGCCATGTCCACGAGGCAAGAACCTAGAAGATCAATTTCTGATGGAGTAGTGAAGGATGTGGGTGAGTTCATAGAAGCAGGGTCTGCAGGAACTAGAAGTGCCACTAGTCCTCCTGTCACCAGCTCTTCCGCCCTAGCTTGTAAGAACGATTCGATGTCATGTGTGTATTGGTTCGAATAGGCTTCAAGCACTTCCTTTTTAGCCCCTGTATAGTGAACCTTGCCTTTGTTCCATGCCGGAGACATATGATCTGCCACTGCCTTTGGCACTCGAGAAAGCCAGTTTAGGGAACAAGAGCAGTAAGCGAAGTCAAGGGAAGCCTTCGGAAAAAGGCGACCATGAAAAGGACCAGGTACTCCTGCAGCATGGAAATTTTTCTGGGGTGGGAGTGAATGGAAAAGGGTGTTGAAATCATTCATGACTTGATCATTGAAGAACACGTGAAACTCCGGGATCGTTAACCCTTGTGTCTGTAGCTTTTTCTGAATTTCTTGAATGATTATCTGAATTGCAGGAAATGAGTTGTTTCCTGTTGAACAGCCAAAGTCTGCAATGCGGAAGGGCTCGTTTTGTGGTTTTGAAGAGAGGTGGTTAATATCAAGTTCGGCTGCTAGTCCCTCTTCGATCACCGGCTTCGCAACATCTATCACTCCTCTCTGAAGTAAAGAAGACACAGATTAGAAACTTACAAAGTAATTTCTTCATCCTAGAGTCTAGACACCGTACCATAAAAAATATACGTAGGTAGCTGAAACATAGAGGGCGTACCTGGTAAGTAGAGTTTTGTGCATAGCTATACTTTCCCCCTCCACCATTCATGGCGTAGAGGCCTAACGATGAGATTTCCTTAGTGGCACTTCCCAGATTGAGCTCTATGTGCTGCTCGATTCTGGGCTTAATACCCGAGAAGGAGCTGCGGATGCAGGTCTGTGGGTATTGGGCGCAATTCACAGTAGCATATACTTGAGTCATGTTTTGTTGTTCAGTGAGATATGTGTTTGTGTGTTGGAGTACTTATTTATAGACTTGAAGTAAGCTGACTACTTGTACTTAGGTTTGCTTGTCTGCGGCACTGTGTTCTCTAGAGTTATAGGGTGGCGGACGCAGGGGGTGATAGGCTAGGCTGAAGCACCCCCATCCAAAAAAAAATATTTTTTTTTTAGTTTTTCGATAATAAATTTTCGACATAGCACCCTTCCCCGTGGTACGAATAGCTCCCCTACCATCTCGATCCCTAAAAAATTAGTCTCGTTGAACAGCACGTAGAACCGTCAATCGCCTCATCAAGTTCTAATTAAATAATTATTTTAAATTAACAAATATTAATCAAAATTTAATTATTCAATTAATCAAAATTAATTAAAATATACCACTCAATTAAAAAAAAGCCCACTTTTTATTATCATATTCAACCTTAACATAAATAATTAAAGCCTAATAACTTAAATTGTGTATTTAACTTTAAAATTAATTCTTCTCAGCCCAAATACATGAAGTAGCTCAATAACTATTGCATATTTGTATTTGATTTGCTTTTCTTCTTCACATAGAGTTGCCCAAACGTTTTCCCTCATTTTTCACAGACTAGTTGCTAATTTGCTATCTAACTGGATGAAGCCGGATTCAACTCAACAAAAATAAGCGGTGAACACTGTAGTGTAATGGAGAATTTACTCTTTTTTCTTCTTTTACCGCAAAGTATTGAGATTACCCATACAACAATTAAGTCTCTCTCAAATTCTCAATTATTTGTCTTTTATGTGAGTGAGTAAGTGGGCTTAGTGGGACAAAGGGTTGGAGGGGTTATTTAAGGTGGGGACCGTTTGGTTATCCTAAAATAAACAATTAAAACTTTAAAAGTCATTATTTAATTTCTATCAAAGTTATAAAAAATATAAATATTACAATGATATTTAAATTAAATAAAAATTGCAAAAAATAGTATTTTATCCTATATTATCGGGCGAACTTTTTAGAAAAATTAGTTGTGTATATTGAGAAGGATATTTTTTCAACAATTGATAATGAGTCGATTTTGCAGTATTTTCAAACGATGGCTACACGTAAATATCAGTTGTCGCCACTTCCCTAGAGAAAAATAGTTATAATCTCTCTATGTTTTGATATTTGGGTGAATATTAATGTATTGAACTACTTCTAATGTACAAAATATTTATATGTTTGTCTTTTTGGTTAATATTGTAACTTTTGTATCGTTGCTCCACATATTTTTATTACTTTATATGAATTACTCCCTCCGTCCCGGCTCAATTGTCTCGCTTTCCATTTTGGGGTGTCCCACTTGAATTGTCTCATTTCCTTTTTTGGATAAAAGTTGTGAGAGTAATAAAGTAGGTGGAAAGTAGTGGGAAGTAGTTGAGAAAGAAATAAAGTGAGTATTGGTATGCGAGCCAAAAATAAATGGGACAATTGAGGTGGGGCGGAGGTAGTAATATTTATAGTGGAGCACACCGGAGCAAAAATTCTGCGTCCACCTTAATTATTTATCTTATTCCAGGTCTTTAGATCCTCCATAATTTACTGAATTATTAACATATGAGAGAGAGAGAGGCATAATAACTGCATAATGCAGATTTGACATAATGAATGAGAGACCTAATAATACACACAAGGCAATGTTTTCTGCACTTGTCTTCATCATATGTTCGTTGACAATTTTGATTAATACTATTATCCGCAGCCGGCGTTTATTTGGTCCTTGGAGCTGAATTTTCTTTTATACCAAAAAAGTAATTTTGAGTCTGCGCGTTAACATTGTTTTTTTTAGGGTTTGCTAGCATATTTGTTATATATGTTGAAGTTGATTAATTTTCTTTCTAGTGTTGAAATTTGATGTTGATAAATTATACTGAGTTTGCTTTATTGCATGCGGTAGTTTAGTACCTCCACTTACAAATTGAGGGTATACTCCACCCTTTTTCTTAGAAGTCGAAACTGATATTTTTTTCACAGCAATATACAGAAAGCAATACGAAACAATCACTAATTTAGGATCATGGGAAAGAAGAAAAGCCTTTTATTAATGTAGTCACCCCTGAATGTAGTCTCCCAAATTTTGTCATCCAACCTCTTCCTCTTTTTTTTAATGAAATTCACATACACAAACAATCACTACAAATCTACCTGTACAGTCTGGGCCGGTTTTCCACCGGAAGATTAACTGATGACAGACGACTTCATCTGGCTCTGTGTGTTTCCATATGATCATAATAGTGATGATGGAATATTGGGAGTGAAGTGCACAATGTAGATGATATGTTTGAGTTCATGGGCATCTCAGTCTCTGCAGAAACCATAGATGGGACGGAATTAAAGCTTGAGAAGATGAACGGAACAAAAATGAAAGAATATTCCGTTCGCCAGTGCCAGCAGCGGAGGTCAGAACTCCGGCAACCAATATAATGACTTCATGAGTTTCTTTCACTTAATTTGCTCTTTTATCATCCACTTTCGTCCTCTACTTATTGCATATCTTATTCTGCAACATGCCATCATGCATCACTTAAATTTTTGGATGATTACCGCATGTAAACTCTTCTCTTCTTTTTTCGTGAATTTCCAAAACACAATTTGGTAAATTATTTAATTTCATCACTGTATGAAATTAGTATATTAAAGGATGTGCCTTTATTTTATAAACTTCCATTTTTACTATTAAAATCATTAACGAGTTGATTTTTAAGGGACTCTCGAGTCAAGTGTATAGTGAAAATTTGTAAACATTAAGCATTGTAAAAATAATATGTTTTTATTTTTTCCAAACCCATAAAAGTTTTTTCCTAACAAAGATCAATGTAGGAGTAACATCAATAGAAGTCCATTTGCAACAATTTCAAACCCTAATCATACAAAACGAAATACAGATGAAAGAATCTTGCTCCAGCTTCGATCTACCAAGGTTAATCCCAGACGCCTGTGTCCAATCCATGGTGGCGCACATTGGAGGATTTCGACACAATCTACAGTGTTCCAGTGAGATCGTTAAGGTAATGTCAAATTTGGATCTCTCTCACTTGTATATCATTAGTTATGTGTGTATAATGTAGGTGCGAAATCAAGTTGGTTTTAGTTTATAGTCTATTGTGTGTGTGTGTATATATATGAAATATATGTGTCTGGGCCTATAATATAAACATTCATGCATGAAGAAATATCTATGTAACAATGAATTCCTATAATATATGTGTCTGGGCCTATAATATAAACACTCAATAAATTCCTATTTGTCTAACATGCTCCCATTGACAATGATATTGGGTTGTGGCAGCCCATTTAATGATGGGGTAAGGCTTCATATCATAATAAATTTAATCCTTTACCAATGAGTGAGAACTTTGACAAATATTCACAAAGCATGCATGCATGTTCTAGAGTATATCTCCATTAAATTGGTTTGGTCAAAGCCCAAAAATGAATCTAGAAGGCCACCATACCCCAACTTTACTTCGATAGTTTTTTAATATTGATTATTCTATATTTATTGCATAAAAAACTTCGTTGATTGGATTTGGTATGCATGATTAATTGAAGGAGATGGATGCAGTCAACACTTGGCAACTGCTCAAGACTTTCGTTGAAGAATTTTGGGATATATCCACGTCACTAATAATATATACTATATATACACACACATTATGAGCATATACTCTCCAGCAAAATTCCGGTTAGACACTTTAGTCTTGTCGGCTTAGTTTACTTGTAAAAAGTATGAATAAAGTCAATCGAATCTAAAAATTAAATTGAAACATTAAATTTTGGTACGGTTATTTTGATTTTTGGATTGATTTTATTTTTGAATCAAATTTTATATTGATTTATTTTGGATTTAGACAAAATTAAATTCAAAAATTTTAAAAATTTAATTATTTAATTATTATTATATAATTTTGTTTTTATTAAATAATTTATTTTACCATATATATATTTATTTAATTTTTAGTTGTATTTCTAAATTTTACATTATATAAGAAATAAAATGTAATACTAATATTTTGTAGGTTTACAAAAAATAAAATTATAATATTTAATAAATTATGCAATATTTCTTATTCTTTAAAACTTTTAAAATATGGAAGATAGTTGACGATTTTTTATTATAATTTTTAATTTTAAAATTTTTAAAGTTGAATTTTGTTATTTTCTAATACATAAAATTTATATATATATTAGAGGTGTTCAAATGATCGGAACCGAACCGTAAATAAATTGTAATCGGTGGTTTTGGGAACCATAACCATACCCGATAGTTCAGTTTTGAATTGTAACCGTGTAGAGGATGGTTCTTCGGTTACGTTTTCAAAAATTCGGAACTGTGAACCGCCATGTTCGGAACTGTAACCGTCTATTTGGAACCGTATGTCTGTTTTATTATTTAATTCAATTTATTTCTTATATTATAAAGAGTATTTTTTTATAATTAATTTTTCTATAATTCATAAAAACTTATTAATACATTAATAATTAAATAAAATAAAATTTAAATAGATGAGAACTTAATTAAACCCTAATATTATAAATCAAAATAATTAATTTTAGTGTTCATCTTATATTGTTATATTTATGTAGATTAACTTTTTATTTTATTTCATTTCATTAATGTATTCGCGTTTAATTGTTATTCAATTAATCATTAATGTATTCATGAGATAATAACACGTTAAAACCTTTTTATTTCATTACTAAATATTTTATTAACATATCATTATATGAGTATTATATATAATTAATCTTAAATTAAAATAAATATTAACGTAGTTGTTGTTATTTTAGTATCACATTAAAAAGTTAATTATGTTATATAACGTTAAATGATGATATGCATTAGTATGGAAGTAAAATTTTGAAAACTTTAAAATATATTATTATTAATTTTTTGGACGCTTCGAAACCGTAACCGGCGGTTTGGAATCGTAACAGGAACCGTCCTACACGATTCGGTTCCAAACCGTGAACTATCGTTGCAACAAAAGTTCAACCGATTCTGAATTCTTGAAACCATGAACCGATGGTTCCGTTACGGTTCAGTCCTGAGCCGTAACCATGAACACTTCTAATATATATATATAGGGGATATATCAAGTGAGAAGTGAGAACACTCTTTTTGTAGGAACTATTCTAGGTCATTCATTAATGTTAATTTAGTGGTGAGATTGATTTACATATTTAATCCTATAATTAATGTTCACGCGTTTCTAGACTAATTAAGGGTAAATTAAACTACACAAACTTTTATATATACCCTTTAGGTGGAAACTAGCGAAAATTATGAATTTTGAAATAACTGCCTAAATAAATTGATAACAAAAGTAATGTAGCGTGCGTTATGTTTTAATGCATTATTTATGTACATGTAATGCACAAACTATACAATTAACTGAACTTGAATATTATAATTTTGGATGAAAAATCATTTCCAAATTTAAAAAAAAAAATAAGTTTGTCAAATAAAGTTTAAAATATAAATTCATAAAAAAATAGATCATGAAATAATATTGTTGTATATTCAATTTTTACGCATTGTATTAACTTCATATATGCATACTATTTTTTTATGAATGCATTTTTCGAATTTGACAAATCCATTTTTTCATACCAATCAAGATGCACAATTGTTCTTTTGCCAATGCATAAGATTATTTCAGTTAATGCATTACAATTCATATATGTTATAATAATGCATGTAATCAAATAGATGATGCATTATCACATTATATCTAATGCATAAATTTAATTGTGAAGAAAATTCTAATTAAATAATTATATGCCCTAGGTTACATTATATTTAAAAATAAAAAATATAATCGTAGAATGATTATCCCTGATTAAAACTAGTTTAGCTATTACTTGGGTACTGATGATTGCTCCACCGTTCGCGGTGGGCACAAGTTAATATGCACACGATTGATGTGGTAATACCACATCAATAGATGTGACAATACATCAACATACGAGCCACTATAGTTTTTATCTTTTTTAGTTTTAACGAATAATATTTAACTATACCTTAATCACTAAATGTTACTTGAAAAGTGAAAATTAATAAACTTATTATTAAAATTTTAATATTTATCTATTTAGCATGTCATATTGTTCGCGGACGTATGAACTCTATCCGCCACGGTCATGTGACTATTCAATAGTTGGGTAGAGTTAATTGATTCAATTAGGGTTTATCTCGTTTGAATTTTTTCAACTAGAATTTAATCTATGTACAAATCAATATAAGTAATAATATATTGATTTCATTTAGAGGTCCTCTTATATCGAAATTATTATTGTAGTGCATTGTAATACTTCACTTAATGCATTATTTGTATATTTGTAATGCATGCGATAATTTTCTATCCTAAAAATAAAATATCATAATTTAAAAATTGGCGAATGGAAAGATGATTAAAGTAAGCGTCTAAAATTAATTACCATAAACAAATGATTTAAAAACCCAAGAAATAAGGAAAATGACATTTATAGTTTTAACCATTTTACACTTGTATCTTATTGTATTTAAAATAATTTAAAATAAGATTAAGTATCAAGCGTTGAAGAGTTCTTAGTTCGTACCTAAACACGTGTTCTTATTTGATCCAATATAGGGATAGTTTCAAGTAAAAAGATGGTAAATAATATGAAATAAGAATTGATCTGGAGCGTCTATTTGAATGAATCTAATGGCTATAATTGATTCCATAATTATCTCTTTAATTTTCGAATTTTATGTTGCACTGTATATTTACGTAATTTGCATTAGACACATATATATTGGACTATACTTTTTGGTAGTTGGAGAAATTTATGGGATTGTATTATTTTTTAAAATATTTGAAAAATTCTCCCTAATTTCGAATTATGATAATTTTAATTGAGAAACGTAATCGGAAACCCTTCAATACTCCACATGAAAATTATAAATTGATTGTGACTAAAACATTGCATTTAAATATAAATAACATTACAATTTACACGTATATAACAATGCAATCCACGTGTATATGTAGTGCAACGTAAAGAGTGCATAAACAATCAATTTTCTGCTGAAGTTGCACATGAAACTGAAATAAAGGCGCCATTGCAGGCGCCGTCTTCGTCTCCGGAGACGCCCATATCCATGTGAATAGCTTGATAGGAAAGTAGTGAAGGTGGTGTGGCGGTGGATAGTGACGTAGCAGATCTCGTTGTTGTGGGAGCGGAAGAGGATTTTGCCGCCGAAATTGCACATGAAAGGAAAGCGGAGGATGATTTGTGGGGTGGCCCCGACGGAATCGGCGACGTTGGAGTCAAGATTCTCGAGAGAGAGAAGAGAGACAAGGACGGCGCTGTGGAAAACGGAGAGGAGAAGATTTTATATGGATTTATTTTCTCTCTCCTCTCATACATTATAACCGCATATTACCTCCTTAATTAGTGGAATTGCTTATTTTCTCTATCATATTATAATTATATAAATGTTCTCATCATAATATTTATAGAATATTTTAATATATTTAAAAATCAATAAATCCGAGTAGATCATAACCGTTGATCTACTAAAATTAATGGTTGAGATCATTTTTTATTTCCTATTAAAAAATAAATTTAGTTATACTGATTCAGTAATTAATTGATTGTTTGGATTTGTTTTGTTTGACTACTTTTTCAATATGATTTTTTTCCAATTTGATTTAGTTCAATTTTGTAAATCGAACAAAATAGCTGAATGGTCGCTTATAGAAAGAAGTGCCATTAATGATTCAAGCCCCTTAGAGCATCCACTATGGGTATGTGTTTTGGGGGGTAGTTGATGACTTGGATGGAGTAGTGCCATAGTGTAAGGATATTTTGAGGTAGCACAAAAAGTAGGTGCTACCCAGGTAGTAAAATGCATATGGGCCCCACCAATGTAAAATTGAAATGTAAAATGTAAAATGCATAGGTAATAATTGAATTTGGGATAGCACCATAGTGAGAAAAAATTGAAATAGTTGAAAAAGTAGGTAGTTAATGACGTGGAGTACATTTGGCGCACACACCATAGTGGATGCTCTTATGCTTTGTGGTTTTTTCAATCATGATTCCTTTTGTATGAATCATCAACTTTATGGTTTGTAAATTGTCAGGACTAGATTATGTTTTTTAGTGGTTGAACTCGAATTGAAAATAATAAAGGTTAACTTTTTTTTTTTTATGGTGGAATCTTTACCATTGTATATTCTATAATTTAGATTTTATGATGCATCTATGATTTTTAAAGTATTAAATTAAGATAGTTCCCTATTCCCC
>JAPKLX010000004.1:2674137-2686865 GCA_026898415.1 Leonotis leonurus
ATATATATATATATATATATATATATGAAGACAATGATTTACTATGTATTAATATCTATATTATATACAAATATAAATTATAGAGGAATATTGGTTAGAAATTTAAATTAATAAATATTTATTTCATAAATTGTTATGAAAAACCAACAAAATCAAATTTAAAAAGTATCAAAAAATTAAATGACAAATGTAAGTGTTGTTACACAGAACATTGAATCAAGACGAAGACTTTAATATGTAATAGTATCATATTATATATATATATATATATATACACACACGAAGACAATGATTTACTATGTATTAATATCTATATTATATACAAATATAAATTATATAGGAATATTGGTTAGAAATTTAAATTAATAAATATTTATTTCGTAAATTTAATAATTGACTAAATTACATTTTTCATAAAATAAGGATAAACTGACTAAATTGTTATGAAAAAACCAACAAAATCAATTTTAAAAAGTATCAAAAAATTAAATGACAAATGTAAGTGTTGTTACACAGGACATTGAATCAAGACGAAAACTTTAATATGTAATAGTATCATATTATATATATATATATTTATATATATATATGAAGACAATGATTTATTATGTATTAATATCTATATTATATACAAATATAAATTATAGAGGAATATTGGTTAGAAATTTAAATTAATAAATATTTATTTCATAAATTTAATAATTGACTAAATTACATTTTTCATAAAAAAATAAACTAAGTATTTAGAATTTTATTTAATTAATTTAGTATTAATCAATTATATTTGAAATTATAATTATTATTTGACCAACAAATTAATTGAAAAAATAATTTTTTTTAGAAACATTTGAACAAATTAAATCATGTTGTAAAATAAATGGATTCTTCATATTTTATATATTATATTATTATTAAAATCTGATCTAAAATAAACGTGGGATATTAATTTATATAATAATATGATTAATATAAAAAAATAAAAAAATTCAGCCCTTTTGATATGGGAGGGAACGAAATAATGTGGACTAATTGACCCAAATTTGTTAATTTTATATAAGGGAAATTGATTATGAAGTTACCAAAAATATGTGCAGCCGAAATTATTTAACTTGTAGAAATTAAATTGTTGAAATTAATTTCCATATTTAATTAGATTGTAATAATAGGAACGGCTTTTAAAAATTCAAAAAAATTAGAAAATTAGAAAAAAGAAATGGAGGTCTTGGAGGATTTCAAGGGCTTAGGTGGACATGATTGGCTAAACTTGTATTATATTATAGATTATTCTTCATTTTAGCAAAGTAGTTGATCACCCAAGTGGTTAGGGAATCTGTTGAATCATGTTGTTTGCTTTGTATATGCATCTACTTTCTTCTTCGTCAATTTTGACTCAATTTATTACATGGAATTTTTAACAAAGACTCGGCAATGCATCCCAAGATTATTACATTTCTCATTATATTTATTAGATTCGCCACATTACGAAAACTTCAAATCATATCATTTTTTCCCTCATAATTAGAAATAAATTAATGATTAAAATTGAACTCTAATTAACACTTGAACAAAGTTAACATTTCAATTATATATATTGAGGGGAGAAAGAAAGCAAATGTAGTAGTACTATAAGTTAAAAGTGAAATATAGTAGTAGGAATTAGGGGCGAAAGCGCACGTGACAAAGAAATAGGTAGCTTCGTTGTATTTGTTGGGGGTAATGGAATGGAGTCCCCGCGTAAGAAGAGACCGTCTAAACCCCACACGTGTGGACTCACACTCTTTTTCCTATAAATTAATTTCCTTAACTGATAATCATAGTTTTGATTCCACCATAAACCCCACTAACTTCAACTTCAACTTCAACTTCAACACACACGCATATACCATTAATTCCTTTCTCCCACAATCGCATCCTTAACTATATACATACATACATACATACATACATACATACCTCAATCAATTCATGGGGAATTACGCTTCCTGCGCCTTCGTCGCTCCAAAACTGCGCAGTCCTAAATCGGCGAGGGTGATTCTCCCCAGCGGCGAGATGCGCCAATTCCGCCAGTCGGTGAAAGCCGCGGAACTTATGCTTGAGGCGCCCAATTTCTTCGTCGTCAACTCCAAATCCCTAACCATCAATAGGCGATTCTCGCCGCTCGCGGCGGACGACGACCTCGAGTTCGGGAATCTCTACGTCATGTTCCCGATCAGGAGATGCAGCTCGTTCGTCACCGCCGCCGACGTCACCGCCTTCCTCATATCGGCGACCTCCGCACCCAAGCGGATTGCCGGCGTCAGAATATCCCCGGAGGCGGCTGCGGCGACTGGAACGACGTCGTTCGCTGCTGCTGATAGAGCGAGCGAGAATGGAAGGATGGGATTGGGTCTGGAAGGTCTCTCACCGGAGTTTCAGTATAGGCTCTCGGTTTGCCGGTCTAAGCGGCCCGGTCTAGACACAATTCTAGAAGAACCGGGTTTTTCTAGATAGGATGTTATCTTAGGTTAGTGGTAGAATAGTCTTTTTCTCATCCTTATTTGTTCCGGCAGTGCGTGATTTGTGGGGTTCATACAAATACAATATATTGCATGGGTCCGAAAATGTGGAATTAGAAAACTTTGAAAGATTTGTAATATTACTAAAGTATGAAAAATCAAACCCGTGTTGTGTTATTTATTTTTTTGAGTATTATTTTATGATGATGAGTTTGGCGTTATGTATATATATTTTTTTAAAAACAAGAAGGCTTGTTTTGACCATGCCCACCGCATTCAACAAATCAACTCAGCATTTGTTTGAATTGTTATGGCTATTATTGCATTGCTAAATCCAATCATAACTATATATCATTCCCATATTTTAAACATAATCTTGAAATATAAAGACATTCCAATTTCACCACTAATTTTGTTTCCCACATATCATAGTTTATTTCGGTTGATTTGTAAAATGCGTGGTATGATTATGTGCATTGACTATCTTGTGAGAATCCATCCATGTATATTAAAAAGTGAATTTTGGATACATCTTAGTTTACGTTACAGTACATTGATTGGTAAGTCCATGGTTAGGAGTTAGGATAGGAGATCCATTGAGTTAAGCGTACAAGATTCCGACGACACAAATCTATGTGATAATTTTTGTCGGTATATAATTGAGAGTCACTATATTAACATGTCTACCAACGATGTAATTTGGATATAGATAAATAATACTACCTCCGTCTCGTTTGTATTGACTCCTTTTATTATTATGATACACTTATTTGAATAAAATGAGAGTCAATACAAATGGGACGAAGGAGTAAATATTTGATAAAATATCATTAATTTTCAATTCTGACTCGGATTTATTAATTATATTATAATATAATATTTATTTAATTAAAAATAATAAAATTATAATGAATCGGAGACTTATTTAACATTATATGACAATGACACATTATTCGCGTACATAATTTTCAGAATTTTAAAAAAAATTCAAATAATTTATCCAGCCATGATTATGGTTGTGTTATATTTGATTGATAAATTTATCATTTGAAAATGTGGGATAAAAATATAATTGCTCTTTAAATTCATTCTATTTTTATCCATCAATTTTATCTAAATTAATTAAATTACATGGCCGCATCACAGAGGACTTGAACCCCGAATTTTAGCCTTGGACATTAACCTCACTACCACTCAGGCCCGACTCAATCATATTGGGGACCCTGTACTAATTATAAAATTAGTACATTAAATTTTGTTAAGATGTTAATTAAAAATAAAAATATCATATTGTCTTGATTATTGGATTGATTTTTAAATATTTTGGAAAAGAAAGAATGAAAAAATAAGAAGAAATGAAGAGAAGTAACAAAGACATGAAGAAAGAAAATAAAACATGAATTTTTAAAACAAAAATTAAAATAATTGAACTTACAAAAATTCAATATTTGGGGTCCTGTAATATAGAACTTGATGGACATGTTAATAGTCGGCCCTGCTACCACTAGGCCAACACACGCACACTTTTATCACACCTTTTCAAGATATAAATTTATCCCTCAAACAGAATATAAGCTATAATATTATATATTAATATTCGCATAACATGATTAGCATCTTGTTTTTAGTACATCAGATATTATCAATAATGATAAATTAGTAGGTGGGACTTGGGGCCGATTGCTTTTAAATGATTAGAGATTAGATACCTTACAATTTGATCCATTCAAATGAATCAAATCTACATGAATACACTTATCCAATCAGACAAATTAACTTAATCGTATTTATAGGAAAATTCCAAACCAAAAATAAACTGGTAACTTAATCCAATGACATCATACCAGAAGAACTATATCACATGCTCTTAGTTTGTTCATTGTTAGACTGAATTTAACTTAGGGTGGAAATTAAAATTGCCCATTTCAATAAGTGGAAAATGAAAATTGCCCATATTGTAAAATATCTATGAAAAGTACCTAAAAAATGGGTGAAGAGATAAAAATACCCTTATCTATTATTTGATTGTATAAAATTTTGTGCATCTCTTACACAAAAGTATAATGTGTAAGAAAATTTTATTATTTCATCATCACTCGATGATTTGAGTTTGTTTTTTTTTTTTTAATAATCATAATATTTTTACACTCAAACACATTATATATATATATATGGACTATGGAGTATCATTTTTTGACAATCTCACCACTCAAACACCATATATATATATATATATATATATATATATATCACCACTCAATTGCACCCTAATATTTTGTACTAAAATTATTTAGAGAGAGGAAAAGAAGATAGTTAGAGAGAAGGAGATAAATTGAAAGAAGGAGAAAAGGAAAGGGTCATCTCAATCTTTCAAGATAATAGAAGGTAATTCCACACCCGAATTTGTAATTTTATTGAATATTTATCATTTCATGTTTAATGTCATAAAAATCTGGTCGAAAAAATTGAATAAAAAATATATTCTGGTCGTTCATTCATACGAGATGTTTTAATCGATAGGAATTATTTATAACAATACATTAACGGCCAGATATTTCGGATTTGTTCTTGTATCAATAAATTGAAACTTATAGAACAAGAATTTCAAAATTTTGGTCGTAACTCACTAAATTCTGGTCGTCATTTGGTATGAAATGTTAAACTAGCGATAGGATTTTTTTTACGTTGACGTTAAGCGACCGGATTTTTATGGAGAATGTTTGTATTGATAAATTGAAATTTACAGAAAAAACTGACCTAAAATCCAGTCGTTACTTTTCAAAATCTGATCGTGACAAACTGTAGTTACGACAAGAATTTCTTAAAAAAAAATTCTTCGACGACCATATTTGTGTTAGAACATAAAATATATATAATTTGATCGTGTCTTGTGAAAGTCTGGTCGTGGTGTTTTTGAAACTTTGTTACAACGACCAGAATTTAATTTTAAATATATATTCCACGACCAGAGTTTTATTTATATATTATATAATATTGAGTATAATCTTTTATATGTATAATTTTCAATTATACATGTTATATCTCTCATTATAGCTTATTTGCACATGAAACGTGATATTTATCTAGTTTTAGTAAAATAATTTATGACATATGATAAATTTTGTCATGTTACAGATGGACGGAGTGAAATATGTGACTGTTCGATATAATGTTTGTTGGGAAGATGGTGCGTATGCCGGCGGATGTGATTGGTGTACTCCAATTTTGACAGATCAAGTGCAGATCTCGTATCTGAGATTTAATATATTGCAAATGTTGCAAAGTAATGGTTTGGGAACAAATTTCGAAATGTATCGAATATCTCCGTATCACGGAAATAGATGTCGCATGGATACAGATGAATGTTTGATTGCATTGATTCGTGATGAGTGGAACCCGGTAGTGTACGTGGAGATTACCGAAGAAGAGCAATGTGGTGGATCGTCGAGCAGATCATACTATGTCCCGGATACATCACAATATCAAGAAGATATTATTGATCGAATGGCTGGCTCAGATTGGTTCGGTGGTATATATATCGGTGATGATGGTCCATCCGAATCAAGGCAGGAGCGACATGCATCTCTTATTCGAATGCCTACAGATGTTTCGTTTGGTTCCATGCAGGGAGGTCATGAGGATCAATCTATTGATCCTGATTATTCAGCCGAGTCTGCGTCAGATGCTTCCGACACAGAATCTGAGGAAAACATGATGAAGTTTACTTTTGCTGACCTTGCCTCATGGATACGTAATAAGGGTGGTCTTGCTAGACTCATTGACTTGATTCACCCGACAGAAAACCATAACGATGGTGAAGAGGTAGAGGAATTGGATCCGGATGAATTGGGAAATTGGTTGGTCCCAGTTATTCCATTGCAAGCAAGTGCTTCACTTATAGCATGTGAGGAGGATACTAGCATAATTTCAGAGCTAAGCAAAGGCGCCTTGTACGATACTAAAGAACAATTGTTAGTTGCTGTTGGCTTGTGGCACATGGAAAGAGGAGTACAATATACTACATGGAAGTCTGATTATACTCGAGTGGTGTTGGTTTGTCGGTATCGTGATAAATGCCCTTTTGAGCTTCGAGCGGCTGGTTCGGGTTCCGATACAAGCCAGTCTTGGAGGGTACACAAGTTTAAAGAGAAACACACTTGTGTAATGGGATTTGACTATGTCCCACCGAGCAAAGTTCACTCAAAAGTTGTTGCCACGTACTATGCAAAGAAAATTCAAAGAGATTGTGAGTTAATGAAGCCTAAGGCCATCCAGACAGAGTTGCATAATGAGTTTGGTGTTGCAGTGAAATATGATTTGGCACTTCGAGCACGTCAGATGGCCGTTGAGATGATATTTGGTGGGTACGATGAATCATTCCAAATGTTGCCAGGGTATCTGCATATGCTCGAGCGTACAAATCCGGGCACAATTACAGCTCTCGATGTGAGTGATGATGACAAATTCCAACACGTATTTGTTGCTCTCGTAGCATCCCGAATTGCATATCCGCTATTGTTGAGGCCCGTTATAGTTGTTGACGGAACGCATTTGAAAGGAAGAAACAAGGGTATCTTATTTGTTGCAGTAACAAAAGACGGTGATGAGGGGGTATATCCTTTAGCGTATGGTGTTGGACCAATTGAGAATGATGTGTCGTGGACATGGTTTCTACGTCGACTCCGAATAGCATATGGGTGTTCATCACAAACATTGATAGTATCGGATGCGCACAAGTCAATAGCGAATGCTGTGAAGGCAGTGTTCCCGGAGGCGACCCACGGATTGTGCTACTATCATTTGATGGGCAAGATGAAGCGTTGGGGAAAACACGTTGTGTCTTTATTTCAGAAGGCAGCATATACGTATCGACCATCAGAATTCCAGCACCGAATGACACAGATTGCTGCAGCAAAACCAGCTGCGTACGAGAAACTCATGAGTGTGGGTCATGAGAAGTGGGCTCGTTCACAGTGCCCAGTTCGTCGCCATAGCACATTGACATCTAATGCTGCTGAGTCGTTTAACAATAGACTATTGTGGGCTCGAAGACTCCCTATATGCTCAATGCTTGAGTCGATACGTATAGCGATGGCAGAGTGGTTTGTAGAAAGAAAAGAGAAAGCAATCAATCAAGTCGAACCATACACTGAGCAAACGAGTATGAAAATGCAGATACAACGAGATAGGGCGAGGAAATACACTACACAACATGCAAGAGATTTGTTGTATAGTGTTTTTATGGTGAGCAATCCACATCCACACACGGTCGATCTTGCATCCCGTACATGTACCTGCCGAGAATTTCAGATGGAGAACATCCCTTGCTCGCATGCGATTGCTGCTATCCTGTAAGTTCATTTTTTTAATACTCGTAACCTATTAAAATGAGAAATTATCCAATTATATTTTTGCAGGAAAAATTGTCAATCTATTTCTGAGTACATGAATCATATATATACCCGCGAAACATTGATTCAAACATATAGTGGACCAATTATGAGGGTGCCTCACAAAGATACATGGATGCTTCCAGTCGACGTAGCGACGAGGGTTGTATTGCCTCCAATTGTAGTACGGCTCCAAGGTCGGCCTAGGATGACTAGAGCACGGGCTGCTCATGAAAGAGCACGACATCGGCAACAAACTAGTGAAGAAGATATCAATCTGCCACGACGCAGAAGGTGTAGCAATTGTCGTGAGTATGGGCATAGACGACCTAGATGTCCATTACTTGAAATTGGTAGTGAAGAAGAGATGTAATCATTTAATCTAATGTGACTTATTCTTATGATGCATGTTAATATGTTTTCAACTTGAATCTCGTATTTAATTAAAGAAATCCGTCTAACTACGTCTTGCGCAACAATTTTGTTTTGGCTCGTTCTCCTTCGTTACAATTCCGAATTTAGATCCGTCCGCGGCCACGGATTCCTATCGAGACGAGCTTCAATTTTATGTTTTAAAAATTTTTGTATGTTAAACAGTGCCAGGTCAGCGACTGCTGACAAGTCAGCGCCCGCTGAGTAGTGCTACGTAAAATGTTGTGAAAATTTGGAGAATTTGACGAAAATAAAGTCAGCGACCGCTGACTTGGTTGTGGCCCGGCCGCTGGGCACTGGCACAGGGCGCTGGCACGGCATGGCTCGGGGTCAGCGGCCGCTGAGTTTCCGCGACCGCTAACCTGAGCCTCGTAAATCCCTCTTTTAGCCAGCAACAAACACTGACATATGCCACAAACGAGGTATGGAGACTACGAAAATATAGTATACTCACCTTACGAGAAATGAGCACATAGCTTAGAGAACACCATTTAAAATACAAAATGTTCAACATTAAATATAACAAACATACACGTGTCTATGAATCCACAACCTCACACATAGAATATCCAAAGATAGCTATTCGATATCTAAATGTTTTCACTTTCTTTGTCGCCCATGAAAGCTTTGGTTTCCCTGAGATGAATCTCTCGATGGCTATACAAGCCATTGGACCACTGTTTCTACTATCATGTCCTTGCTTGAACTGTTTTCCCTTTGGAATAGCTAGAAACTGAAGTGGCTCGCTCCTCTGAGTAACATTTATCTCCTTTCGGGTCCAGTATTCGGAGTCCAACAACACCTTCCAAAATAAATCTAGAATCGGTCTCAATGATGTGATCCGATGCTCATGAACACTGAGCGTCACCGAATGCCAATCAGAGTCATACAAATATGCAATCCAATGCTCCAAGTTCACCCGAACTATGACCCATTGTTGCTCTATGCAACATGGAATGAGAATCTGATTGTTAAGAATAATAAAATGAGTTAATTATGAAATATACACATTTATGAAAAATAATTAAAGACAAATACTTACATCTGCAGCACCCCCCCAAGGTGTAGAAGACGAGCTCTGATGCAGACACTAAACTACATGACAAATACTCTCCGGCACGCTCCAATTCTGAATCACAACACGCAAGGCCGCAGGATTGTGCTGTACTTGGGGATTCTGATGCTGCAACATACTATAGTATCTGCATAAGCTGACCTGGATGACAAATTGACAATTAGTTTATTAGCATTCATTATAAGAAATTCAATTAAATTAAACCACTAAATATGAATTTTCTTACATAAAAGTCTGTCATCAACAATATAGTGTTACTGGATGAAACTCCAACAGACAAGCCCACTCGATTCCGTAACCTATGCCGCAGATAAAAGATATACATATCCACATACTGCAAATTGACATTGTAAGTTAAACTCTTTTGGAAATTCACATTAAATAGAAAGAATGGTTAAGGGTTAGAATAATAAAACCTCGGCCTGCAGGTGCATAAGTGGGTTCTGAATGTCATTAAAATGGCTAGCCTGCAACACAAAGCTCAACTCCGGAATACTAACTCTCTGTTTGTTTGATTTGCGACAAAAGGCCATGTAGCGAGAAAGAAGGGCATCTGGGATGTCCTCAGACTCACTACTGCGCTCTGCTGTATAAGGTGTATGTAATGCCGCAGACTCCACTCGATTCTGTACCGGCCTATTAGGTACGAATTCATCAGGTTCCTCAGTATCAAGAACAATAGGTGGGGATGTAGTCGGTAATCCAAATTCCTGCAAAGGCTGAGCAACGATAGGAGTGGCAAATTGCTGCTGCTGTTGAGAGGACTAATTAATTAAAAAAAATTATTATTAAATATTAAATACTAAAATTTAAGTATTCCAAATTATTTGTTGAAATTAAAAACAAGATAATTACCTGTCCAAAGATAGATGAGAAAAAATCCTCACTAGGACGCTCAAACATCGAAGCTCGCCCTGCATCCCCCTGATACTGCATCGATTCATCAAATCCTTTTGAATATCCGATATCGTGTACCGAGTGCCGTGATCCAGAATATGGATCAACCACAGGATCATCATAATATTTCACAGGAATAGGTGTCCGCACTGGCTCATCGTGAACAGGCGTCCGCACCGGCTCATCATGTGGGGCTGTCAATGGAGGACTAACAGATCTACGATGGGGAGTGTGCCTGAGTAGGTCTGCGGCGAGATCCTGAACAATGGAGAGTATCTAACAGTTCATCAAACCACTTCTTTATTACTGGCATTAAGTTCTTATGGGACTTCTCTACTGCCATCTCTGTGATCTCGTCCAACTGCTCCCGAGTTAACGAATAATTACAGGGAGGGGGGGGGGGGATGATGTCCACCACTGCTGCTACTAGAAGATGATGATGGGGTCCTAATGCGTTTCCCAGTGTCGCGACGTCTCTGACTAGACTGACCGGGGCCACTAGTCTCTCCCGTGGCTTGACTACGTCTCTCCCGATTCGGATGCACCTCCTGGATAGGAACGGGACTATGAACCCGTCTCGAATGGGCAGGACGTGCCGGCTGTAATCCGTGACGGAGTGCGTTATACGGTGCTGACCACAAAATCTGAAGACGATCATCACATAATGCCGCCTGATAGTACCACGAGTTGTGTTCTTCAGAGCTCTCTATGATCCTACAACGACCCTCAATATCGAGCTTGAACAAAACAAGAAAGAGTTTAGAAATCATAACCATTATAACAAGAAAAAGATTTAAATATTTATTAACCAGCAAAAATACCTGAGGACGATGAAACAGAGGATAAATGATGTCCTTATTAACTCGAGAAATAAATCCCCATCGTAGACAACGAGGAAGAGCATCTGGATTCCTATATCTTCCAACAGTTTGTCCTAGCTCTGGGTACACCTCCAGGATCCAAACATATAGTGCCCATGAAGCACCATATAAATTGTATTTCTTCTCAGACGGACTAATGTTTCTCAAATAGTGCCTAAGCCACAAAAACGAAATGGATGCCCAAGGATATAGCGTAAAAGCATCTAGATCTTCTACAAGGTACCAAAGCCACGACTCCACCTTCGACTTCATGTCGACAGAATGTAAAAACATGTAAACAAACAAAATGTGTGCGACTTGAATGTATAAAGTGCCGTCTGGATCGCGCACGGGTCTACTAGTATCAGTAAATCTCTTCAAAAGATTTTCCGCTGTAATAGGGCATCCATGAGCAAACTCCCTAAAAGCCTGAACGTGATCGACATCGTACTCGACACGTGTGTCAAAAGTACTTGGTCCGAATCGTAATCCAGTGATCAAAGCAAAATCACCCGGACCAAAAAATCCAGTTTCATGGTTGACCAAGAACATCAAGTGATCTACAGGAAGGTCATCGGTTCGAACCATACGGTTCACTAAGTGGGAGAGTGCCATCGCACTCTTCTGACCCGGTTGCCAACCTATAAAGTGGCCAAAACACCCTGCCACAAACCGTTCTACCAGCGAATGTCCACCGATATTTTGGAGTGTACTATGGATTTGATTTATAATGGAATCTCTATAGTACGTACTAGCAATAACACCAGAATCTACTAATTCGGGCCTCAGGTACTCAATCTAAATCATACCACAAAAAATAATAATTTTTATTAAAACATCATAACCTAATTAAAACATAATTTAACACAAATTAACTTTTAACACAAAAAACAATAATTTTTAAAAATGCAGTTATATGAGTTGTAATTCAACCTAAAAATTTTAAAATCATGTTATTGAGATATCTAATTAACTAATTAATTAAAGTTTTAATATTCTGGCAGTCATGGTCAAGTTGAAAATTTATTTAAAATGATTCATTCATCTAAATTAGAACTTAAAGTGATTCATGTGGATACTCGACAAGTTTATTTACCAGTTTTTATTAATACATGATTTTTATTAAATTAATACTTGTTAATACAAAAAAATTAACACAAATTAACAAAATCAATACAAATATTCTATTTCAATGCATAATTAAATCACTTAAAATTATAACATTACACTACAAAAAATTATAAGCAATCGCATTAACATAAAAATAAAATCTGCTCGGGAAGACCAAAAATCTGGTCGTTTATCACATAATTGCATAATTAAACGACAAAATTTTGAATTGCACTTACCTCTTCACCCATTTGTTTGCAAAAATATTTAATCCTTGTATGAAAACCTTGTCGCCTCTGCAACTCGTATAAAAACCACTAAAAATTAATTTCAGGAAGCATATCATATATGCAACATTAAAATCTGGTCGACAATCATTAAAATCTGGTTGTGTATCAAAAATGTATATGATATACACTACAAGATTTTGTGTATCTACGACAAGATTTTATTTTTAGAACAATATATG
>JAPKLX010000004.1:2690965-2866909 GCA_026898415.1 Leonotis leonurus
GGTGGAGGAAAGGGTGGCGGTGGCGGAGGTGGAGGAAAGGGTGGCGGAGGAGGAAAAGGGGGTGGAGTTGGTGGTGCTAAAGGTGGTTTCTCTGCTGGAAAAGGCAGCGGCAGTGGTGGCGGCGGAGGTTCGGGGATGATGAAGGCTCCGGGCGGCGGCGGCGAAACAATTTCTAGGGCTGGATTTGAGAGCAACCCTCAGGGTTACTTTGCTGGGCTGCATGCTGCAGACAACTCTTCCAAATAATTACTATATATATATATATTCAAGTACTGATGTTTGAGTTTAATTATCTACTATAATATTATGAGTCATGTGTTTATTGCACTTGCTTATGTATGGCCAACTCTTTAATATATATCTGAATGGAATTAAACCTGCTTAATTGGTTAATATTTACTAGTATTTTTTATGGTTCGATTTATTTTCTGAGTTTCTCTAACTATGTGATCTTCATTTTTATGTTTTAAATGTTTAGTAATACGCCGTGCAATAACTTTATTACGATAAATCATTTACTAATAAAGAAATTAAACAGAAGTCCTACTGAGAAGTAGATGAACAAAATGAAGTGGTATGAAGTGTGCATATTAAATCATTTAAATTGTTTTAGTGTTTTAATAAAATTGGAGAGCCGGAATCTAAATATATATCTGAATATGTGTTTGTAATAGTAAAAGAGAGTATAATCTACTTAAGCATATTAGATCGAATAAAGAAATACTAGCTTTTACAAATGCAAATGCATGCGGGACGCTCCAAAAAAAAAATGCGTCTAATCTAGCGGGACGGAGGATATCTAGGAAGTGTCGTCACAAAATTGTTTACGTTTAAATTTGAAAATAATAAAACAGAAATGGATCTGACTTGCCAAATTAGTTTCGTCTGTTAATTGGACAAATTCAGATTGCTGGTTTCATGATGGCTGCTCTTGCGATGTGTTTAAATTATTTAATTTTCTCTTGTATGTATATCATTGGCAACGTATGTCGTCGTTTGATTTGTGTTTTCATGCTGCACGACTATTTGAATTTGACTATTTAATTAGGATTTAGGACTACTAATTAATTTATAATTTTTGTATGTAAGAAAAGCCTGTTAATATTAGACTAGAGAGTTAATAAGATAAAAACATATAATCTTAAAAGAAGTTAATTGTGCATATTACAAAGCATACATTAATTTATATACATCTTAAGAATTAAAAACCATGCTTGCACATTTTTACACTATGATCTATATTTATATAATTAAGCATATCCATATACATATATATTTATAAAAATAAAATACTAAAATATGAGTAGAGTGACGTATATATGGTTTGATTATTTTGTGGATGAAGAGAAAAGGAAGGAAAGAAGGAAAATGCAAAGAGTGCCAGTGAGGAAAACTAACACAATATTGGTGCAAACTATATTAGCAATTTCAAACCAGCTATCAAAAAAGTTGTGCTTCTTCCGCACGTCGTCGTTTTGAGATCGGTAATTCCATCCATTAATATTATTACAACATGTGTTGAGCTTTTCTCTTTCCCTTATTCTCACCCTTTCAATTCTTCTTCTCAAAACACTCATGTTCGCATCCACTGCCTTTCCTGAATTTTCTACACAAGTACAGAGATAGATCAATTATATATATAAAGGCCTTATAAATTCATTCAGTTTTTGCAACAAATCAAATACTCTACTTTGTGTGTGTTGGTGAGTGAATCTTGAATATTCTTGAATGAAAGAACTTTCTTGAAAATAGATAGAAAACCTTTTGCTATGAAGAAGAAGAAATATGATGATAGCGCTGGAAGTAGAAGAAATTAAAGCAGGAAGAAGAGAATACCTTCTTCATCTGGGAAATGATGGGATGTGGCCTGAGGAAGAAGTCGTTGTACCTTATGCTTGCAAGGGAAATTAATGGGATTTCTAGATTTGCATAAGCTTCTGCAACTCAAAGCCATAGCCATACATGTACGCACACACACACATACATATGCAGCATGAAATATTTAATTTTCTGCTTCAATTCATCTTAGCAAATGTCAAAGTTTTCTAGCTTCTGTTAATGAATTTTCTTTCTTATATTAATTTGAGCAGTACTACTTACTTTATGCCATAATGTTTGCTCTTTTTGTGATCAATTTATAGAGTAATCAGGACTTTGTGATAGTAACGTGTGTTAGTTAACTCAATATGGATGTCTAATTAATTAATGGCCTGATCGATTATGGCTAACAAAATATAAAATATAAATATAATATATCTTATATATGTACCAAATATTTATATTATAAATGAGATTAATTAACTTTGTATTTGACCATGTGATTGGCTCTCGTCCATGACCATAGCTCGCATTTAATTTTTTTAAAGTAGATTTTTTTAACCTAATTTTACCTACTTAAAAGTAATATATTAATTAACTTAGCAATGAGTTAAATTATTGTTTTGAAATTTGCTTCAGGTAGACCTCATATATATATATATAGCTCTAGTTTTCAACATTTATATGAAGAAGTCAAATTAATTATTAGTTAAGTTAAGACTAATTAGCTGGACCATTAAAGCTCTAAAACATGCAACGTTAGACCTTACTCCTTGCACGATACACAAAATTATCTCATGAATATTTTGTGAATTAGCTTTTAACCTATATATATTTATTTGATGTGGATTAATTTGTTTGTTTTCTTTTGAAAATGGATATAAATTAACTTTTCAATGAGCTAATCACTACGACCATTATATTTATCCAACTCCTAATATATATCAAGCGGCAAGAATGACATTTATATAATTAATTAATTATATCATACAAATTTACCTTAAGTCTTGAAGTACCCAAATATATACTCCAACTGTTTATTTATTTATGTCGCATTATTTTTTAATATATCTATTAAGAAAGTAATTTTTTTAGTAAAATAGTGAAACTCAATAAATTTGACTAATTTTTCAAAAGTAAAATATTTTCTTTTTGAAAAACGAATCATTATTATTATGACACCTTAATATAATAAACGAGTCATGAATAATCATACGAATGCTTCGTATATCCATACACATGTAAGGATGAAAGGTATTAAAATTAAAATTAAACTAATAATGATTGTATATATATCTAGCATTATTAATCAATAAGATGACGTCATGATATTCTACTTTGGAGATGAAAGTAGGCGAATTGCCAAAACGACAAAAGTAGGTATTTTCTTAAAATACATTTAAGGATGTTGCTAATCTTCATTAAATTAGTTAATTAATAATTCATCGACAATTAATCATATTACATATATGTAATCGACCCGATGACTCATACAAAAAAAAATCATAACCTTTAATTTGTGTGTGTTTAATGCATATATATATACACATATGAAGCCATGTAGTCTCGTTAGTAAATAAACATGTTTATTTACCAAATTACAAGGATTAGTGAAGCTTACACTATAAACTAAGTCGAAAGAAGCATGCAAGAGATATTTAAAAGTGAAATTACTTTTGGGGCATCCTGAATGAATTAATAGCACAACCAAAAGAGAAAAGTTTATAAGTTAGAATTAAAAATATTTAGAGAATTGGTTAGTGCGGATTGATCTAACTTGATCAGAAATTGCAAACGGTTAACAAGTGTCACCAAGTAATATCTAATCATTGTCGAATTATGCAATAATATATTTCGTTGACTATTACTCAACAAATCATTAAAATCCACGTACCCTTTTCCAAAACCGCCATGCACAAAGCTGGATTCGTAAAAAGCACAAGATTAAAGATGATATCTTTCAAATTTGAAATTACAGCAGCAGTTTATTTAAATTGTTTCCTGCTTCAAGCTTGATTGATGTGTATATTTTAAAACCAAGACTATGAGCACTCAGAACAGAATAGTGAAAAAATCTAAATCCATAAAAATTATAAAATGGCCTATTCAACAGAGAACATTCGCAGATTTCACTTTTTAAATAAGTGAGATTTTTAAAAGTTCTAAGAGGCTATTACATGGTTTCATTTATTTGATTCTCATTTACAAGACCATCAAATATATAGACTAGAAAATTATAATGAACCTAGTTCGCCTGCATGCTGATTAACATTACAACACTAACAATTAAATATAAACACTATGATTAATAATTAAACTAGTAATATTAACAGAAGGCCATAAACAAAGGCTGATAAGACATGCAATCAACTCAGCTATCGCCAATTAATATTATTGATGTGTAAATTTAAGTGTGATTATTTTATGGCACTTTTGTTTGACAAGGTAAATCGGAAAATAGTTTATTGCACAAGATAAAGGTAAAGATATAACCACTTTCATGATAGGAAAAGTAAACTATAGTGATATATATATATATATATATATATATATATATATATTATACACAAGAATTATGGTCTTGTAATTGTGATATTTTGTATAACGCGACCTATTAGAACATGTGACTATAATATACCATCTCCGTCTTATTATTTCTGGTTTAGCTTAACTAAAAAACTATCACAATTTTGGTTAAATCAATCTGAAGCAAATTTGTGGTGGGCTCGAATTTGAGAAACTTAAATAATAAGATATTTATATGCTTACTCAGCCCAACTTAATTTTACGAAATTGGGCCCATAAGGTAAAGTTTGGGATTGTATTAATATTTCAGTAGTTAGTATATACGAGGCTGCCTTTCAATATGGGTGATTTTATTTATAGTCACCATTCATCACTCTAGAGACACTTATTATTGTTGGGGTGTGGAGTTTGAATAGAAGATATTTTAGGTTCATTTATTAGTCCAGTTTTAATCTTAATGGGTTTTATAATGTTATATTGCTACTTATAAATAGCGTCTTCTCCTTGTAACTTAGTTATCCAAAAATCATATAGTGAAAAACTCTGACTTGGTATCGGCCCAAGACGTAATTGCAAGACAAACTGAGTAAACGAATTCATGTGTTCTTTACTGTTCGTGATTGTGTGCGTGTGTCTATTCTCAACAACTCGTATCAGAGCCTTCGAGCTCTGAGGGAGCAGTCACGATGAACGACGAGAAGGTTTCAATTAGACAGTTAGATGGATCCAATTTCGGATACTGAACGATGCAGATCGAGGATTACCTCTACGGCATAGATCTATATCTACCCTTGGAGGAGGAGTCGAAACCCGAAAAAATGGATCAGAAGGAGTGGAACCTATTGAACAGAAAGGCGATGAGTGCGATGTCAGACGTTGTCTGTGAACGTTGCCTACCACACAACTAAAGCCAAGTCCGCAAAGGAGATGCTGGAAATCTTGGAGCAGATGTATCAGAAGCCCACAACATCGAACAAGGTTTATCTAATCAGACGATTGTTCAACCCCAGGATGTCGGAGGGCACACTCGTGCAGCAACACCTGAACGAGTTCGACGTGATCATCGGGCAGTTAAGCTCAGTTGAGATCGATTTCACTAATGAGGTATTTGCTCTAATTTTATTATCTTCTATACCAGATAGTTGGGCTGCAACAGTAATAGCAGTTAGCGCTTCGTCCGCGAAGTCTAAGCTAAAGCTTGACGAAGTAAGGGATCTGATGATCAGCGAGGAAGTTCGCAGAAAAGCATCTGGATCTTCCTCAGGTTCAGTCTTGAATACGGAGGAAAGGAGTAGATCGAAGAATAGGCAGAATCATGGAAGATCAAAACCCAGAGGAAAGAGTCAATCCAAGAAAGACAAGGACTCGATCCAATGCTGGAATTGTGAGAAGTTTGGTCACTATAAGAATCAGTGTACGACACCCAAGAAAAACAAGAAGGGACAGAATGAGAAGAAACAAACGCAACCATGGAGGATATTGGAGATGCGTTAGTCTTAAGCGTCAGCAGTCCGTTGGAGTCATGGGTGTTGGATTCTAGAGCGTCGTACCATTCATGCAGCGATGTTGAAATAATGGAGAACTATGTGCCTGACAAATTCGGACAAGTCTACCTTGCAGATGATGAATCCCTGAATATCGTAGGAAAGGGAGATGTTCGGATATCCACACCAAATGGATCGATGTTGAATTTAAATGGTGTGAGACACATACCGGTATTGAAAAGGAACCTGCTTTCAATCGGCCAGATTGATGTTGAGGGATACTCAGTAACATTCGGCTGCAGCAGTTGGAAGATTAGCAGATGAGCTATGATTATAGCTCGAGGGAAGAATGAGGGCACGTTGTACACAACAACTAACTCCAAAGATTGCATTGACCTTGAAGCAGCAACAACCAATGCTGATTTGTGGCACTGTCGTTTAGGCCACATGAGTGAAAAAGGAATGAAGGTGATGTGTTCAAAAAGGAGGTTGTCTGGGTTGAAATCTTGTTGAGATTGGCTTGTGTGAGGACTGTATTTTCAGGAAGCAGAGAAGAGTTAGTTTCTCGAGAGGTGGCAAAACCTTGAAGGCAGAGAAGTTGGAGCTGGTGCATAGTGATCTATGTGGACCAGCGCCTGTAAAAAATCTTGGTGGTTCGGAAAAATAAATCTGATGCTTTCAGGAAGTGGAAAGCCTTTGTAGAGAATGAAACAGGGTTGAAAGTTATGTGCCTTTGTTCCGAAAATGGAGGAGAGTATGAGCTCTGTGAGTTCAGCGATTACTGTGCTGAGAATGTGATTCGCATAGAGAAGACCGTGAGAAGAACTCCCCAGCAGAATGGAGTGGCATAAAGAATGAACAAAACGTTGAATGAGCGAGCCAGATGCATGAGGCTGAAGAGTGGACTGCCTAAGACGTTTTGGGCAGATGTAGTAAACACAGAAGCGTACCTAATCAATAGAGGTCCATCAGTTCCATTAGAGAATCAGATACCTGAGGAAGAATGGATGGAAAAAGAGGTAAAATTGTCACATAAGCATGTATTTGGGTGTGTTGCTTATGCTCATGTTAGTTTTGTTGAAAGAAGTAAGTTGGATGTCAAATTTGTTAAGTGTACGTTCATTGGTTATGGTGGTGATGAGTTCGGCTATAGGCTCTAGGAAGAGAATAACCGGAAGATTATTCGCAGTAGAGATGTAGTTTTCAATGAACATGTCATGTACAAGGAAAGATTGGAGGCATCAAATTCTGACAAGTTTGAAGCCCAAGAGGTTGAGTTAGACATCTCAAACTCGAGTGAGAGCAATGCGAATCAGAATGAGGAAGAGGAGAATGAAAAGGTTCTCGATGAAGAACCTAGAACCCCACCACCGGAGATTCCACTGCATAGACCAACTAGAGAGCGATGTGCACCTAATAGGTATTCGCCCTCTAACTACTACTTGTTACTTACTGATGGTGGGGAGCTCGAATGTTATGCAGAGGCAGAGCACGGAGAGGATAGACAAAAATGGAGAGTTGCTATGGATGATGAGTTAGCATCTTTGATGTTAAATGACACTTGGGAACTTGTTAAGCTCCCAAAGGGCAAGAAGACTTTGCACTGCAACTGGGTTTACCGAATAAAGATTGAAGCTGATGGTAGCAGACGCTACAAGGCCCGACTGGTTGTCAAAGGGTTTGAGCAGTGATGCGGTATTGATTATACTGATGTTTTTACTCATGTTGTGAAACTGACCACTATTCGAATGGTGTTGAGTATGGTAGCTGCAGAAAACTTGTTGTTACATCAGATGGCTGTGAAAACGGCGTTCCTTCATGGTGATTTGAAGGAGAATTTGTACATGACACAGCCTGAAAGGTTCGTAGTGAAGGGAAATGAACAACTTGTGTGCAAGTTGAAGAAGAGATTGTATGGCCTCCAAAGCAGTGGTACAAGAAGTTTTACAGTGTCATGATGGATATTGGTTACTAGAGATGTCACGCTGACCATTGTTGCTACTACAAGAGGTTCGACAAGAGCTTTCTTATTCTCTTACTATATGTTGATGATATGTTGATCGTATGAGTTGATACAAAACAAGTGGATAAGTTGAAGAAGCAATTGTCAGAGCAGTTCTCCATGAAGAATCTAGGAGAAGCAAAACAAATATTAAGCAAGAATCGAGCGCGACAAGGTGACAAGAAATGTGCATCTTTCACAAACAAGTTACATTAAGAAGGTCCTAGAAAAATTCAACATGTCGGAGTCGAAACCTGTGAGTGTCCCATTGGGCAGTCACTTCAAACTTTCAAAGAAAGTGTCGCCAAAAAACCAAGGAGGAACGTGCCCAAATGATGAAAGTCCAATATGTTTCAGCAATTAGTAGCTTTATGTATGTCATGGTGTGTACAAGACCAAATATTGCTCATGCAGTGGGAGTGGTGAGCCGATCCGGGCAAGCAACATTGGGAGGCAGTCAAGTGGATCCTGGGATACTTAAGAGGTACCATAGACAAGGCTATGTGTTTTGATGGCAAGAGTATAGAGCTGGTGGGATATGTTGATGCAGACTTGACATCAAATGATCTTGATGGGAGAAAAAGTACAACTGGGTATGTGTTTACTTATGGTGGTACTGCTATTTCTTGGACTTCTAAGTTGTAGAAGGTTGTTGCATTGTCTACTACGGAGGCAGAGTATGTGGCAGTGATAGATGCGAGTAAGGAGATAGTGTGGTTGCAGAATTTATTAGGTGAGCTTGGGAAGGACTAAGGAGCATAAAAATAGTATTTTCTACAGTGTTAGTCAAAGTGCTATTTTTCTGGCTGAAAATTTGGCGTTTCACTCAAGGACAAAGCATATCGAACTGAAGTATCACTACATCCGTCATCTTGTGGAGAATAAGACTTTGCAACTCATGAAAATTCTTGAAAGTGAAAATCCAGCAGACATGTTTACTAAGGTGGTGACCTTAGAGAAATTGAAGCTATGCATAACTTCAATTAGCCTTGGAACTTGAAGATGAGGCTAGGCGATATCAGGCGGATATGGGAGATGGAGCAAGAAGATATTGTTACTTGATGAGTTCAGTCTCCAAGTGGGAGATTGTTGGGATGTAGAGCCTGAATAGGAGATATTTTAGGCCCACTTTATTAGCCCAATTTTAATCCTAATGGGTTTTAGGGTTAGAGTTATATTGCTATCTATAAACAACGTCTCCTCCTTGTAACCTAGTATCCAAAAATCATATAGTGAAAAACTCCGGCTTGGTATCGCCTCAGGACGTAGTCGCAAGACGAATTGGGTAAACAAATTCGTGTGTTCTTTAGTGTTCATGATTGTGTGTGTGTGTCTATTCTCAACAACATAAACAAAAAGAGAATAATTATGAATTTACAAATTTATCCCTATAGCTACAGTAAAAAAAAAAGAAGCTGTTATAGCTCTTCATATCCTTTAATTTTGCCGAACATATCCAATCCTAGCTTTTTAAATTTGGAAAACATAAAAATTCAATTGTTTCGTAGTTCTCGTTTTGTTCTCCTTTCCAACTAAAATCGAATTAAAAGTGAGAATTGATCTTTTCGATTTTTATATTGAAACCAATTCTTTTATGAAATATTCAGGTATATAGGTTAGAATCAAAAAAAATTACCCAAATTTAATTTAAATTTAAATTAAATATAATATCTATTTGCTTTTAAAAATAAAAAATTTAATCTAAATCACTAATTATATCTACTTTTTATTTGTCAGCACTTGGCATATTTGTGCATTTCAAATATTAATTGGTAACTTTTTAACTTAATGTTCTTTAAAAATTAAATTTTTTATTTAAATACTAATTATATTTACTTTTTTTATTTATAATCACTTCACAATATTGTGCATTTTAAATATTAATCGGTGATTTTTCTGACTTAATATATAATTAATGGAGATTTTAAGGATGAATGTGAATTTGAATCATTTGATAGATGAGACAATGATGGACAAAGCATATCATCAGATAGATTCGTGAATGAAACACAAGGCTTTTTAAGTGAAGAGAAAGAATTACTTAATCGCAATTAAAATAATTAAAGTAGTGAAAGCTCAGAGTTAATAATTTTTGTAAATTTTCTGTGTGAACTAGGAGATGGTATATTAGTGTAAATTCATGAACGAAGATGATTAATTTTAATATAATCTCAATTAAAATGACCCATCTCAAGTTTTATCAGACAATTATGAGAGAAACAAAGAAGAAGCCAATAAATAAAATGATGTTGGGACGTGGGGATGGGTTTACATTAGGGGTGTGCATCAGTCGGTCGGTTCGACCGATCGATCAAATTTTCATGAACCGAAAATTGAACTGAACATAAAAATTACAAACCGAATTGACCGCATAAATAATATAAATCGAACCGAAAACCAAATGATAAAATCTATCGGTTTCGGTTCGGTTAGATTTTAAACCGAAACAATTATTATTATTATTTTTATTTTTTAAGTTTTTATTTAATAGGATTTATAGGATTCATCTTCATAAAATTATATTTTTAAGTTTTTATTTAATAAATCTAAAATATATCACATAATTATATATATTTTTATCAAAATATAATTATTTAATATTTATATTATTATATTTCGATCGGTTTGGTTACCGACTGAACCAAAAAATAAAAACCGCAAACCGAACCGAAACCTATCGATTCTAAAATTTCGAAATCAAACCGCAAACCGAATTAAATAAAAATCGAACCTAAACAGACCAAAACCTATCGATTCGGTCGGTTTTCTTAGTTCAGTTCGGTTATTGCACACCCCTAATTTACATCCACAACCACAAGGGGTAAAATAGTATATGTATACTTATCTTTAAATATTTTTTAAATGGGAGGCTATATAGAGAGGCTATGAATAAAATTACCTTCAATATTGGGTGTCCAAGTCTAATATGTAAACAGACACCCACACATTTATCTAAATTAAACCTCGTATTGCAACATATTGATAATTCAAATTTTCATTAGTGATTTTTTTTCCACGGGACTTTTTGCTATTTTAAAAAGGATTTACAGCTTTACATATCCTAAACTAGTTCACATTTTTACTAATAATAAACTTATAGTTGAGACCATTAAATTGCATAACATAACTTAACCAAATTAAAAAAAAAACCGGTATTTACTTTAATTATGAAACTATAGTATATATATTCTATAATCGATTAGTAACTGAACTTCTTAACATATGAGTTTTAAAAATAAAGACTTAGACTAGAATATAAACCATCTTTTAGAGAAAGTTTTGGAATATGAATCAAAACTCTTTATAAATACTTACCAACAATAGTAGTATATGTTCCAGTAATGGATCAGTATCGTACTTAGAGCATCATGTAATCATGTTTTATTTAAAAAGGAACTTAACATACGCTCCATATATTTTGTAAAGGATAATCAAGAATGACGAATTTCATAAAAGCCCACCAACTTTAACAATTAAAAATCAAACATAGTAGTGGTACTTTCATCTTCAAGTGTTTTTAAGTTGGAAATATAGAATACCTAACTACTTGGATCATCTAATTTACCTGCTCGATTTATTACAAACAAGATTTCAGCCTACCATCAATCTCCACGTAGATTGATTAACTATATCATTATTGAAATTATGTAATCCTATTTAAAATCCCTTAATAAGCTCTATATACTTATTTAGGATTCTCGAATTAAGCATGTCTCAAAATCTACGGTTCAATTTCTTACAGATTCTAATTTGGTGGTTCAACCTATTCTTATTTACTTTATATTTTATCAACATCTCTTATTTTAAACACAATAAAGAGTAATTAATCAATATATATTTTTCTATTAATATATAGTATGATATACCTAAAATAATTAACGATAAAACGTAATATTAACCATTAAATATATTTCACAATTGCATGCCATAAAAGAAAATGCTCTATGAACGTTCGTTAAATTATATTTAAATATGTTTATAAATGCATTCCATGAGATATTAAAGACTGCATATATAACTCAAAACTAATAAAATAAGAGGAAATATTAATAGAAATAAATAGTATCAAAGACTTGCATGACCCAGAAATATAAAATAAGAGAAAATATGAAAAGAAGGTGGCCAACCAAACCAATGAAAAAGTCATGACCTAAATCGTCATAACAAAACCAAACCCTCCAATTATGAGATTTGAGTTTTAGTTCTAATTATATATATTAACGATAATTATAAATCCAAAGTGCGCCAAACCAAATCAATTCGAATTGAACATGTTTAATATCATCATCCATCATAGTATATATATTTTTTGATGAGTCAAAGTTTTGTGGCTGAAATTAAATTAATTAAGGTCTTCAATATTTGGATGCTGTGAAAGCAACGCACACATTGTGATTAGAATTTTGAAGAGATCAACTCTTTCTTTCTTTCTTTCTTTCAACTTTCAACTCAACTCGTTGTGGAGTTAACTATTTTGACTTACTTTTCTTTCACTTTTTTTTTCAGCTTTTATATATTCTTTTCCCCTTCGACCTTTTCAATCTCCAACCCCAAATTAAATTAAAATGAATAATGATACTAATAGTAATGCATCGATCTCAAAATTAAGAGTTAAAAAATGAATAATTATAAGACACGTCGAAAAGTATTCCATTTATTAGTGATTGTTTAATAATAAAAAAATCTATTATTATATAAAAATAGTTTTGAAGGCAACATTTTACCACGATATTTAAAAAAAAAATTATTTTTAAATTGTAGTTCACTTATGTATTTTATATAATAATTTTTTTTCTCTTTCTTATTTCTTTATATTTTTAAAATAATATAAATTCGTTCGTGCAAACATATGTATTATGCATTTTAAATTAAAGATCTCGACAAAAATTTTAATTTGATATATAATATGCAATAAATAAGTTTAATATAAAAATATTATTATTTATAAAAGTTTATTATATATATATTTATTATATATACTATTTTTTTGAAATATAGATCCACCATTAACTTTTCAATCACTCACTACATATTTAATTTATTTCTTGATAAATCATTAACTTTTCTTTCACTCAAACTCACAGCAGGGCATACTATTGTTATACAAATAATATACTTGTATTCTAATAAAAATATATTTTTTAATACCTAAAATTATTACTCATTTTGTCATTCTTTTATCTCATTATGTGTACAAAATTATCCACACACAACACGCAATTCTATTACAAAAAATAAATCAATTCTAACAATTTATTTTTAATTAAACACTCAATACTTTGAACATGTTCCATTTTCAAAAAAAAATATTTTATATATATTTTTAAAATTTATACTAACTTTTTCACAATACTACACTTTTAATGAAGGAAATGAATATTACTAGTATGTGATGATAAATGTGTACTTGACTGTGTTTGAGAACAATGCATTATTCCACATTTTAATTTCATCGAACCTTGGAGAATCAATCAGTCACATAGAATTGTGCACATGCCTTTTCTTTTGTAAATAATATAATTAATTGTATATTTGTTTATTGTCAGATATGGATCTTTAATTTTAAATATATACTTTAGTTTAATACAGTACTAATACAAGGTTGTATATATCTTGCCTGTTTATATTAAGTTGATGCAGTTCCTATAAATAATAATTTGTTATTTTTCTAAGCTAATATATTTCCCAGTAAATATAACGCCGTTCCATGTTATCACAAGCTATAATTTATCATTTATTGAAATGAAATTACATATATCCTCACTTGAGAATAAATTGGATGTCGATTTTAAAACGTATATAAGTAAAAAATTAAATCGAATAAATTAAGTAGGTTTCTGTATAAATTAAATTAAAATTAAGTCCGCGTACGTATATGTAATTTATATATGCATCGTATGTTGGAATATGTTCAATTGATTTAGTAACCTCCAACCAAAATTATTAAATAATGATTATAAAACCATATGTATAAAAATAATTGAGTAGCGTATGTAGTTTATATATGCTGTCGAATATATTGAAATAAACTCAACTGATAATGCAATTAATTAACCACGTAGAAAAATAATTGAATGATGATTGCAGAATAGGCTGCACACACAAAAATAAATAAATAAATAAAAATAAAGTCGCGTATATGAAATGAAGTTGAATATATTGAAATGATTAATAATCTCAATTGAAAAGATAACATCCTACCAAAATTATGAAATAATCGCTATAGAACCATCTGTATCAGAAATTAAATAAAATTAAGTTGCCTACATATATAGTCTAGCATATTGAATTAAGCTTAATTATGAAATACTACTCACAATTTGTTTTTCTTTTTTTTTTAATCATAGTGATTCGTTCATAAAATTATTATTATTTCCTTTAACGTATCTATCATAATATTGTTTATTTACAAAAGAATCGTATATAAAATCAACAGATCCCAATGAGTTAAATGATTTATGTCTATACAAACTATTGAGAACAGTTCTAAAAAAATTCATTTATTTTATACACATAATTTTATCAAATATAATAAATTAAGTGTAATACAAGAATATATAGTAAACCAATATGAATAGATACATTACTATGTGTATATAGAATTAAAATAAAAATCAAGTCGCATATTATATGTAGTTCATAAATATATGCAGCTGAGTATAATAAAATTAGCTCAATACCTCCCACTAAATTTATGAAATAATGATTATAGAACCATCTGTTTTAAAGAAAAGGTTGCGTATGTAGTTTATAAATTATAAATGCTGCTGAATATATTGAAACTGAGCCCCATTAAAAAATGTAACCTCCTACCAAAATTATTAAACAATGATTATGTGACCATAATAAATTTTCATATTAAGAGATTTTCACTTTTCAGGTGTTGAGTTTAATTAATTAACATCTCGAAATGACTTTTCATGAATCCACTTCATAATTAACTAATAATCTCAGAACTATAAATGATAATGAAATCAGCTAAAAAATAACAGAAGGTGAGTGCAATCGTTTTATTTGCTGCTACAATCTACAGCAAATACCAAATTATATTTCAGAAAAAACATATAAATTGGAGTGAATTGAAGAAAAAAGAAGATTCTTTGTGAAATTTAACAAATGTCGCTTGTACAGTAATAATTAATGGTGGGGACATGCTTGAAAGGCTCAAAGACACTATTCTATTCTTGGACTGTTTTTCTTTTTTGCATTTCATTTTTATTAATTTTGAACTCCGGAAAAGGTCTCTCCTCTTTCTTTATCTGTTTCTCTGCGCGCGTGTATATTTTTGTGCATATATATATGTGTTGAGGCATCATTGCATATAGGCTGCAGCAATCGAATTTGAACAATAAAATTTGAATTTGCATTGGTGAGAACGAGAACACTCAATCTGTTGCTTTAGCTAGAAAAGGAGAGATTTCTTAGCTTTCAGATTATCCGATACCCTTCTTGTAAGTCTCTTTTTCCCGTTTCTGTTTTCTATGTATATTCTTTGAAAGTCCCTTCACTTTGTATCACAACTTCATTTGAATTAATCGCCAACTTGGCCTAAAGATCACCTTTTTTGCATCTGCTATTCTTCAATTCGCCTCTGCTCTCACCCCTTTTCGAAAGCGTGGTAGTTTTGTAGCTTGCTTGCTGAAATTCCCACAACTTTTGGGTAGTTTTATCCTTTTTTTTCTTAATATACTTGTGTTAAGATAAAAGATCACTTATATATGCTTAATTTCAAATTTTTCTTGAGACTTTGTTGAATCCGATTCTCTTTGGGATGTTATGCATCGTGGGCTGTTTCTTTGGGTGTTCTTGTGAAATGGGGTTTTGTTATTTTTGGTGTTTCTTTTTTTTTTTTTCTGGTTTCTTTGAAGAATGTGGTTCCTAGCCTTCTTTTTTCATGAGGAAATAAAAGCAAACGACCTTGTCTATTTTCTCTCATTTTTTGAAGAAGTTGTTATTCAACTATACTGAAATTAACAATTAATTGCGTTGTGTATGGGTTGACTCACAGTACACTTTGAATTCAACCTATTGCCCTATCAGCCTAAAATTTGGTTCTGTTCGGTTCACGTGAACTTCTTAGTAATGTTGTGGCCTTTGTTCCTTGATAGGTAAGAGCTCTTCGTGTAAAACTTCCCTCGTTCAAAATAAGATGGGGGATCACTTTGTCTTGCTGGTTGATCGGTTGCTTACCGAATCAACTCTTGAGGCTGCAATCGAGAGTAGTTTGAAGCAGGCAGCTCCTATCGCTATCGATGAAGCAATAATAGACTATACCTTCCACAAGGATTGTGACGGCAGTTTGTCTCCAAGAAAGGTGGTTGAGTGCAGGATATGCCAGGATGAAGATTTTGATTCGAGTATGGAGTCTCCGTGCTCTTGCTCCGGAAGTTTGAAGGTTAGTTAGTGATAAGTCTTGCTATAATTTCTGTCATCGAGAACTTGATGTTAAATCAATGTCATACATCAAGTTGGGTATTATAGCTTCTCATTCATTTTCACTTTACTTCTTCTATATCAGTTTTTTATTAGTAGTTATGTTTATGGCATCTTCATGACTCTTATTTGAAGTGATGTTAATGGGAGAGATTATACTTCACCGTGTCGGAAACTGAATTAACTAGTATAACACTGCATGTAAATTTCGCCTTATACAAAAAGGCCATTGATAAAGTGTATGATTTTGTTTTCTAATCTTGTTTTTCCATAGTCGATGAGTGCACAAACAGTTTCTGTATTGTAACTGCGTCGTGTATTCTCCCTTCTGCTTTTTTTTCAGTATGCTCATCGTAGGTGTGTACAAAAGTGGTGCAATGAGAAGGGTGACACCATGTGTGAGATATGCCATCAGGTGAGGTTATGTTTTCTTGTTTCTCAATGAGTTTGCTTCTTATGTTTCATTCTAGCCCAAATATTACCATCACACTCAGCATTATAAGTAAAGTAATCATTTACCGAGTTATGCTCGTTGCAGCCATTCAAGCCAGGGTATACTGCACCGCCCCCAATTTTCCGTTTTGGAGGACTTCCTATGAACTTGAGGTAATATTCTCACTTGTACACCAAAGTAGCTTGAAATGTATAGTTTCTTTTACTCGTCACTAATTAGGCTATTCTCATTAGGGGGAATTGGCATATTGCAAGAAGAGATTTGAACAATCCCCGCATTCTTGCAATGGTTTCCACTGATCGTAGCTTCCTCGACCCAGAATACGACGAGTATGCTGTTTCCACGTCACGAAGCATAGTCTGCTGCCGCACAGTAGCCATTATAGTAACTCTCTCTCTCACATGAATGTCATACTTATTCATGATACTATACTTATAAAACTATTTCGGTTTCTAGCATTCTGTCAGTCTTTTATTAATCTTTTTTCGTTTAATTTCCTGCAGTTCATGGTTCTCCTAATCTTGCGGCATACTCTTCCAACTGTGGTTAGTCGAGCAGGAAATTATTCTCTCCCATTAATCATGGTAAGTTCTCAACATACATACATATATATGATAATCAGAAATTGAGAGAATTCATAAATCTACATGCAAGATTTCCTCACTCTCTCTCACCTTATGAAACAGCTCTTAATGCTGAGAATTGCTGGGATTATTCTGCCTATCTGCATAATACTGAAAACTGTCACCTCCATCATAGGACGTCGTCAGCAGCAGCAGCAGGTAACACTTTTGGCATTTGAAATGATTAAAGACGTAGTCTCTAATTGTCGTCCTCTGTTATTGTTATTCGGCAGGCTAGTTCAACGATGTCTGCATCTGATGAAGAATCGAGCCCATTGCCTCTGAACGTGCCAAATCTGAGTGCAGTTGTAAGCTAAGGTGCTGAAGTTGGATTGTGATTTGAGCTTCTGCTGCTGCAGTAAAATTAAGAAAGTATCACATTTCAGTTGTTATAATCGAGTGCAAATTGTTCCAGAAAAAAAGGAAAAGTAGTGCAGATTTTGATTAAATGTCATGAGAAGGAAGCATTTCATATGTACAGGAAACATGCTTGCTTTGAAAATGAAAAAAAAATAGAGAAAATTAAAGATGATGTCTTTGTCTTTACAGGTAAACAACTACCTCATTTTCTTGCACTTTTCGAATATCCTAAGCCAAGTAATCCATCTTTGACAATATTTTCAAGGAACGAACAAAACAGTTTGAAAATGCTAAGAAAGTAGTTGTTGACTTTGGGAAAAAGCTTCTTTATCCATTGCTATGCACTTCGTCAACGATTGATTTTCTGGCCTAATTTTATCACATAAATTATTACATATGATGAGGTTTAATTGTAAAATTAATTTATGATTATCTCTAAGTTAAGATTACTCGAACCAAATTGAACCAATGTATTTATCGATAGTACCCATAATTCCATACTTCCAACTCACGTGTAATAGTCAATGTAGAAGGATTGTGTTGGTTGTTAAAACTCACAAATCAAGAAATTATGAGAAGAGCCCATCATCAACTCTCACAAACTGCAAGCAAAGTTAACTACTTTAATCCTTGATTTAAGAAATGGAACAAGTTTGGTATTTAGTGCAGCAATAAATAGTGGAGTAATTAACAAGAATGGGCCTATTGCAAAAAGCCTATAGTCTCATTGTTGCTATTTCTACAACGTATATTCATTTGCAAAAATCAGACTTTATTGAACCAACACAAGAGAAGAAAGAGTGATTAGATTAGACTGTACTAACAAACTTCTAACAATGCTAATTATTATTATTTTTGATTCCTAGTTCACGTTGATTGTTGTACGTCACGCTATAAGCACTGTACAGGAATCAATGTTTGGCTTGCATATTTTTTAAATAAATAAAAGAAAACCAATATTTGAGATAATGATATATCCTTTTCTCTATTTAGGAAGTACATGAATTATTTTGACTAGTTCTTATTTCAACGAATTGCACTCGGCTGCTATATTTAAGGTGCAATCTAAAATTATTAGGTGTTATTGACATTTTTCATTGTAAAGCTTTTCAGCAAGCTTTCTTTTTAAAGGACTAGTATGTAAATGCAACGTTTCCTTTTTCAAAAGCTAAACGCAACGTAGTTTTGATAAATAAAATATGCGCAAACAAATTTGTTATATCTTAAACCTATCTATAAGAAGTAATTAAATCAAACATCAAAATTGGTTAAAGTTATTATCATTGTTGCAAAAATAAAGAATTGTATATTTCTATGAAATTAATATTTTTGATTTTTTTTAAAAATAGAGATTTTTTTTAAATAATTCCGTTCCAATTGGTACTAATGGGAATCGAACCGTTTTTCGCATAAACGACTACCCGATCAATACTGAAATGGAAGTATTTTGGATAATTTCTATTCGGATAGCCGAATTTTCAGTTCATAAGCAACCCCTACCTACACATAGATGATTCGGATCCGTCTTTTGCATTATTGATTGTTAGCAATCGTAAAATCAGCTAAAAATAATGAAGAATGAAACAGCAGAAACATTTTCCATATAAATGAGGAATAAATTGGGCACCCGAAAGATTCCAGATCAAAATTGCAAAATTTCCCAAACCCAATAATTATCCAATTTGTTATAAGAAATAAATTAGATAAAAAGAAATCAAAATTTAAATTACCTAAAACCCATTCCTCAAATCAGTATAGCTGAAAGACTCCACCACCAATTCACCCCCTTTCTTCTTCGTCTTCACCGTCACGCCATTAACGCCTGCGACGATTACGGAACTCGCCAACCCTATGAACATCCCGTGCTCCACGATTCCCGGAAGCCTCAGTATCTTATCACTAGCCTCCCTCAAATCCCCCATCTCCCTATCGAAGAACAGATCGATTATGTAATTTCCGTTGTCGCTAACGTACGCCTCGCCTCCGACGGCGGTGCTCCTCAGTCTTCCGACGCATCCCGTGGCGGCGAAGAGCGCCACTAGACGGTTGAGCGAGTGGCTCCAGCAGAAAGGTATTACCTCCACCGGCATCGCCAATCGGCTCCCGCCGATGTGTGGAACCAATTTCGATTCGTCGACGATGACGATGAATTTCTCGCTCGCGGATTCCACCATTTTTTCTCGGAGCAGCGACCCGCCCCGGCCCTTGACGAGGTTCAGGTTCGGGTCGACCTCGTCGGCGCCGTCGATGGAGAGATCGACGATGGGGTGGGAGTCGAGATCGGAGAGTGGGATTCCGAGCAACGCAGCCTGCTCGTAGGTCTGGGTGGAGGTGGCTATGCCTATGACGTCGTTTAGCTTGCCTTGCTTGATGAGGTCGGCGATGCGTTCGACAGCATGCCTCGCGGTGGAGCCGGTGCCGAGGCCGACGACCATGCCGGACCTCACGTGCTCCACGGCTTTATAGGCGGCGATTTTCTTCAGCTCCTCCTGCGTGAGAGGCGGCGGCGGCGTGGCGGAGGGGGTCACCATTGGTGGCGGAGACGGCGATACCACGGTAGGGATTTCGGAAACTAGATAACTTGGCAAGGCTGCCGCCATGGCTGCTCGTATTTATTGCACACCATTCGGAAAATAAAATGAAATAAATAGTAGAAGGGAATAAAATTAGAGAAATTCGAATAATCTCAAAATAGTTTTGCAGAATTGAGGAATGGGGGTGTTAGGATAAGAAATTGGATGGCTGCAACGATTTGTTCGAAGAGGAAAGATTTGTGATGGGGTTTCGCCACTATGGGAAAAGAGTGAATTATGAATTGTGTGGTGGGAAATGAGGGGGAGTGATGTGAGAGATTGAGTATTAGGGTTTAGAGGTTTTTATAGAGAGGTTTTGCAGGGGATGAATGAGCATCATCAACCTCTATCAGGGTCTTGCTTCTATCAATATAAAGCCAATCAAAACAATATTCGTATTTGATTTTAATAAGTATGAGTCTTAAATATATCACTAATTAACTATGTTAATTAACGAACCTATAAAATTAATTGAAATAATGAGTTCGTTCAAAATTTTATTTAATTTATACAAAAATATGTATCGATTCAAATAATTTCATACACTAGCTTTTAAACGAGTCTGGATTTGAATTTTTACATTCGAATACACTATTAAATTAAATAATAGAATAACCAAACTTAAATCGAACTCGATTTTTATCCATCAAGCTGAACTCAAATATGATTTACAAAAGTTCATGAAAAGCTCCTCTTGTTCAAGAAAGGCACATTTCACAGGTTTTGACTCCTTATAACTTCCCCGCCCCCTCTTTTTCTACGGATCTCGTTTTTTTCACAATAAAGAAGATCCTCCGGCGAGCTTTCTCTCGTAAAGCCAAAGACGCCCCAAGACAAGGTCAAATGGGAAGAGTCCAGTCCAGCGGGAACGCGCAGCTCAAACGAACGTGAGCTGCCCAGCGTCGGTAGGGACCCAGAGAGCTGCCTTCGCTTTTGGCGTTCCTTAAGTTGAATTCCAAACTGACATTATTCGGTTTGATAAGCCTAATTGCACCATGTTGTAAATTTATTTTATTTTCTTTTGAAAGGCTGCAAATATATAATCGTATTTAGGAGCAATAGTGGATAAATTTTGATAAAAACATTACATTAAAGTTAAAGGAGTGTGGGATAGTGCAACTGCAAGCCTAAAATACATATAATGGGGGGTGACTATTTTATTTTGCTTCTTGGAAATAACTACTTCCTCCGTCCCGATAAATGCAGCCACAAAAAATTCGGCACAAAAATTAAGAAAGTAAAGTTTTGTGTGTTAAAAAAAGTAGGAGAAATGTATTTTAAAGGTAAAATCATTTTTTTTTTGAAAAAGTGGTCACTTTAGTGGGACATCCCAAAAAGAAAACGTGGTCACATTTAGCGAAACGGAGTGGGACATCCCAAAAAGAAAACGAGGTCATATTTAGCAAAACGGAGTGAGTATTATATTCTAGTTGGAAGATGTGAAATGATTTTTGATGCTTTGCAAATTACAACTATGGGACTATTTTAATTCAAAGTTTTACCATTTGCAAAGCAATATATATGTGCAAGAATCATGCTTTTGAATACTTTTATCTAAGAGGAAACAATATCAACCGGAAAATGTGGAACTTGGAAAAATATATTAGTATAATCAAAATCATAGGAATAGAATAGATAGGCCCATGGCCATATATACGAAAGGAATCAAAATCATTGACCCCAATACATTATTTTATTTTATTTTAATTCTATATATAAGTGTTGCAAACAAGCTGGGCAACCCAAAATGTTCCATTCATCACAAAAGCCTAGATAGGGATGGGTCAGTACGGTCTACCGAATTTCTTTTGTTATATTACTAGTGATGCTCCCGTGCTATGCACGGGTAGCATTTTTCGTATCTTTTATGTTATTTAATTTTTTTATAATAATTAATATTTACTAAATTTAAATAATAAATCAAAAAATATTTTTTTTATAATATACGAAATATTTTTGATATATATATATAATTATCACATTAATAATTTATATTAGGTTATATCTTATGATATATGTATAGAAATATATTTTAAATAAAATATTTTATTTTCAATGTTTAAAATAAACTATATACTATTAAATAAAAGATTTTATTTTCAATGTTTAAAATAATTATATTTTCTCGTACATCTTTATAATATGGCTAATTTTTTTAAGAGGTTCTTTTTAAGACATGAAGTAAACTATCAAGTATTTTTCAACTTAAAATATTTTATTCGTATAAATTTTTTATTTAACTCAACTGAAAATTAAATTAAGTACATATATTTTAATAGAATATTAAAAAAATCAATTAAGTTATTGAATTAAAATTGATGCTAAGTAATTGAGAAAATTCAATAGAAATAATAATCAGAAAAATTATCATAACTTTTGGAGTACTTCTTTATACACAACATTTGTAGTACTGGTTACATCACAACCATCCTCATCTTTACAAATCAAGATTCTCAAACCTATTCGACTGGTGACTCTTGAAATTGCAACGTACAGTTGTCCATGACTGAAAACTGGTTTTTTTAAAAACAAACCAACACGGGACAAAGATTGACCTTGCGATTTGTTGATCGTCATTGCATAAGAGATTATCAGGGGAAATTGCTTTCTCTGAAATTTGAATGGTAATCTTGGATCAGCCGGTGTTAATGACATTCTTGGATATATATTATAATACGCACATGAAATATATATATATATATATATATATATGTATATATATACATGCTTAATATGATAGTAACATTAAATAACATGAAATACATATGATAGTAACACTAAAAATTCTTGCATAAACTAAATCTATTTGCATTTGCAGAAAAATACATAGGCAATAAACATAGTAGTTTAATTTTTTTTTACAATGGAAATTACCTTGGGAGCTCTCTAGTCTTATTTCTAAATTTACAAAAGTGTGTATGTTGTTTGTTTCTTTGCATAAATATAATGAAATGTCTCTTTGTATTCTGAAATATGAAAGGTCTTAAAATTTTATATTAGGAGCAAAATTTTTAAATCAATTTCTAAATAAATAATAATAATTCTTGAACTTATAAAGCATTTGAAAAGTGAGAATTAAAAAAAAAAATACGCATAAAAGTGGTTTGATGGAAATTTGGAAGCTACAAGTTTTTTGCTTTGGAAATTGAAAAGTCTACCTCATATAATATTATTTTATTAATTAAGTTATAAAGCATTTGAGATGTGTTAATTAATTAAAATATATTTGATGAAGTGAAATTTTGGTGGAAAAACTAATGAAGGAAGATTTTGCTTTATAATATAGATAGATTACATATCGAAAATTTTTAGTACGTGGTTTTATATATAATTATCATACCTAATGTTTTGATATACTCAAAATTCGATATCAAAAAAATTCAAAACTGATACCGTACCGATTTTTCGATATAAAGTACCGAATTTCGGTATACCAATATATCAAAATTCGATACGATATACCGAAGGCGAAAATACTGCATTTCATACTAAAAGTTATGAATAAACTTTTTTTTTAATTCGTTTCTTTTATAGTTTATATTATACTAATGATTATTTATTATCATAATAATTGCATAAATTATAAATAGATTTATTCATATTATGAATTATATTAATATTAACTAATATGCAATTTGATTCAAATAATTTAAAAAATATTAATATATAGATTATCAAAATATATCATAGCAAATTAGATTGTAATCTTATATGAAATTATCCTTAAATATTGTCAATAATTTTTTTTTACATATTATATTTTTGTCTTATTAATTAATAATTTAATCAAATTAGTTCACAATAAATACACTAATAAATTAATAAATAATAGTTAAACTATATTTACTAAATTCATTGCCAATTTAATATATATATATATATATATATATATCAATTTAATTCGTATTTGATATAATAATGATATTTAAAAATATTCAATTCGATTTGAATATTGATTAAGTTTTAATTATATATATATAATCAACAATTTATTATTATCAAATCAAATATCATAAATTTTTATTTGTATTTAAATATTAATTAAATTATAAAAAAAATCAAATTTGAATTGAAAAATATTGAATACAAATATGGCTATTTGAACAAATATGTCAATTCAAATCAAAATTAATTGATATGTTTGTAACCCTTTTTATGAGTTTTATTTATTTTATTGAGAGATAATTCTGATCACAAAAAATCCTAAAGTCAAACACTAAAAATATTTTTCTTTAATAATATGTCATTACATGTTGCAATACACAATATATATTTTATAAATTTATATTTAAATTTGAACTAAATATAATATAATTTATTTGTTACTCTTTAACAAGTACTTACATATTAGTTTTAAAATTATGATAGAAAATTGGATTGTTAATAAAATATTGATATTTATTTATATTATATGCATATTTATACAATTATTATCTTTATTAATGAAATATTATTATCTTGTTTTATGTGTTTATATTATGTACATATTTAATAAATGTAAATTAAGTTTGCAACATCAATATTACATAAAATATAATACAATTATTAACTTTGTTATTATATTTATTATAATCACTAAAGATTAAAAAATAATTTATGTATATTATATTTATAATATTTTTCTTAAATAATCCTATAACATATTGTATATTATAATTATATTTAAATTATAATTTTAGCCAAATAATAAATAAAATTAATGTAAATTTAATATTAAAAAATAAAAAAATATTTTTTTTTGATAAATATCAATATATACCGAACTTTCGGTAATATAGAAATATCAGTACATACTGATATACGGAATGCACAGTTTGTACCATATCGAATTTTGAGTACGTACTAAAAATTCGATATTGCAATATAGCCAAAATACAAATCGTATATAATTAATTACGGTAATTTTAATTTTTAAGTATGATATGCCGTTATGTCGATATTTTGGATACATGAATGTAGACACAAGATATTCCACTCCCCCACGTATATAACACATACATGAAAAAATATTATGCTATAATATTCGGACATCAACTGCAACTAAATATTTATGTTGGTCTCGTAACGAATATATTGAGTGTATGAGGGTAATACATTCAGTTAAAACTTTTTTATCTTGAAATAAGTTTAGTGGTAACTCAAATCTGAAGGGTGGAGATTTCAGTAGAGTATTTGACTTTAGATAGCAATCCTTCAGTCCACACTTAGTGTTTTGACTGATGGACTAATATCTTAAGTGTATGTGTGGAAGTGGTGGTTTGAAAGCTTACTCGTTTATCAGAAATCTTAATGTTAATGTTTTAGTTTTCACTTAATCAATATTCAGTTTATGCAATATTTACAGGATATGGTTTGCGTGGTTCGGAGATAAAAACTCTTACATCCACGTGTCTCAATGTGAGTCGAGAGTTTCCAAATAATTGAAAATTTGTCTTACAGTGATCAACCTTTATGGTTTGATGAGCAGTAATTCTGATCACTTCTAACTATGAACTTAATCTAAGCTAGTGTTATTTCTTCGGTTACAATATGAGTCGCTAAGAACACTACTGAATAATTTGTGAGTGCAAAAGTGTTCTACGAAAGCTTGAGACTTTTAAGAAAGCTTGAGATCGAAAGAGCGATTGTGAGTTTGATAGCTTGGTAACCGGTGTTTGAAGCGTTTGAAGCAGCGGAGCTCTCTCAAAAATATATTTGTTGTGAGAGAAATCCTCATTTGAATTCTTCCCGTTGAATTCGTCGTCATTTGAATTCTTCCCGTTGAAAGCGCTCTCAAAAATATATCCGGTGTTTACAAATTAATTCATAGTTCGACATTCATAATTTACAAATTAAGTTTCAATATTTAAAATTTTGAATATTCATCTTATATTCAAAATATTAATATATATGTAAGATCTTGCTTCACTTTTCCAAAGTGGTAAAGCCTATAGTGTAGCATGTAACTCAATGGCTTTGCAATGATAACTTCGGTCCTGGACTTCAGTGGACGAGCTTTCTTTGATTCAACTAACTTCAACTTCAAAACTTCATACCATATTTTCAGTGGCATGGACCTTCAGTTTTGGCACATAGGCTGAGTTCAAAGGAACTTCAATGACTTGTCTTGATCTTCAGTCTTGAGTCCTTCAAATTTTAAGTGTAAACTGAACTCCTTAACAAGTGAGTTCTAAAAACAAAACTAGAGACAAGATTTTAGATTTGAACTTAATACATCTTTCAGGGGAAGTTTTTGAATCTGAATCAAAAGTATTTAAAATATTTCCCAACAACTTACATATATATTAATATTTTGAATTAAGATGAATATTCAAAATTTTAAATATTGAAACTTAATTTGTAAATTATGAATGTCGAACTATGAGTATAGATAACGAATTTGGTGAGACGATCGTCTATATCTATCACTTGCACCAACAAAATAATTGTCATTTTGATTTTGATGTGTAGTGTTCCACTTTGTTTACAGAGGGAATTTCTAGAAAATATTCTATGATCCTTTTAGTTTCGTGACATGACAACAATTGCAGGGTATAAATTAAACTTTGCTCTCTGTTTTATTTGTGTCTTGTTATTTAGTTTATTATAGGTGCATGAATAATTAAACATAAATCACCAAAAATTTACTACTTATTTTAGATAAATTTATATTGATATAAGGTAAATTCATTACGATAATTTATTTTTCACACACATTACTAGTCCTAATTATGCGATCAAATAATTCTAAACAAGAATAAAAGAATCAGCCCCAACAATAAAGAAAGTATTAAATAGTGGATTCTTGTTAATGACGATCTTATCATATCCTAATTAGTCTTATTAGAAAAATTTTCCATTTCCTTCACTAATTAACACTCTTAGAAACAATACTTTTTAGGTACCTATTAGAAACAATACTAATTGCAAATCTAAAATGTTAACGTATTGAAATGTGAAATGCAACGAAAAAAGGACAGATAAGAAAAGTGTAGCACCAACATCTTCATAAGTTGTAATTACAGAGTCATCTTGTAAGAATCTTGAGGCTGTTACCCATTCCATGAAGATTGTTTCAGAAATTAAGCTCCTCAAAATAAACTTATGAATGCAGAAGGCAGAATTATAGAACAAAATTGAAGTAAATGACAACATAGAATGAGAGAGAAAAGAGAGCCAAAATATGCTGCCAGAAAAGAAGTGCAGATGATTCACTTACTGCATAACCTCTCAAGCTAGCAATAGCTCCCAACAGAACGGCACTCGGCGTCGTGTACTGCAGCAGTAGCACCAACTTGTACATTTCATCGCCTCCAACAATAAATTGGAGCTTATCCGAGGCCATCACTATCCCGATTCCCACCAGAGGAAGAACCAACAATCTCACGACTATGATGCCAACAGTCGTGCGCCTACCGAGTTTGGAATCATCCGGCCCCTTGGCCAGCATGCCTCCCAGGACGAGCATTACGGATGGGACCAGAGCACCGGCCAACATCTCCAAACTCTCGGAGATCAACGAGAATGGAGCATCGTGCCCGAACATGAAAGACTTGATTTGGGGGATCATGCCAACTATGATAGCTAGTAAAGAAGCTATTGTTGGTGGCTGAAGTATGTGTTGCATAGAAGTTTTCTCATCGGCAGTCTCCATCTGATCCCTCACAACCGAGATATCAATGGTGGCAACGGGGGGTGTATTGCAATGTTCGTTGTCTTTGCTTTCAATGCCCAACTTACTCAATTCAACCAAGTTTCGTTCCACATCCTTCGTCTCACCCCCTACGTCCACCTCAAGACACTCCAACGACGGATCCATCATGTGGTACACAATGGTGTACATAAGGATAATGGAAACCCCTTGGGCGAAGGAGACGTACGCCACCCCCTTTTGCTTACAGTCAGGTCCAAACGGGTTCAACTCGTCATGACAAATAGAACCAACTATAGCAAGGGGCAAGTTCCCGGTATTCCCAAAGGCCGTCATAATAATCGTGAATCGAGAGTACTGAGGAGGGGGACGGCATATAATCACGACTAATACCCCTAACACCAAACCTACTGCATTACTCACTAAAACATTAACCGGAATAAACCACCATTGCCTAATGTTTTCAATGGTGATGGATTGGCCTAAGTGGATGAAAGTGAGGCAAGGCAAGAAAAGAGCGAAAACGAGCTTGCTCAGGAGCTTGAATGTGGCTTCTGGGACGATTTGTGTTTTCCGGTGGCCGAGAAATAGGCCGATTAGTGTGAGGCAGAGTAGCTTTAGCAACGGTATAATCGCGCTTAAACTACTTCCTTCGTAGTATATCATCTTCTTATGAAGCCTACAACTTCCACATACACATACTCTTCACTTATCCTATGCCTAAAACCAACTCTGTCTGCAATAATTTAGGGCAAAAGGGTGCATCAGAGAGTAACAACACAGTTATTCCAAGCTCTATCAGCTATCTGCAACAATTTAGGCCAAAAGGGGGCATTACAAAGTAATTATTCCAAGCTCTTATAAATAATACTCCTAGTAATTTTTTCCATACGCCTACATAATTTTCACTTATCCTAGGCCAAAACCAAAATCTGCAATAATCTAGGGCAAAAGGCAACATCAGAAAGTAACATATCACATCTATTCAAAGCTTAAACAAATGCAAATACTAATTCTTGTAACATTATATATTAGCAGAGGACGTCTCTCGAAGCAGAAAAGGCACAACATCAACTTGAAAATCAAATATTTCCCCCAAATTTGTTTGCATATTATCACAGAATTAAAGAAAACAGCATCAAAGGATTATAAACGCTGCAATAAATAATGGGATCAATCAAAAGAGGAAAGAACTAAATACTAATTGTGAAGGCCATAGAACTCACAAGAATAGCATCGAAGAGAAATTTACAACAGATTAAAAAACAACCAATCGACAAGTAAAACGTCAAAAATTATTAGTTATGAATTTAAAAATCAAAAATCAAAATCAAAACTTGAATTTCGAAAGGAACTCAGTAAATCTGACAATTGAAAGTTTCACCTGATTGCTATGAAGTGAATTGTTGATTAACAATTTCACTCACGAGAAGGTGGCGCCTTATGCATTATAACATGCCACGTCATACCTCTGCGCAATAAAATCCCTTTTTATTTTTCTACTTTTTTAAGTAAAAAAACAGCTGATATTTTTTAATATATATTTCCTCATTTCCACTAAATTTAAAATACTTTTTAAATTTAATTTCATTATTTTAATTTTCTTTTATTTAATTTTTTTTTATTTTTTGAATCGTATTTTAATTTGATTTAATAAATTTAAACATAATCATATTGAAAAATTGAATTATTTTATTAATATTATAATATTTTATTATATATTTCAAAATTTTAAAAATTATGTAAAAAATTAAATATAATACTCTAATATTTATAAAGTTTACGATAAATAAAATTATAATATTTAATAAATTATTCAATATTTGTCATACTTTCAAACTTAAAAATTAGTGAAGACATGTACACGCTTTTTTATTATAAATTTAATTTTGAACTTTTAAAAGTTGAAACTATTTTATATTTTAATACATAAAAAAATATTATATATATAAATAAGAATTATTTTTGGGTCCATAATGTTAGCTCAAATATTAATTTTAATAGGCTTAAGATTATATTTCTGGTAGCTATTATATTAATAGCGATTTTCTTATTGTAATTGGATCCGAAAAAAATATCCTGACTTGACATGACATCTAAACATAGTTAGGGATGAGTCGGTACGGAATGTTTTGGTATACCGTAAATTTAATATTGAAAAAAATCAATACTTATACCCTACTAATTTTTTGGTATACTGTACTGAATTTTGATATACCAATATACTGAAAGTACCGCATTCTAAATCAAAAATTATGCCAAAAATTATGATTAAACTTATTTATTATCTATTTAAATTATCTTATAAGTCCCTAAATATACATAAACTTATTCATATTATAAATTATATTAATTGATATGCAACAATTATATACAATTCGATTCAAGTAACCTAAATATACATAAACTTATTCATATTATAAATTATATTAATTGATATGCAACAATTACATACAATTCGATTCAAGTAATTTTAAAAAGATTAATGATGTAACAAAATATTACTATATAGATTATCAATATACATATACAATATTGATAGTAGCAAATACGATTTCAATCTTATATGAATTATACAGCAAATTATTTATACGACATTATTTACAATATAATTTTGTTAATAATTTTATATATATATATATATATATAATTAACTATTTATTAATATCGAATCAAATATCATAAACTTTTATTTGTATTTGAATATTAATTAAATCATAAAATTATATTTTTTTTTAGATTCTAATTGTAAAATATTGAATATTAATACAACTATTCAAACACATATCCCGAATCAAATTAAAACTTTTTGATTCATTTACAACCCTATTTATGAATTACATTTATTTTATTCAGAACGATTATGATACACATGTTATAACACACAATGTATATTTTATAAATGTATACTTGAATTTAAATTTTAGCTAAATGTGATATAATCTTTATTCATATCATGTACTCTTTAATAAATACTCATATATTAATTTTAAAATTATGATAGAAAATGAAAGTGATAATAAAATATTGATATATTATACTATATATTTATATTATATAAATATTTATATAATTATTATCTTTATATCTATATTTGCAGCACTATTACATAAATATACTAACAAATATGCGTTAGTATATTTATTATAATCATTAAAAGAAAAAAACATTAAACATATTATATTTGTAATATTTTTAAATAATATTATAGCATATTGTATATTATAGTTATATTTAAATTATAATTTTAGTCAAATATAAAATAAAATTAATAATTAAAACATAAAAATATACTATAAAATTTTGATATACATCGATATATATTGAACTTACTGTATGTATCAAACTTTCTGTATATATATTCAATTTTCAGTACATACTGAAATTTTAGTATACTGAGTTATCGAAAAATACATACTGAAAAGTATCATACCGTACTGAAAAAATTGATATATTGTTAATGATGATATTTTAGGTATTTTCTCGATACAATATGTCCGATATACCGATTTTTCGGTATATTCATCCACCTCTAAACATAGTGTTTAGTATGTTTTTGTTATGTTTTTTGTTGTCGTTGTGTCGTGTCTAGTGTTTAAGTTGTTCTATTTCGTGTCTTTTTTGTTCGTTTTTACGTCGGTCGTGTGTTTTCATGCCCTGGATGTAGGATGAAGAAACGAGGGAAATATGGAGCTAAAAGTGGTGTCTTGTGCTTTGCCTATGCAAAACCGAGCGGAGCGGGAAAAACCAAGGAATGCACGAGAAGAAACCAAGTTGAAGAAGCAAGAGGAGGACCCAGTGCCCACTGGGGTGCAACCGCAGAAAAATTCAGAGAGCAGGGCCCAGCGACCGCTGGCAGGCAGTTACAGACGAGGTTAAAACTTCAATTGGGCGTTATTTTGAAGGCCCCAACAATTGTAACTCAAATTTTTACTCTCCAAAAATACATTTTTACTGCTTTCTTAGTTAGTTCTTGGTGATTCCAAGTAGATTGAAGTGATTCCAACTTGGTTTGTTGAGATTCTTAGTAGGTGTTCCATCATGCACTCTTCTATGGTTTCTTTTATTTCAATGGTTGGCTAATCTCATTCTAGGGTTTTGATTGTCTTATTCTATTGCTTGATGTTTTGATTCAATCATTTAATTGGTTGTTTGATCCGTGCTTAATGGGTTTATATGCTTGATCAACATGTATACTCTAGATGTGGAACTGATTGATGAATTACTCTATATCTATCATTTTGATTGAACAACCAAGCCTTATAATCGGAATCGTAAAAAGGAAATCGTGTTTTGAATTTGACATTCTTTTAAGTGTGATTTGTACACGTGAGTGATGATCACTGATTAGCTTTAAGAACACGTAGGTAGTTAGCTAATCAACTTAGGAGAATCCTAGTAAAAGCATGAGGTTGATTGAATGAGCATTAAGTGTAGATTGTAGATGATCTTTACTCTAGGCTTTAATCCATTTGTTACCTCGTTTATTGCTTTTCATTAGTTTGATAATCATCATCATCTCAATCCGATTTAGAGTGTTTAGATAGTATTTTTACTTCGTTCACGTGCTTATATATCACAGCCCTGCATAGTCTTCCACGAGATTTGACATTCGGGTCGGTTAATACGTATTACAATTTCAGTTTAATTAACTTGAGATACGTTTTTGGTTGAACACATAGTTGAAACACAAATTGAATAAACAAATCTCATATTATTTTCATTTCCGTAATTGTGTGCATATTTTCCTAACAGTCCTATATGATATAGAGTCTTAGTTAAATACAAAAAATTACGGGTGATTTTGATAGCAAAACGCATATACATATGCATAATATATGGGTGATCATTGCCACCAAAAAGATAGAAGAATATTTATGATCATGTAGTTATCTAAGTCATACAACCAAAAGTTTTTTTTTCTTCATATAAAAGGATCTTACTTTTCACGCATATTAGATGTTTTGAAAGAGGTTAAATAATAACAAAAGGTAGTTTTTCAGATAAGCTTCTATAAAATAAAAAAGAGTATTTTGAAATTGAATTAAGTAGATAAGTGGTGTATGGACTAGTTTAATGGAGTATTAAGTAATGAATACCTTTTTTTCAACACTGATTCTTAATCTCTGATTCTTTCCACCAAACTCTTGAAATGCATCAAATGATCAAATTCCAAAAAACAAAGTCAAACCAAAGCATATCTTTGCAGACGCAATTAAAAAAAAGGAAGAAGCTGAGAAAAATGGCTCAACTGTCATAGATTTTCCCTTTTAATCTCTTTTTTGGGAGAGAAAGAGAGGGTGACAGATAGGAAAGCATCCTAAAGAGGAGATGATACAACAAAGTTTACAAATTCAAACACTACGTACAAGACAAGAGCATGCTTTTCCTGAATTCTTGCACCTACTCAGAAAACTTTGCACCTTCAATTTTTGACGCAGCTGCTATATCAAGAAACCACACCAGCTCCCCGTTCACTGGCCGAACCATCCTCGCTGGCACTTCCGAATAGTCAGGCCCCACTTCATCTGTGGCCAAGTGTGCCGCCTCTGCTTTTCCGGCACCGGTGGCGACTACAGCGACGTTCAATGCAGAGTTTATGACAGGTAGTGTGAAAGTGATCCTCTCGGGTGGAGGCTTAGGAGAGTCGGTGATAAAAGTTACCCACTGCTCTTTCTCATCGAACACGGAGTGATTGGGGAACAGAGAAGCGATGTGGCCGTCTGGACCCATTCCGAGGAGGATGAGGTCGAACTTCGGACAGTCATTGATCTCAGAAACGCTGATCACACGGGTCTTCACAAGCTGTCTGATGACAAACTCGTAGTCCTCGGCGGCTTGTTCTGCAGTCACAGAGTCATTGATTGAATGCACATGGCCATGAATGATAGGCACCTGAAACGAAGCAGTAGCCATGCAACAACATATTATTTAGATGGATGGAGTAGGAGATTATTAAAGCAACTCTAAACCTAGGAACTTGGTTTCAGTGAAACAATCGAGAAGCCTAGGTAGTATGTTCCTTTGGTGTCCCTTTTTGTGAAAACAAAATCTTTTTATGGTTGAAGTGAAGAGTTGGATAAATATAAAAAGATAGGGACCTTACATTGAGGTACTTCATAGAAGAGGAGTTAATATGGCATGAGGTGAAAACAAATTTCTTGAAGCAATGTCCAAACAAGAGAGGAGAACAAATGCAATTAAGCAGAAAGTTCAGACATTATGCATAACCTTTGCCTAATGACAGAAATAGCTTTGCCAGAGTGACTGAGCAAGTATAATGCTTATAGGAAAAGGAAAAAACTAAATAATCTATTTATTAAAGTCAGAAACTTAGATGCTGAAAGCATGATGTAATCTCAGACAAATGAATTACAGATGACAGCAGATATTAGTTTTTCGCCGGTTATACTGATTCGTGCACGCTTGCCCTATTGTTATGTTTCTTTCCCCTTTATTCACTTTCCATGAAAGTAAGTTTCACAAGCACAGAGCAAAGATGATCTTAAGCTACATATAGCAATACCGTAGGTTTTACAGTAAAAGGAGTACAAGACATTTTGGTTGATCACTTGCATTACCATGTGAAAATATTATGCCTCGTCCTTATTAGTTGCTCAAGAATCAAGATTTTGAAACTTTACTGAACCTTATGTATTATGGTGTACAATGGTAAAATACCCCAAATTGGTTATGAAATTCTACACCATATAGCAAACTTTAGTTAGAATTTCTAAAGACAGAACACTAAGAAATCTTTCAAAATGTTGCAGTTATATACATAAAGGGACTCTTCGAAATGGCACGAGACATAGCTCAAAATGCAATAGAAAAGCTACTTCATTGTTGCTGAAGCTCAATAAAAGAATTAAGTTGTATACTGTTTCGAAACAGCAGACACACAAAACCCTATAAACTTAATAAAGAACACTGAGAGCTATGATAATCAATGTTAGTAAGCAATGTCAACAGCTGATTTGCAACGAAACTGTGAAGGTTTGCCTTTATATACTACACTTAAGGTCATTTTAAGCCAATAATGATATATAAATTCATCCAAAATTTCATAGATACAATAATACCTTGGACAAAAAACCATCCTTCACAAGCTTGTAATTGCTATCAGCGTGGCTTTTGGCAACCACGCGCTCGTCTGCCCAAAATATATACCACTTGGCCCAATCAACGGTCTTGTTGTAAGGAGCTTCGCATAGCTTTCTACTCACACAGTGATCAGGTATTATGTTTTAACACGATAAAGGGTAGCAATGAAACAATACATCTATGGGACATAAATGCACTTACATACCCCATCAAGGCGACAAGTGAACCACCGGATAAGGCAATGGCGAAAACGCCCCTCTCCTTTATAGAAGCCTCGGATAGTTCTGCTATGTATTCTGCCAAATCGCAGCTCAGTTCATCAGCATTTTCGAAGATTCTTAGCTCTCTCCCATCCTTCTTGTACCCAGAAAGAGCCATTCTTATCATACCAAAAATCACAAGATATTAGAATCCCTAGTGAGGAAAGGGTTTGAATTCATTCACAAATTGATGCTTTCACTGCAGATTATTCCACAATCAAAATTCATCACAGCAAGAACTGAATTTTTAGAACTAAGGTGCATCGCAAATTCAATTAGGAACTCTCATTTACATAAATAAACTACTCAGTTCACAACATTGTAATCACACACAGAGAATTCAACAAGATTGGAGTTGAGGTTTAAAGAGCCAACACAACAAAATTACCACACAATTAAACTGCTGCAGCATTTGAAGTACTAAATTTTACTATACTGCATGTAATAATTCAAAGAACCTATAAAGGAAGAAAATAACAATAGTAGAAATGTACAGAAACACTATCAAAATCAACGCCACCGTGAAGATCAACCGATCAAAAAGCAATAAAGCAGAAAGATCAAGAGCCCAATTCCTTGAATCAACACATGCACATCAAAATAAGCTGATAACACACATTTGTAGTGAAAACCCACATCAAGAAATGGCTGTGTGCACTCATTCTTTGCATGAAGGAAGCTCAAATTACAAGAACCCACAGTAAGAAAACACTAAAATTGCATTCTTGAAACCTCACAAAAGAAACAACTGCATCCGAATATTTAACAATAATCCCAAACATAAGAGGGGGAGAGAGAGATACACTCACAGATGGAGAGAGAAAAAGATGGGTGTCAGAGAAGGAAGAAAGTGAATGAGGTTGAAGAATAGAAGATGGGAATCAACTCCTTGTTTTTATACACACGCACCATGGCAACCCCAATTTCTACAGAACAAGTAAAAACTGTAATTACTCAATAAATATTTTACAGCAGAGTATAATTTATTTATTTTTCTACTCCCAAAAAGAAATTCCTTTTTTTTTCTTTTCCCAGCTTTTCCCTTGCGTAAATTCATCGATCAATTTACAGAAAACAAAAAGACGAAAAGGAGATAAAGATATGATTTTTCTTTTATTTTCTCTTTTGTGAAAGGGAAATTCAGACACATCCTAGATTATATCTGCAGTCATCTGAAATCTGAAATTCCACTCTGCAAATAAAAACTCAAATTCTGACTCAAGAATATTATTATCGTTTGGGATGATAATTTTAATCTACAAGATAAGAAAAGTGGAACATTAAATTATTTGCATCCATATCTCTGCTGCTTTAGTGTGATCCCAACTTTCATTATTACTCTTCTCTTAGGACACTTGTACCTCGATTGTCCGTTGCTGGTATGCTCATTAAAGTACAACATCGTATTATATTTAGTTTTTTCATATCAACATTTTTTTTATATAATATAGTGTCGTCATCTTGTCTTCATAATCTAATCAAAGCAACTTCTTCTAATTGTCACTCAGGGACCTACTCAATCAAGATTCAAGAATACCAATACTCAAAGTCAGGTCAAGAATTTAGAAAATACTTGTAATATTTACTCAAGAAAATTGTAGGAATATATGGCAGTAGTTTAGTTATTTTATTGTTTATTTATTTGGTGTAAACTCTATGAACACTAGTCATATAGGACAAACTCTCAATATTTTGGATAATTTCCTAACCTAGAATCTCTTTTAAAAAAATTAATATTCCACCACTTGCACCAATAATCAAGCATAAATAGGAAAGAATGGTGAATATTTTCATTTATTTAGTGGGTAAAATTAAAGTAGAACCAAACACCTGGTCTGGTTGGAATTCGACAAGTTTGCAATTTGCCAGTGACTTGCACGATTTTAATTGAATATTTAATTGCAAGCTGCACTCTTTTCTTTTCTTTTCTTTTCTCAATGTAATTGTATTGTTGTTATACTATTTCCTAATTAATTTTTCTTATTTAATTAGATTTATTATATGGGATGTTCTTTATTTATTACTGTTAAAATAAAAACTTCCAATCTTTCAAAGAAAAAGTTATACAATTATTACTATCTGCTTCTTTCCTTTTGACTTTTGTTGTTGTTTTCCATCATATGAAGAGATTGCCTTGTTCATGGAGGGATCTACAGTATGGTTGCATCCGGTTTCGTCTCGGTGCAAACTTAAAAAACTTAAAATTTTTACTTTATATATATATATATATATATATATTTAAGGTCCAATATAATATTAATTTATCCCAAAAATTTTGTACATGTAGAAAATATAGTATTTCAAAATTTTTATTTTTCATCTCACCCCAAATATATATCATGAATCCGCACATGCCTTCATTCTTGTTCTTTTCAATTGTAATTGGTAAGACACTAAAAAGTTGTTACAATTAAGAGAAGCTACTAACTAAAACCATTCAAGAAATGAAGTGAGATTATTTCTATTTCCGTGTGCTAATCTGGGATGGTCTTTAACTAGTGTGAAAGTGAGATTATGCCATTTCAATCTATTATTAATTCAATTGAAATAAATCTTCAAAGACGCAAACTTTATGTCACGTATCATATCATATCAGAAATGTTATTGTATAGAAGAAAGATATGATGTTAGCTTTCAATTTTGTGAGTTTTTCCCCCAACCTCCACCACCAAAGATAAAAATGATAAACATATAAAAGAAAAGGGTGGGGTGTGTGTTTGGGCATCTAAGCCCATCCATATCAACCAACAGTGGATGGAGATATGGGTAGTTTCAAAGTTATTACACACTCACACACACACATACATATAAGGGTGTGTTTATGTGATTTTTGGGGGTTCCCCACTAATGAAAACCCCACAACATGATGACAAATCAAGACTTCTAATTAACCCCTGTTCCAGGAATCTAGCATTATCAGACACTGACATATAATACATGGGACCTTTTATTCATGGAAGCATGATCTATGAACAGTAATCACTCTCCCCAAATTATTCACCCCATTTCAAACTAATTCACTTAATGAATTAGTACACAAATTAATGGGTTAATATTACGAAAATCTAACAAATTTTTGTTTTTTTTGAAAAATAAACTTTGCCCTAAATTTCGCAATATGAATCTTCTAGTGCCTAATGATAGCATTTTCGAAACTGTTCACCCCTGCGCAGCGGGGTTAATATACTCGCGAACGATGTGACATGCCTCGTAGATAAATACTCCCTCCGTCCCCCAAAGATCTTCCCACTTTGACCCGGCACGGGTTTTAATAATATGTATTGACTTTGATTGTTAAAGTGTAAAGTGATAGTAAAGTGATGTTAGTGGAGAATGGGTCCCACAAAAAGTAGTATGATGTGTAAGATATTGTGAGTGGATAATGAGACTCACATTAAATAAGATAGGTAAAATAGAAGGTTTCCAAAAATAGAAATAAAGTGGGAAGAAAGATGGGGGACGGCCCAAAATAGAAGAGTGGGAAGATCTTTGGGGGACGGAGGGAGTATTAAATTTTAATAAATTTTTTTATTAATTCTCACTTTCCAACTATAGTTTATTGATTAGGATATAATTTAACATTATTCAATACAATATAATAAAAATTTTAAATTTTTAAAAAATAAATATTATAATGACTCATATACTGACGTGATATTGTCACATCAATGTGAGCACATTAAGTGGGATCTGCCGCATACATGTGAGCGGTGCTATTGCATTTCCTATTTCCTATTATCGTATATCATAAATTTTGAATCCTAATAATAATATTAATATGTATTATCATCTTATTAGAACACTAACAAACACCACATCATTATATTAGATAATAGATCATTTCAAATATAAATTTGTTCCATGATAGATCCTTGACGTAATTATCTTTGCAACTTCAACCGAACTCTGTTCATGCATCAATATTAATTAATAATTCAAGGCAGACTAGGCATTTAATTCTCACCTAAATAATAAATAGTACTATAGTGTATATGCATATGTATAAATTTCATTAAATTGGTAACACATGAGTATGTGGGCACATATATGTGTATGTGTGGTGACTTGGGACTATATCATAAGAGTATAAAAGGTACCCATTATTGCCTTCTGATAGGAGGCAATTGCATTGTGAAATCTCAGTTGCAATTTATTTTTTAGATATTTAATTTTCTTCTGGAGATCACTAAAAAGCTGATCTATGTTATTTTTTGTTTCTTTATTATATTCACTTTTTCCCAGTAAGCTTGGACCATCAGTAGTTGGGAATCATAAATCAAAACATCTTATTGCATTTCTGGTTTTGTATTTTTTTCACTTTTTTCTATTTACTTTTGAGTCCCACCAATGATGAAACACCCATAAACCAATCTTTATATATATATATAGCTGAAATATTTGAACACATCATGTGTGATGGAAATTAAATTCTGGTGTTGTATTATTTAGGTAGTTCTTCTATGCACAAGTTGCACACATTGTGGACCAGCAACATGAAATAATTAGTGATAGGATGACGCAATATTTAATAAGAAAATATTATATGTGCTACTTTATTAGACATAATATTAGATCTTTGATGTTCTTACACGCTCCAACTATTATGTATTTATATAATAAAATAAATAAATGAAAAGCCCATATCTTTTTCTAGGATCTATTATATCAAAAATATTCAACCGTTGGCGGTGGTCGGGGTTTATATGTCCGCGAACAATGTAATATGTATCATAGATGAATGTTACATTTGTCTCATTAATAATTACACAGTTTGATCAAAAAACTCTCATAATTTTGGTCAAATTGTGACATTATTAATGGGTCAGAGAAAATATTAAAATTTTAATAAAAAGTTTATTACTTCTCACTTTCCAACTAAAGTTTATTGATTATAGTATAATATAATATTATTCAATAAAAAACGAATTTTATAATGACTCGTATGCTGACGTATCATTGCTACATCAGCCGTGAACACATTAAATGGTGTCCGCCGAGAGCAGGCCAACGGTATTATATTTAACTTGTAAAAAATTGGTCTAGTACACCATCAATGAGTATTCAATAAACTTATGAATAATTCTTCAAGAAATTTAGCACCTAAGTTTCCTATAATTAAACAATTTTCTCTAATTAAATCATTGTTTTGACTAAAACCATATTAACCTTAGTTAGCACTAACTTCTCAAAAATGACATTTTCTTTTGCCCTTTTCTTTGACATAACATTTTAACTTTATATTCTATATAGGACAATAGCAAGAGAATCCACCCTCAAAATTCCAAAAAAATAATTCTAAAATGTTTCTATATTTCTTAGGCTCTATGATTACTTACTTACATTCTTGAACACACAATAATTAAGCAAGACTTTTCATCTTAATTATCACCCTCATTTCTATATCCTAGCTAGTAGCTATGAATATTTCCCACCCCATCCCTACACACACAGATACTATTATAATAAATAAATAATTAATTAGCTAGCTAATGTTGAGTATGATTGTGTTAATCCTATCCTAACACGGTGCATTAATTAACTTCTTCTTCCCCATCTCACTGCATGTTCATTTGTAGGTATACCTACCTCAAAATATATTCCTTCATCCCTACTTCTTTTTCCCATAGTTCAACCAATTAACACCCAAATATGCTAACATAATTTTATATTTTGATTAGGTGTATTTTCTTCTTCAATTATTATAATGATAAAAAATGGTGCCAAAACGCCACGTATTTCGACTCCAAATCCTTGCACTAATTCAGCATTACGCATGAGAATGAAGAAATAAATCATAGGGCTTAATTAATTAGGATAAAGACTAAATAGAGCAAGCACGGAAGCATAGTAATTATGAATAATGTACTTATATTTTTTTAATTATTGTAAAAATGTTGGGACCAATCTATATATGTTTGTTTTGGAAGTAAAGCAGTGGGTTTTAATCTTGTACATCATGCTTTTCTTGTTATACCATTGCACTTTCCTTTTCTAATCCATTTTCAGATAATTACCAAATGTTGATTGTCTTTTCATATTAGGTCTCTCTCTACCTCTCTCTCACACACGTGCTGCATTCTGTCTAGTTTAAATCAGTACCTAACATGCATACTTGATTTTAAACAGGGTCCATTTAATTTTAGGTAACCCTAGCTATATCATAAAGTTTTTTTTTTTATTTTATGTGGGACTCATATATGTTTGTGAGTGAGTACTATATTTTATCGTGGATTGCGGATTTTAGATGCTAATCATGTTTATGTTTGATTGTACGAAATCTAAAACTTAACAAATTTTACATTATCAAAATTATGGATATATTCAAATGGTCCCATATGTCTAGCTATACGTCATAATAAATCAAAGGGATTTTTGCTCATTGAGAACGACATATTAGTGTGGTAATTGAGATGTTTGTGGCAAAAAAAAAATCTCAAATTTTGTTGGATTGATAATTAATCCACATTCAAATGAATAAAAATCGTATGAAAATTCTAAAGTATTGAAGTTCATACCTTAAATTTAAGAGTGCGTAGTCTGTTGGCTTTTATCTAATCTATGTCACGTCAGATTTCCTACAAAACAAGTTCGGAGAAATGATTGGGGTTCTACGGTGGGAGACTTTAACGCTCAAGTCAGCTTAAAGTAGACTGAATGTATGAAAATGCTGAAAATATGCTAAGTGATTAATGTTGCAAGTGTCATACATAAATAAATGAATGTAGCATGTATAGTTAACTATAATAGAAAGTAAAAGAGTAATATCATAGTTGCAACAAACTGAATTGTGAATAGTACTACCTCAATATTCCTTATTTTCACCAATAGTATTTGGTCACATTGTTGTGGTCCTCTAATGTTGTTAGAAAATGTTATCCTATGAAACAATTATACCGTATCATGTCAGATAGTTAGGAAGGACATGTCTTGCGTGTTATGCAGACCCATAATCATATCCATAACATAGATCCGCCAAGTTGTGTTAAAGCAGACCTTTATAAACCTTTGTTGTCATAACATAGGTAAGTCAGAGGTTGTCTTTGGACATATCTTTTCCCCTGCTTGCAGACGAGCAAAACTGATATTGTTTCCAAAAAAAACATTAATTTATAAATTATACTTCCTCTGTCCCACTAAGCTTGACACTTTTTTTTCCACGATTATTAAGGAGAGTGTATAAATTAGTGTAAGAGTGATAAATATGGTAGGGTTCATACCTTTTTGAAGAAATAATTTTTTCCATTTTTGGAATGTGACTGTTAGTGTGACATCCCACAAAGGTAATTATGTCAAATTTAGTGAGACGGAAGGAGTACATTTATTGGCTATGTTTGTGTGATTGAGGTACAACTCATCTCCCCAAAGGTATAATATATATGTCCATAAAATTAACAGAAAAAGTGTATATAAATAAATTTGAGATCTAATAACTAACACAGTGGAGTAGCTAGGTTATTAATTTGAAATGTTATACATAAAAAATTATTCTCCAAACACAAATGAATTGTTAGTTGTCACTGTCAGAATGGAGTGATCTGATGAGTAGAATAAAAGAGAGTTACTTCATCTTCTTGTTCTTGATATTCGTTTGTTTTGTAGTGAATTTTTTTCCCAAGTAGTTGAAAAATTCTCAACCTTTTGTGGTACAAGAAATTAAAGTTTGTTCCCAACTAATTGTTGAGATATTTTATAATAAATTTTCCATTGAATTGGGAAGTTATGCCAATTTCGTAGGTGGTCCTATTGACTTTGGCCCAATATAGTTGTGTGGCGCAGCTTGTTTTTAATGCTTCTGATTTAACTTTTCATTGTTATTTTCAATTACATACCAACATAACTTTATTCTTTCCCTGACAAAATTCGTGGACAATTTATGACATCGACATGGACTTCATATCATATATCATATCGATGCTCCTAATGAAATTTATGTTTTCAGCTCACCTCATCTGTCCTATATATACTATACTATACTCACTTCTAACATCCTTCGCCTATTTTACTTCCACCAATAATGTCTCTCTATTACAAACCATCCTTACTTACTTGTCTTACCAAAACTCAATTCACAACAAAAATGTAATGTTGCACCAAATTGAGTTGGGAGATTTATTAAGTGTTAATTAACATTAGAAAGGAAAAATATTGGGTCGATGGGCTTGGGAAGGAAGTTTGCACCCTATCCGAGAGTATATGATAGTGACATAAAATTCAGAATGTCAAATATAGTGATTCATACGTCTTACCCAAACCCAAAATCATTCAAGACAAAATTGAGTTACGTGATTTTTTCTCTAACCAACATATTGTCCTAAAATGAAAGTATCTGCGAATGAAATAAGAAAAAAAAATGTTAATATATTTATTTATATTTGTATTTTTGAGAAAATGTCGATTTCAGTTAAAAGATTGGGATGTAAATAGTTGGTTGCTGGGTTGTGGACCGATGGTTTGAAGACAAACCTGCCAGAATGTCGATTTATCGATGTCGTTTTCAAATTAATTTGTAAGTTGTGTTGGTATATATAGATAGGGATGGGCTGGGCTAGCTTTACTTTGGATCACCTGGGTTCATGTCCAATATTCAGTATATAATTGGGCTTTCATCCTAAAAGGAGATTTATTATCCTCTGTTAAATTATTGTGTTTAGAAAAAAGGTAAGATTTAGTATTTTTAAGGGCATATAACATGTTTAGTAGTCAACATAAGATATAGCATGATAAAATAAAATTGTATAGTGTATAAAGATTATTTTAATCTCACTACTTTCTTGTGATTAAAATATAAGAAAATAAATGGTGATTTTGGCACGGGCCACGTATTAACCATATTTGCTACCAAACACATGATTTGGTAAGATAAGTTAATCTAATTCTATCATATCATGCCTATCAAACATGATATTTTTAATAGTATGACTCAGTAAGAAAATATGATATTTTTAATGGTATGATTCAGTAAGAAAATATGATATTTTTAATGGTAAGAGATGGAGGATGATATATTATCAATATTTCATGACGTAGTGTTATTTTTACATGCATGTATTATAGTATGTACTATATGTCTTAATTTGATTTTTCCTTAAAGAGTATATGATTATTCTAAGAGTTGCTCAAATCCATTACCGAATTGTTTTGGTTTCATGTCAGAATTTATTTATTTATTTATTCAAATTAATTATTTTTGTATATTTTGTGAGAAATTATAAATCATACAACACATTTGTTGTTTGATCGGTAGTTGATACATATATTAGTTAAAAGGTATCCGTGCTCAGATCGAACTCTTTGAAGCTCACAAACTTAATATTATTATATAAATATCATTATTATTTTAAATAGGAGGAGGAGGAGAGAAAACCAGTGATGTTTGTTGAATTCTGACACAGAAGAGAAGAGAGATCTGTACATTACATTTGAATTTGTTGATGCATCCCAAGTTTTGATGTGAAGTAACGTCCAAGGTACGTAGAATTGTCATCAGATCTCACCTTCTCAACTTCCAAATTAATTTACAAGTTTCCTCTAATCCCAAAGATTCTCTCTTTCTTTCTACCCTTCTTATCATGGTTAGGTGCAATCTTGTATTAATTATCCTTTTTAATAATCCATTTCTATCATTTTCCCTCGATTTGGCATTTAATTATTCATTTCCACTTTTTTTTTTCCTGTTTCAATGATGGCATTTGAAGGTGGGGATTGTGTTGCGTCTGTATATAAAAAATCAAATATTTGTTATTTGAGTTAGAAGCATGTGCTACTTACACTACTAAATACACAATTAAGAGGTGATCAACGCTCGATTTCGCTCTAATATTTTTCTTTTTTTAATCTTCGTAATAAATTTCAAAGTAAGATCTGTCCCAATGTGAATATATGTAATTGCTTTATACATGTGATTTCGTTCTGTGAACTAGGTTAATTTTCTGTGTTAATAGTGTTGTCTTTGGAAGTATGAGAACGTAAGAATTTTTGTAAATTATATTGTTAGCATATGATTACTTAAATATTTGGTATTTTGGTATGAGTGCTTGAATGTGTATTGCAGGTGACATTCGTCGCATTATTTTCTTGAAATTTATTTTGTGATTTGAATTTTGAAACAATGGCAGCTATTTTCCCTGCATTAATACTTGAAGTTTTAGTTAAAACTTGATTTTCTTGTTATTGCTCCAAGCATATGATTTTCAGCCCTTTTCTACTGAAAAAAAAAAGAAAAGAAAAAAATGAATGGTTTAGTTTCCTCATGAGCTAGATTGCTGAAATTTGCACCAATTATGTGATGATACGAATCAACATTGGAAGGCGCATGGATTGTTGCATACTTTTCCACATATTTGCCTCATTTTGGGTTCTGAAATGTGAAATATTAAATGACAAGAAACATTTTTCTCATTTTCACCATGATTTTCACATTCTTTGAGAAAATGATGGATGATATTAAAAGACTTAAATTGCACAGTCGACAATAATGAAGTTTAAAATTTCTGGTTGTTGTTGAGCAGCAGTAAACTGGTTGGTGTAAATGAATGCAATAATACATATATTATGTGTTGGTTTAGGATTGGATGTTAACCTCTTTATGTAGTTGTTGCCATCAGAATTAAAGAGGATTTTTACCAATGGCTAAGGAAGCATCAAATGGAAGCCATGTCAGTAGCAAGCCTCCTCCGGAGCCTTCACCATTGCGGAAAGCAAAATTCTTTCAGGTACTTGAAGATTACGTTTCCACATGCTTTATTTTGCACAGTCTTCTTATACGCATATGGATTCATGACAAGTTAATAGCTAAATAATCTGATAATGTATACTCTAGATTGATCGATATATGGATATAGGTTGGTTAAATTTTATCATTACCTTTTCTCATTGGTGCTTCTTTCCTGATAGAACTGACCTTTTATATATTTTTATTTCCAGTAGGATCGAGTAGGGTTCACTTCTGCTAATAGGAGTCTATTTTGCTTTCTATCTTCTTTCATTCTTAACATAGATCACGTAGAAATTTTTGTTAATAATATGGCCATGTATCTACATTAACTCACAACTTGATTACAGGCAAACATGAGAATTCTGGTCACTGGTGGGGCTGGATTCATCGGCTCTCACTTAGTAGATAAACTTATGGAAAATGAAAAGAATGAGGTAGGGCTACACTGGTTTCTCTTTAGACTGTTCCGTTTAGCAGACACTGCGTGCTAGTTTCTCGACGTGTATCATAAACCATAATTTGTATAAGTTGTTGCTTCTCAGGTGGTTGTTGTGGATAACTACTTCACTGGCTCGAAGGATAACTTGAGCCAATGGATTGGCCATCCAAGATTTGAGCTTATTCGACATGGTGAGCATTCTTTATAGCTCATTATTTCTTAAACTAGATTCCATGATAATTTGTGTGTACTTGTCTCTCCATTAAGGTGCTATTGTGAGCTTATTATTGTACATTATATGACCTGAACAAAACATTAGTTCTTCATTTTCCTCTTGACATGCAATCCAACTATTTTTTTTCCACTTAAACTATGTGAACTTTTAAGCATCCGCTTCCTATTAAGCATCCACTTCCAACCAAATGGAATCATCAAACTAGTTGTTTTGTATCTAGGCTTTTATAAATGTGAGGAGATTCTGAATCTGGCTGAAAATTGTCTTGCTACTGAATGTAATGGTTAGTTATAGTTCCTGTCTATTTATGTCTTGCTACTGGTATGTTGATCCTTCCTAGTTTCCTCAAACGAGAAGTTTTTTTTGGTTTTAAAGGGAGTACTACTTATCAATGTTTTTCATCTGCAGATGTGACAGAGCCTTTGTTAGTTGAAGTGGACCGGATATACCATCTTGCTTGTCCTGCTTCACCAATCTTTTACAAATACAATCCAGTGAAGGTCGGGCCTACTAACATTCTCCGTCTTACATATACCTGCTCACATCTTTGCTTAAAGAAGCACATTGCAAGTTGATATGGACATTTTTAATTATCTACATTATGCAACCACAAGTGTATGGACTTGCTGTGTCTTCATTAGTTGCATTTGTGAATTAATGTTGGTGACATTTCTTATATTCCTTGTCCTTGCCATGTTATTCAACAGACAATAAAGACTAATGTGATTGGCACACTGAACATGTTGGGACTTGCCAAGCGAGTAGGAGCTAGGTATGGTAGCTTATGTGATTTTTTCTTTTCTTCATGTCTTATCCGTCTGGATCTTCTGATGATTTGTCATACCATGCAGGATTTTGCTTACGTCAACCTCAGAGGTTTATGGTGATCCACTTGTGCATCCTCAGACCGAGGATTACTGGGGCAACGTGAACCCTATAGGTAATATTTGTGTTATTGTAAGTCTATGATTAGTAATCAAATCACAATAAAGAGGTTTGCTGCTTATTAAGCTCAGATAATTGTCCATACTTTCTTGCTATGAATAGGTTTTTAGTAGTCCTGGATTCTGAAGTCACATATTTTCGTTAGTATATCATTTATTGTTAATGAATCATTTAATAAGATTGGGTTAAGTTTTTAGTGTGCCATTGCAGGAGTGAGGAGTTGTTATGATGAGGGAAAAAGAGTAGCAGAGACTTTGATGTATGATTATCACAGGCAGCATGGGATTGGTATGATATGTCTTTCTTTTATTGAATATTTTGCATATCTGAGTTCAATATTTTAAATTGGTATTGGAGCTCCCTAACAATTATGAAATGGTTCGAACAGAGATACGGATTGCAAGAATCTTCAATACATATGGACCCCGAATGAATATTGATGATGGTCGGGTTGTCAGCAACTTCTTAGCTCAAGCAATACGGTAAGTACAAGCTCGACTTCACATCAGGCTCTCGACTCCCTCCCTTCATCTCCCCTCCAACTCTCTGTCTCTCTAGCTCGCACAATACGCACACTCAAGCATGTTCCATGCACTGTGTGAAACATCCAACTAACTTAAGAGAGAAAGAGACTGACATAATACATAGGATCACAATCTAGGTCCATCTCTAAAGATACTTCCACACTCTATGATTCCACGTTCTTCTCCTTGCAGTGATGAGCCTTTGACCGTTCAGCTGCCCGGAACACAAACAAGAAGTTTTTGTTACGTTTCTGACATGGTGCGCTTGAATTTTAGCTTTTTAATCAGAATTACAAAACAAAAAGGAAAGATTCTTTTATTGATTGCATATATTATTTCTTGTGCAAAAGGTGGATGGTCTTATGCGACTAATGGAAGGAAATCATACAGGGCCAATCAACATCGGCAATCCAGGTCAATTCATATCATCTTCATGATTGTTACATGACGTCTCTTTCCACCCCGTTATACGAAACGTATCCAAATCTCTAACTCCTGATACTCACCTTCAAGATCTTCATTGTATCAGGTGAATTTACAATGCTCGAGCTCGCTGACACTGTGAAGAAGGTAAATCTTTATTTCTGCATATTTCACTAATATTTGTTGCTTAACATCATAATATTCTACATGGAAAACATAGTATGATCACAAACTCAACTATGGTGTCATCTATTTCTTGTAGATGATCAACCCGAACGTGAAGATTACGACGGTTGAGAACACTCCAGACGATCCTCGCCAAAGAAAACCAGACATAACAAAGGCGAAGGAGCTGCTTGGGTGGGAGCCCAAGATCAAGCTTATCGGTGGCATTCCCCTTATGGAGGAGGATTTTCGCAAGAGACTCGGCGTCCCGAGAAAGTGCAAGTGAAGTCAGTTTCAAGAGATTTTTTATTGTTCGATTCATACTTTTTTTTCCCTAAATTTTGTCACGATGCTCAAAGGTAAGGTTATCAAGCTTGTTTAGGCATATTATTATCTGTTGATCATTATACTTTCTTGGATACAATTTTGTCATCAATAAAAAGTTGAGATTTTTGTTTTCTTGATATGTTATGGTGATGATTGCATTTGCATAGGCTATGCTTAAATGCGTTACTTTGATAAATTATTAGGAACCTCATTGCTTGTTGAAGTCAAAGATGCAATACATATTTAAAACTCAAGAATTTTAATTAGCATGAAGGTGAATAATGAAATGAAGTTAAATATGTAATACTGATTGAAAACAATTATTATGAAGAAGATGATGAGGTGGCCAAATAACTCAATGCATGCTTCTGGACATTAGAGATTCGTTTAAACTCTCGGTTTGATAATGATCTCAAACTAATGAAATTGGTCTAATTTTCAAAACTTACATAACGAAGCTTTATGAATGGGATTAAATATCACAGTAACGTTGTCGCATCCATGAGTCGTTGACATGAAGTCGCTTATAATTAAAATTAACTTCAACTATAGTACTCCCTCCTTTTTAAAGGTAAAATTATTTCCATTTTGGAAAAGTAGTCACTTTTAGTGGACAGTCTGATAAAGAAACATTGCTAGTCTAGCGGGTTGGAGGGATTATATACTTTTATAGAAACAAAGAAAATTAAGTAGCATCTAGCCTCTGTAGCATAGTGGTAGTGCGTTCGCTTCGTAAGCGAAAGGTCGCGAGTTCGATTCTCGCCAGGGGCTTATCATTTATTATATTTTGAAATTTTAACCCCATCTTAAGAGTTTACAAAATATTATATTTTGAAATTTTAACCCCATCTTAAGAGTTTACAAAATAGATCATCAACCATTAATACATTTAAATTGTAGGCGGCGTAGTTATATATGTGTAAAATATTTGTTTTATATTTTTTGAATGATTATAACTTATTCGTATATTAAATTATATTTGAAAATATTAATTCAAGATATATATTTTGATGAATATAATAGAATGATTTTGAGAAAGAATATATTTTTGAAAAGAGAAAAAAAAAAAAAAAGTAATTGATTTTCATGTTTATCCAAAACCTACGAATTTTATTAAGTTCTATAATTAAATTTATTTAACTTGGTTTGATATTATAATTACGAATTAACTTGTGAATAAATTACAAAATTGCTAAAATTGATTTACAGTGGTGATAAATTCTAATATGAATATAAATCAGAACACTAAAAACCTAACCCATATCTCTCACCAAAATAAAATTACAAATATAAATTTTATTCTATTTTTTCTTTTTCAAATGAAAATCAACATGACAATGTGATTTGAATTATCAATTTACTAATTTCGAAACTAAGGCATCACTAATCATCCCAATCATATACACACTTATAATTTGTGGTGTCACCATACATGTATCCCCATATATTTTATTAAAATTGACATATTTTATACTTTAGCTTTATCTTTAGTATAATTTTTTCTATAGGTAATGTCAAGCTTTATCTTTAGTATAATTTTTTTTATAGGTAATGTCAAACTTTCCGGTATACTTTAATTTGATAAATCTTAGTTTGGTGGAGTATATTTTACTTTGAGTATGACATTTACATATTTATATATTACCTAATTTTTAGTATATATATTTTTTACATTATACTGAAAATTTATTTTTTCAGAACATGTGCATACATAAAACATAATGAACAATACAGTAACTAACGTCTAACATATATATATACACAACATACAAAGTATTATTTTTCATATAACATAATTTTCAAGATGAACCACTAATATCACATAATCAATTATATCAACTAACTATATATTTTTATATAACTAAGTATATTCAAATATATAAATCATAATTAATATGGTCATATATTAGCATGCATGATATATTATAACAAATTAATTATACTCATTAATTATATATTATAACTTATATTATATTTAAAATCAAAACATAGTCATATGATGATCTAAAATTAGTATAATTTTAAAGCATACTTTTGGATTATAATGATCTTTATCAACATATTGTAATTAGTTATATAATTATTTAAATTTATATGCTCGTTTTAGAAAATAATGAAGTAGATCGTGTAATTATATCATTATTATTTAGTTATTGAATCAAAAAATATATAGTATAGGTTATCATTATTATTTAAAAAAAATCATTATAAGTTCTTGTTCGATCTTTTCAATTATCAATAAACTCACATATTTTTAATTTGTCATCAATATTTATTCATTATAAATCATAATTTATAAACAAATATTTTTGTAATAATTCGAATTGAATATATATATTTTTTGGTATTTTTCAATACGGCAAGTAAAATATAATATTTTTCAGTAATTTTCGACAACCCCACTTATAACACATTGTTAAATTTGGAACGCTTAACTATAAAACACAAACTAATATTTTCTAAAAGTTAAAAATATGATTATTTAACCGCATCTTATAAAACATGGTCATATTGAAATTTGAGATGTGTTGATTTGAAACAACACTTGGTCTTTGACAATTCTGACTATTGGAAAAATATGATTGGTTCATAGTTGGCTTTAAACTGAAATGACGTGATGAAGGCTCCATTTTCAGATATAAAGCTCGTTTGGTTTCTTATGATTTTTCCCAAAAATTTGGCTTTGATTTTACTCAAACTTTTAGTCTGGTTGTTAAACTCATTGTCATTCGTATTATTTTATACGTTGATATTTCTCGTGACTTGTCAATCACTCACCTTGATGAGAATAATGCATTCTTACATGTCAATCTTGAAGACAACATATATATGAGACAACCTTGTGATTGTGAACATGATGATTTCTATCTTGTGTGCAAACTCTCTAAGACTATCTACGGGAAGCAAACTTCAAGAGCTTGATTTCTCACTATTAGATATACTCTTCTTAAGTTTGGGTTTCATCAGCCTCGAATTGATCATTCTCTTTTCATTCGAAAATCATGTTCATATGTTATATATCTTCTCATCTATGTGGATGATATATTTATCACATATCATCTTACTTATGAAGTCAGGCAAATTATTGATCTTCTTAGTCAACATTTCTCTTTGAATGATCTAGGAGAAGTGCACCACTTTATCGATATTGAAATCACCACGATAGCTCAAAGATCGTATCTTAATCAAGCTGCATATATTAAAGAGATCATTCAAAGGTTTGAGATGATAGATGTAATGGGTTATCTTACACCTATGATAACTTCTTGTAAGTTATTCAAAGTTGAAGGAAATCCTACCATTGATGGAAAGAAATATAGGAATGCAGTAAGGGATCGTCTATATGCTATCATCACAAGACTAAAGATTAGTTATAGTGTCAACAAGATAAGTCAATACATATGTTGTCCTTTAGACACTCATTGAAAGGTTGTTAAAATAATTTTGAGATATTTTGCAAGAATTATTGATTATCCTAACATCATACAACCTTCTCTTCTCTGATTATGATTGGGCTTCAGATCTTAATGACTAAATATCAACTACTGGTTATTGTACCTATCTTGTAAGAAATCTTATTTCATGATGTTCTAAGAAATAATTTGTTGTCTCAAAGTCTAGTACAGAAGTTGAATGCAAAAGTTTAGTTCATGCTTCTTCAAAAGTTACTTGGATAGATTATTTGCTTAGTAAATTGAAAATAAACTTGTCTGCAAGACTGAAACATCAATCGTTTGAGTTGATAACCTAAGCATTATTGTTTTGGCATCAAATCCTGTTTTATATCCAAGAACTAAGCACATTAAGTTGAATATTCATTTTTTGAGAAACAAAGTTGCTTCCAAGCAGATTTTACTGAAGTATATTCCATCTCAAGATCATATTGCAGATTTGTTCACTAAATCGTTGAGCATATAGTTCTTATCTCAATTGAGAAAACAAGTTTGGAATTGTTTCTTTATCCTCACTTGAATTGAGGAGAAGTGTTAACGTGCTTATTCTGCATGAAGAAGGAGTTGAGCATGGTTCAATATGCAAACCAAATATGAGTTTGAAAGATAAGTTGTGTTATTCTTTGAAAACAAGTGTAATGAAGACTTGAATGGAGCACAATCTAGATAACAGGTTGAAGATTCAGAATATGAAACATGTTGTAACATGGTTGTAGTATGGTGAGTTGGTTGTCCTTCACTTTCTTGGTTGTAGGATGTTTTATCTTTTGTAGCGGTTATGATTTTAGCCTTTTAGGGTTTGTTTCAACAACAATATGTTGTCTGAGTTGTAGCTATTTTTCTCATTTGAATAGATCAATACAAAACACTTACATGAAAATGAAATAAGTCTAATAGTTATGGCTATGTTTGATTACCACATTTCTTGTTTTTCTTCAATAGAAATTTAAGATGATTAATTACAAAGAACAAATTAAAACTTTTAGAAATACAAAAGATATTCACACAAAAATAAAAAATAATTAAGTGAGTATAAACGAATACCTTTTAATTTAAAAAAATCATAAATATTTTTCAAGGAGGACCCTATCGGGTTCAAACCGATGACCTCTTGATCTGCAGTCAAATGCTCTACCAGTGAGCTAAGGACCCAATTGAAAAAATTATTGTACACAAGTTAATTGATTTTCTTGTTTAAACGAGATAACATTACATTTTCAAATAGCTATGACCAAAGTTAACAACGAAATTGTTCATCCACCCACTGTGGGCGGTGTTAATACACCCGGAAATAATGTGTCATGCCTCATAAATATATATTAAATTTTTAATAAAAAGTTTATTAATCTCACTTTTCGAATAGAGTTTATTGATTAATGTAGTATAATTTAATATTATTCAATATAACTAATTAAAAATAAAAATGAAAAATGAAAATCATAGTGACTTGTATGCTGATGTGACACTATCATATCAGTTGTAGACACGTTAAGTTGTGCACATCATGGGAGGTGGAACAATTCTAAAATTTAAAAAACTTTTAGAACTTGAAATAGAAATAATAATAATAATAATAATAATAATAATAATAATAATAATAATAATAATAATAATAATAATAATAATTTCAAAGGTTTGATTAGAGTAAAAAAAAATTGGAAACCAAGTGAATAACTTTTGTAAAATAAAAGAGTAGAAAGACAATTATATTTCCTTGTGGAAATTTAAAATATCCACTTTAAAATTTTACATGTCACAAATACACATTCTTTACATTACATATCAAAAATACTCACTTTGCATTGGAAATCAAAAATAACCTGCAAAAGTCAAAATATATTTATTGGAAGTTGAAAAAGTATGGAAATCAAAAATAACCTGCAAAAGTCAAAATATATTTATTGGAAGTTGAAAAAGTATGTGTGGTTTGGTAGAAAAGTGAATATATTAATCATGTTATGTATTTCAAATGTGATTTTGTTAATTAACTTTAAGTTTATTGTTTATTTAATTAGTTTGGTTGATATTTATAGTTTTATGATTATATTTTTTATATTTGGGTATGATATTAGCTTGGACCGTTGGTAAAAGTATGTCAAACCGTTGGGCACCATTGTAACATGCCTAGCGGTTTGTAGTTTGTACCATTTTTACCAGCAATTTGAGCTTAATCATGTTTATGTATTTTAATTATAGTTGGGTTAGTATTCACATTATTTTTATATATTTCAAATGTTATATTTGTTAATTAAACTTTAAGTTTATTACTTATTTAATTAATTTAATTGATATTTATAGTTTTATCATCATAATTTTTTATATTTGCATTACAAATAATATTTTTATATGATATTAAGTTGGACCGTTGGTAGAAGTATGTCAAATCGTTGGGTACCATTGGAACACGCTTAGCGGTTTGTACCACTTTTACCAACGGATTGAGCTTAATCATGTTTATGTATTTTAATTATAATTGTGTTAGTATTCACATTATAATTTTTTTTATATATTTTAAATGTGATCTATGTTAATTTTATTTTAAGTTTATTACTTAGTTAATTGATTTGATCAATATTTATTGTTTTACTATTATAATTTTCTATATTTGCATTGCAAATAATATTTGGGTGTGATATTAGGTTGGACCGTTGGAACACGTTTAGCGGTTTGTACTAGTTTTACCAGCGGTCCAACCATCGAATGAAACATTGCAATAATATAAATTAATTATTTTATTTATTTATCCAATATCAAGCTCGTTCAAGTCAAATTCGATAAAATTATAATAGAATAGTTTGCATTTTTTTTTTTTGAATTTTTTGAATTTTGCTAAAAATATTATATATTCGTAGTGGGGGGTAGTGGGGGTTAATAAGTGTATATTGATTTTATATATTATATAAATATAATAGTTCAAAATTCAAACAATTAATTACTTAATTATTGATTAAGATTTTGTGTAATAGATATCTAAGATTTTACGTATTTTTTTATATTTTTTAAATACAATGAATATTTTCTACATGTATGTTAAAATTGGTAGGTATTTTTTACCTATAAAATTTCAAAGTAGGCAATTTTACCTATAAAATTTTACCCATTAGCCCTGTATTCCTTGGACGGAGGGACCAACTAAGTGATATGTGGGTGATGGATGGACCAATCAACAGCGGACAAGTGGTCTATTGATGTTGGGAATAGTGGTTGGAATGTTTAGATGTTGTCGTTATCTCAAGTTTTTCCATAAGACAAACATGTGTCCGTTAATGGCGATTTATACAAATTCATAAGGAAAAAGGGCAGCAACCAATATCTTGTTATCATCAATCAACAATTGAAATTTACATTACAAGTACAATCTGGAGCCTTAAAGAACTCCTTGGCAGGTTCAGCTACTATATTGTGAACATTGGATGGAGAAGAATGGTCATTGTTAGAGCTCCCACTCCCTTCATTGTTTTCAGCAACAACTCCATGAAACAAGAATACTACCACAAATAATTCAGAACATCCACTTCTTCATGGCTAAACATTATGTTTGCTTGAACTTGAACGACCCACATTCCTATCCATTAAGCTGCACTTCATATCAGAAATCACTTGAAAGCCACTTCCTGTCATCTATAATCATAGAGTGTCAGAGAGTGTGAAGGAGAGGGTTCACGCATACGAAGAAACAGAACGGACTCTCTTTGTTTCGCGGTTCCCATTGCAGTAGCAGCAAGAACCATAGCACTTGCTGAAGAAACCACAGCAATTAGGACATCTTGAGCAAAAGTTACAATATTTTTGCCAAGCACACCATTTGCAGCTGCTGCAACTAGGCAACCTACAGCACCAACTAGGCCACCTTAAGCACCATTCCATCTTAACACAGCACAAGGATCCACACATTGGACACGAAGATGCGCTCGTTCTGTGTCACAAAGACACTTATTAGTATCGAGACAACTAACTTATCACGTTCAAGGACAAAAAGGTAACAGAAAGGGGCACTCACGATGGAGAAGCGGAGGACTCATTGAGACTCTTGTTTTCATCTTTGGAAGCTTGATTATCACTACCCTCTGATAGATTTGAGTCCGTGTGGTTACTAATGGACGCCTCAGGAGGGGGGTTGCGATTTGGTCCACCGACAGCAAGCTTGTTGGCATCCTTCTTCACATCCTTATGCGCCTCGTCTATGACTTTTGCAGCAGTGGAGTTGTTGTTGGACCTATGAACTACATGAGGTAGATATGCTTCGGACAAAGAGAGTTCTCCTATTCCTTTCATGTCTACACTACTTTTCCTCAACGAGTGATCCTTGGAGAAACTGTCATTCCCCATTGTAAGGCTGAACAATGAGTCATTAGAGTCAATGCTAAATCGCTCTGGACTCTCAGTGCTGCCAGAATCGGAGGATTTAGGCCTCTCCATCACTTGGATTGCAGGGGATTCCGTTAGCACAAAAGAATCACAGACAACATCAGAGTGCCGTTTATTGTATTCTGGTGAGTTAGTATTGGATTTATCTGACCTGCACGGAGCCTCAGCGTGAAAATTAGGCACATTGTTCGAAGAGTACGAGGTTTTGGCTGAGCTGATTTCATTCTTTTCTTGGTGGTTGTTGCCTCTTTCCGAATTCACAGTTGAGGAAGGCGGTTTAAGATTCTCTCCCCGGTTGTCTGGCACATTAGCTTTTGTGTTCAATCGCCTCCCATTTTCACCGTCCATGCTCCATAACTGAAATCAAGTAGTAGACATTACATGAAATTTGGAGCCAAAAGTTTGTGAAGCATTAAACTATCTGACTACAACTCTACAAGGAAATAGTTTCAATAGAGTGAGATAGATTGCCATCAATTGCTAAGATCAAAACCGCAGCTATCTTACTCTGGCTATCAATTCAAGCTATTAAACAATCATTTCGACCCTAATACAACAAATCAAAACTAAATATGGTTAGAGAAGTTCTTCAGAAAAGTAAGCACCAACATTTCTTAAACAGAAACTTAGCAGCAGACTTCAATCTTCTATCTCATCCAACACATGAACAAATTACTCAAATTACTGGCGGCGATACGGCTTCCTAAATATCGAGAGTTGCCTCAGTAAAATTTCAAAACAGGTTCCTGAAATGAAACTAATTGAGTTTCTGTAATTTTGTAAGATAATGGATTTTAATTTTCACAAGATCCTCAATCACCGCGCCAGTATCGAGCCGAAATCATGAAAAAATGAAAATAGAACCGAAGATTGGAAAGAGAGTCAGCGAAATGAACATGCAGAGAGGAGCTTCTTGAATCGAATTAATGAGAGATGCAAATGTTAATTAATCCATGAAATTATATATAGCTTACGTTCAAGCAAGTTTAATTCTTCGAATGAATCCTCGGTTAATGATTGAATGTGGAGGCAAAGAGACGTGGGAAACACCGAGGATGAAGAAATAGAATTAGGGTTTTCTGGGGGAATCGAATTGGGGCGAACTGAAAATGAAAATGAAAATGAAAATGGAAGGGAAGCCGAACCTTTCGGAATGTACATTCAGCAAAGCTTCATAGTTTTATGCTAACTTTTGCATCCTTTTGGCGCCATCCCTATCACGTGACCGACACGTGGAAGAAAAGTTTGAAAATTTTAATACGTTTAGCATAATTATGCAATTTTTATTTTTATGTGAGCTTTAATATCAGTTACCATTCAAATTAATTGTATATTTTAATATTTAATAATTCATTTTTATGTGTTTCAATCTTCATTACCATTCAAATTAAATATATTTTAATACTTAATAATATTTTTATTACTCAAATTAATTATATTTTATTAAAATTCGTATCGAATCAAATGATATATCTTTATGTAAAAGGGAGGGAGTATACGACCTTTGTCCTATACACTCTTAAATTGTAAGCGAGCGTTTTATGAAAAATTATGTCTAATTCAAGACAAGATAGATTAGAGAATAAGTTGAATTCGTGATTTTATTTGATAAAATTATAAATTTCTAATTTAGTACTACTTGTTGTATCTTATGAAGATTATATTATTAATGAAATAAGAATAAGAATACAAATATAGTAAGATCACGTTTGCTTTGCATACTAAGATAAATTGAATCATTTGTATAAACTAAATTAGTAATTTTAAACTTAACTATTCGATCATATATTTAGTTAATCTAGATTATACTCGAAGTGAATTAAGTTAAAAGCTAATTAATGTAGGTGCATGTTTCTGGATAAGCAGGATGCATGGGCATATAGACTAGTATTCTCCAACTTCTAAGAAAAACAGAAACAAGCTAGCTTAATAGACAATTAATGGAAATTACAAGACAGATAATTCGATCCATCTGAGAGTCAAATTGTGAATGTGAAAACAAGTTTCTTCTCTATCTCTTCTGTTCTGTTCTGACAGTAGTGCCAGACAACCAAATTTGGATTTTTTAGAAGAAAGCAATCATCCACATGAGTAAGAAGCCTGCACAATTCAACAGCACAAGAAACAATTAATTCCGAAACTAGTACAATACTATACAATACCCATTATTGATTTTATTTGCAAACTCTAAAATCACATCCGTCTTAAGTTCACAACCATGCAAATTCATTATCAGTATATATATCTATATTTACAGATCATACATCATTAATTTCGCAAATGTACACAAAATTGTGAAATAACAGAAATTTTTGGATAACTATTTTCTCGCTTTTACTCATTATAATTGAAATTAACCGTGACTACAAGAAAATAATCATTTAATGAGAATAAAAATTGCATTATATTCTCATTATTAACATTTAACTAGAGTAACAATAGTCACAGAGGCGGTCATGGACAAAATAATTTGTCACTAAATGTTAGTAGTGATGAAATTTGAACTTTTATCTATAAATTTTACTCAGTATTAATGAGGGTATATCTCACTTTATTAATACTTCCGTCACTAAATGTTATTTTTTGTAGTGCGTAATTTTATTTTCTACGTAATTAAATAGTAGTATTAGTATATTATTGGAAGAACATGTCCTACATGTCCCTCTTTTTTGTTATTTTCTTTGACTGCACACAAGTGTTTACAATTTTGAAATTGAGATTCTATTATTACCCAAGGCTAAAATATTTAAAACTATGGATAAACTCATATCGACAGTGTATCTGCAAATGTAAAAGCAAAGGTAAAAGATGAAGACTTTTGCGCCCATGGTGGTGAACATAAAAGTAATTATAAAGAACAAAACAAAAAAAGCATCGCCTTTTTACCTCTAACGGTCAATGCCGTTTGAATTATGTGGCTCTGCGCTGCGCTTCCCAGATTTCCTGATCATATCAAAACATGTACCCGTCAATCTTGCTTCATGTCTCATGCTGCTGGTGCGTGTGTGTGTGTCTGTGTGTGAGAGAGAGAGAGAAAGAAAGACCTCTCCCGTAGCAATTGACGGCGGTGGTGAAACCATTCCGACACCTACAAGCAAATGAGTCTTGGGAACCCTCGAACCCACAGAAGCCCCCACTCTCCTCACAATTCTTACACTCACTACTGTAATAAGAAGATTCATTATAGCTATACCGCAGCACTATCCCATACTGCCACCTCATCGGGTCTCCCTCGCTCCCTCCGAACCCGTAAACCGCCGCGTACGACGAGCACTGCAGCTTCGGAAGATCCAGACCCAGACTCAGACCCGACCCATCCGACACCGGAGCCTCGTACACGCAGCACGTGGACACCGGCGCGTGCGGCTCCAACCCGATCCCCCTCACTCCCGCGCACGCATACAATCCCCTGCACACGTTCAGACCCGAACCCCTGTCGCAGAGGTCCGAATCCCGGTCGAATACGGGCGACGTCGTGGAGCAGCCCACCAGCGCGAATATGTTTCCCGCCGCCACCGTGAACGGGCCGGCCCGGTCCAGATTGAACCCGCCCGAGTTCTGCATGGAGGCACACGTGGACATGAGCGGGTCGTCCACCACTAGGGTATTGGTGGCGTAGTCGATGACGGCAATGTCGAAGGCGCCAGAGAGGCGGAGGGTGCCGGCGGGGGTGCAGTTGACATAGCGGGAGAAGTCGGGGTGGCCGCAGCCGGTGCCGGAGCCGAAGGGGAACTTGATGGGGATGGTTCCGCACATGTCGCTGCACGTGCCGTTGAGGGGGAGGGGGAGTGATTGGAGAGGGGGAATGATCAAGAGGAGTAGGATGAAGAAGATGGTTTGTTCTTTCATTGTTTGGACAAGTGGGAAATGATTGGTTTGGAAAAGAGTGGTGATATCTAGAGTTCTTATATGTGAAGAAGAGTTGTACTATTGCTTTACTTATGATGGCATATTTTATATGAAGTATGATTACACCCAAGCATTTTCCTGAAAAGCAGAGCCTATTCATATTGCTATGGGATCCAGCAAATAATTGGTTGATTGGAATTTGGGGTTTTGGACGCGGATTTTATGTACTACATTACTTACATTGAGGTCGAGCTACATTTCCAAATGGACAGAGTTTCTGTATTGTTGTTTATGGAGTCGTACGTAAACAACCACGCATCACAAACAGGAGGGAGCAACAATGGGGCCTGCCGCAGTTTCTTAAAATTTTAAATCTCGAATCATATTGAATGAAGATAAGCTAATCTTCCAAATTCTTGTTTCCAAGTTGATAAATTATACGTCCTCTGATTGAATTATAGCCACTTAATTCAATTTTTTACTTTATCTTCAAACATTATTCATATAAAACTACACCGTATAAAGATTTTCAAATTTCACTATATATATTAAATTAAACATACCTTATACTTTATCCGTCCAACTAAATTTGACACATTTTTATCGGCACGATTATTAAGGAGAGTGTATAAAGTAATATAAGAATAATAAAGGTAGTAGGGTCCACCTTTTTTGAAGAGATAAATTTTACTATTTTTAAAACGTGTCAAGCTTAGTGTGACGTCCCAATAAAAAAAAATTGTCAAGTTTAATGGAAGAAGTAATTACTATAATTTGTTATAGATCACTTGGTGTTTAGCTGAAATCATTTGAAGCTATTCCTCAAGACCCAGGTTTGATTCCTCTTCATTGCATTTTGAGTTTTTTCTTAATTTTATTATTTTAGCTGCTCATTGCTTATTTTTATTCAGTGTAAAATGATTTTATTTTCATTTATCTCTAAATATAGGAATTCAAATATTTAATTATATTATTTAATTTTATTTGGTTTTATATGTTACTACAATACTATATAGCACTATTATAATCTTACTAAATATGGTACTCATTTGTTCCATTTAAGATGAAGCATTGGTACGGTAATTAAAAAGTGTATATTTAAAGTGTTCGACCTAAAACGTGTGCTAAACTGAAGTACGTGGCGTTGTTAAGTCCAGATCCACTGTCCTACAAGAGAAACAGTATCGGGCACGAGGAATGTTTCCAACCGATATACTTTCAGTTACTATATTTAAGTCGACGCGAATGTCGTATCTCAACGGAAGGCTATGCAGGGCTATCAATTATTAGTACTAACATGCATATAATGAAATCATAAACACTCTAATCAAAAGAAGATAGAATAATTCTAAACTAAGACTAGAAAGCAATAAACAAGGGATCACAAGGATTGAAGTTTAGGGTAAAGATTGTTTCTAATCTAGGTTAATGCTTATCCGATCAAACCACACCTTTAATAGATTTTCCCTAAGTTGATTAGTCAATAGCTTCAGTATTCCTAAACTATCTGTGTCTAGCACTTTCGTGTTTAGATCACACTCGAATACTTCCGATCTTAAACCAATCCGTGTCTAGCACTTTCGTGTATAGAACACACTTAGAGTAACTCTAATCAAGAAGTGATTTCCTATTTACGTTTCCGATTCATAGGATAGGCTGTTTGATTATAAATGATGACATAGAATAATTCATATCAATCCATTCTACATCATAGAGATACACATGGTGATCAAGCATGCAAACCTTTAAGCACGGATCAAACAACCATAAATGTAAGCATCAAACCATAGAATAGACACAATTACACCATAGATAAGAATTTAACCAACCAAATTGAAAAGCAAATCCATAGAAAGAGTTATCTTCATAAACTTACTAAGAGTTCACAATTCGGTGGATAAACTCCTTCAATCCTTGGATACCCCAAGGATCTAAACTAAGAAAAACAGTAAACAAGTGTTTTGGGAATGTTTCTTTCGAGTTACAATGGTTGGGGATGAGTGTGTGCTTGCAAATGAAGCCCAAAATGAGTTTAAATCCCGCACAGAACTGCCAGCCAGCGGCCGCTGGGAAGCCAGCGGTCGCTGGCCCATGCCCTCTGTCCGCTGCTGCAGCACAGGCCCAGCGACCGCTGGCCTGTGCAAAATGCGAAATTTTTGAAAACACCAAATTGAAGCTTGTCTCGATAGGAATCCGTAGCCGCAGACAGATCTGAATTCGGAGTTGTAACGAAGGAGAACGAGGCAAAACAAAATTGTTGCGCATTGCGCAACAATTTTGCGTATGGCCTTGCTCTCATGTTCTTTCTCCTCTCGTCTTTTGCTCGTGACTCCTAACAAGATCCATCCTCTTTCCTCTGCTTCGTTCGTCTTAGCATCTTCAACATTTACGACATCATTTAAGCTTCTATTCCACCTCTTTTCCACCTCCTACATCCAAAACATGAAACAAAGAACCCGGCGTAAAAACGAACAATAACACAACACTAAACAAAGAATCAACACACAAAACATGACAAAAACAATATACTAAAATACGACCAAAACACGACAAAAACATACTAAACATAAAGTATAAAGTTATAATAAGAATAATAATTATTTAAATTTGTGTGTAATAAATGTGTCTTAAAAATGAAATGACTTATCTTACTTGGGACGGTCTAAAAAAGAATACGACTCATCTTAGTTGGGATGAAGGGAGTATAATTTTATTGAATTGTTTCAATAAATTTGATATAATTCAAAAATAATAAATGTTTACTTTTTTGAAAATTGTGGATCCTAACATGTTCATAGCTTTTACATTATTTTATATAGTCACATTAATAATCAAGCTAAAAAATATATCATATTTTTTAAGATGAAGAAAGTACATTTTATTAGTTATATACTACTCCCTCTGTCTCATTCAAGGGGTCATCTTCGTGGAACAGACGGAAACGGCAAAAAAGACCGTTTTGAGCGGGACGGAGGGAGTATTATTGAGTGTCTCTCAACTAATTTTTTACCTTGGGCACTGAACACTAAACACCCTCCTATATATAATTTAGGTGCAATCATATATTTATTATTTTTAATTAGTATGTGGTCCACGTGCAATACACGAAGCATTAATAGATAATCAATACTTTTTTTTTTACCATAAAGTGTGTTGTGATGCACGATTCATACATGTCTAAGACTTATTTTTTTTTATTGTAAAATGATCATATTATATTGAACTATTCCATTGAGCTTGGGATCATTGGAGATCTAATCGAGTCAGCCTGAAAATAAACTGGATCTTTATCTTCACAGTCCATAACTGTCAATTTTCAGATCGTCAATCTTTTTTGACGACTCTAAGCATACATTTTAATGGATGAATTCAGTGTGTTGTTATTGAAATATGAGTTTTATACTATTTATTAATTAAATGTGTATTGTAATTAAAATAAAATTTATTAATTGATTAATAAATAATTTAAAATATAGTTAAATTAATAAATGAATTCAATATGGTGAGAGTTTAATAATATCCACGGTATTGAATAATATAATAATTATTGGTAGGCTAAATAATGACGATTTAAGTAAATAAAAGTAATACGATTATAATATTTAAAAGTATATATTTGAATATTCAACAAAATAAAAGTGTGCATACTTTTTATGCAATAATTAGAATGAATAAAGTGCACTTCTCGATCTAAGAAATTATTACCTATTTTGATTCATCATGTGTATTAAAAAATAAGTTAACTTAAAGTGTATTATATATTGAAGAATTTTGGATACATCTTGATTTATTGATAATAATTAAGTTGTTTGTAGTGTGTAAGGATTTACAAGATTTATCTAGATAAAAATATTTCATATAAAATTTAATATATGTATAATAAATGTACATATTCAAAAAAATTTAAATAATATTAAATTTGTGTATTTCACATCACATATCAAATTAAAATTTTTGTTAATATCTTTAATTTAATTGCATATTGCACACACAGACAAAATTGAAAGATTTAGTTTCGTAATAATAAATTGTATTATTAATAGATTTGTGGATACAATTATGATAAGAATTGTAGTATTATGAGAGAGAAAAATGTGTTAAAATTAATTATTTTGAATTAATATGTTTACCCATTTCTTTTAAAAATAATTATTCTATATGTATGATCAATAAGATTTAACGTCCAAAATTGGTTACAAAAATTTTATTTTAATATATTAATAAATTCGGTGCAAATCATTATATTCACTTAACAGAAATTAGTGTCAATATTAAAATCTAGCTAAAATATAGTAAAAATAATTTATAATTATACTTTAAAAAGGATAAAATTTAATCCTTTTTTATGAATTTTATAAATATAATATATTTAAATCACTACAGTAATAAACAATGCAGCTACTTCCAATGTTATCTTTTCATAATTGCAACAAGTAAATAAACAAAATAGTATCGAAGGTAACAGGAGTAGGCAAATAACAATTTTTGTGCTCAATCATATTTAATTATAAGTACGAATTTAAAAGATTTTACCTGTAACAATCAAAACTTTCAAAATTCAATATTTTGTCTTAAGAAAATGTATGCAACCAATATTTTTTGAGTCCGAACTTTAATTGGCTCGAGGTTTGTCTTAGATGGATTTTTTGGACCAAAATTTATTAGGATTTTATTTTAAAACTCAACTCAAATATATATCTGATAGTTTGGATTTGGAAGAGCTGATGAGGGCCTATTTTGCTAGTTCTAGGAGCCAAGGATGACAAAATTATTTGCGGACCCGGCTAACCGCAGGTATCTAATGGGCAGGTATGGGTATAGAATTTTAGGATCGCAGGCGGATAAAGGTTTTAAAACTTGTACCTGTCTCAGGTCGGGTACAGGTGTATAAGTACCCGTCTGAACCCGCTCCAATAATATTAGTCACTTGTATATTTTTATAATTACACTTAAAAGTTTAGTTAAGGTAGTAGAAATTTTGTATTAGTTACATTTGAAAATTATGATCTATTATGTGGTGAACTTGTAGCATACTATTATATATTTTAAGGTTTCTAGAATTTTTATGTTTGATATAATAATTTTTAATATGTTTGTATATAAGAAAATTTTATTGTTTAACAGGTACATGGTGAGACTCATTTTTCACCAAATAATACTCACCTCGATCTCACTCCAATTTAAACAGGTAACGAGACGAGTACGAAGATAAAATTATAAAATGAATATGGATACAAAAAAACAAAACCCACTCCGTTACCAGCAGTAGAGCGAACTAGTGGTTGGTTGGTTGAAATGTCTAATCCATCGCAAAAGAATAAAGAAAAGTGAAGAAAAACCTATGGACCAAACGCCCTTAAATGTATTCTCTCTCATTGGTAGCTCAGAGATTCCACATCTTTAATTTACTTTTTTGTACATGATGAAATAAACACATAATCCACCAACAATTTCTATACAACGACAATTGTCTAGTACGGTTTAATATAGTATAATGGTATAAATACAATTTATTTATTCTATGAAATTCGTAGGCGAACAAAAGATGCAATTTGCTTAGCACATTTGATTTCTTTTATATAAATTGCGGCATATTGTTATGAATTTATCGATCTGAATTAGTGAAGGGTAAATACTTGGTATTCAAGACGAAAAGGCATAAAATTTCCCAAGTAAAAAAAGTTAATTACTAGTAATATTAATAAATTCAGTCTCCCTCCCTATCTAGATTTACAGAGAAAATTTCTAAACAGAAGAGAACAGTTTGCAGTCCACCCCATTAAAGGGAATCAAATTCCCTACTTTTTACCCTTTGACCAGAAAACCAATTTAAAAAGGAAAGGAAAAAAGGCAATGGCCCAATATTTTCTTTCCTACCTGTCTTAAAATCTTGGCTAAATAAACCTAGAGATTACCAGTGATATGGAAAATGACACAAGAAGCATTGCTAAAGTGCTGCGTCTCACACTAGCACCATTCGAGGTGCCCGTTCCACTACCAGTCGGGGCAAGGCTGCCGCCGGGGATGGTGGTGGCGCCGCCGCCGCCGCCGGTGTTCGGAGTTGTGCTGCCGCCGCTACTGCACAAGAATTTGGATATATTATAATGGATGCAAAAATGTTATTTCATCCGTCTCATCTATTATGAGGTGAGGCGTATTTTATTTTGGATCCTCTCAACCAAGTTGAAATGTTTTTTTTTTAGATATTTTTATTATACACGCAAATTTAAATATTATTACTTTTTATTTTTTTCAACTCTAAATATATATTCTTTAATTATAGTGCCAAAAAAACGGCTCATCTAGATTACATGACAGCAAAATTATATCGAACCAAAATCATTAATGAAAAGGGACATGATGATTAAAGAATGAGATAATAAGGTTCTGAGCAATATAATACATTAACACAAGACATATAAGCAAATAAACTATTGTTCGTTAACATCAAGACAACTAAGCATATATACAATTTATAAATTTGAAGTTTTGATTGCCTGTAAGGCGCTAATGAATCAATGAATTCATTACTATCAAGAAACAAAATATTTGACAATTTGTGTATTTGGTCATCTCATCAACCATGCCGGTCTCAATTAAAAAAAGGAATACTTTTTAGACAAAAAATAAGACAAAACTACCTTATTCCTTTTTAGTTAGGGTGGGATTAAAAAGACAAGACGTCAGGTCCTCAAGCTTCTAGATGGTTCTTCTGAGATAAGTATGATGAGAAAAAGTTTTGTGCTTTTCTTTCTGTAATTTTGTATTTTTCTTTAATTTACTTCAAAAGGATCATTATAGTTACATGATATATCATACATGGTTTCATCTAATTAGTGTAACCAATAAATCCCTTTGTTTTAGGTGGCAAACAGAGTGAGTGTAGTTAAGTGATTGATGACATTTAGAGAAAAAAAAATTAAATGTTGAAAGAGAGATTAGGGAGTTGAGGGGTAACTTCAAATTTGGGGGGGCAATGTTTAATTCCACTTCAAGAAAACTTTAATTTGCTTCAACCAATCTCTTTAGCTACCAGAATTACCATTGCTTCAAAGAATTCAAAACCTCAATAATATTCACAAAGTTTTGATTTTATTTTCTTTGTTTCTTAAGGATCATACCTTGGACTAGACTGGTAAACACATCCACTGGCAACAGCTGCAGATAATAGGCAGAAAATTTTACAAAAAAGTAGTGAAGAGATATGAATAAATAAATAAAAAGAAAAGGATTTTTGATGAAAGTGAGGATGATGAACAACATACAGGTGGGGCCAGTTTGAGAGACAGCAGCAGTTCCTACAAAATCACAGGTGCCATTAATTTGGCCTTTCCTCTGGTAATAACTATTGACAGCATAACTGCAGTGATCTTTGACTGTGTTTGGATTGAAACAAGCCCCATTTTGTAGAATTGCAGAACAATCTGCTCCTGACCCACAAGCATAATCTATGTTCTTCTGCAGCACCGTGTCACTCAACCCACTGTTGCAGAGGCAATAAGTTGCATCTGGAGAGAAATAAAAAGGGTTCATCAGTACTGAAGGAAAGTTCAAGTTTTGTGCGTGTGTGCAAAAACACCTCATGTGGAATGCAGTTCTTACCTGAAGAGGCAGCCAAGGCTAAGAAAAGCACAAAGCCAAACACAAAAGCAGCCATGATGATGATGATTACTCCAAAGTCCTCAAGAAAGCAAGTGAAAAAGGTTGCAAGAAACTTTCTCCTTCAAAATGGTTCAAGAATCTTGAACCAACACGAGAGAGAGAGAGAGGGTGGCAGTGTTGGGTGTGTTATAGTTGTATATACTTGGGGAAACATGGTTTCATTTATAATAAGGGTTAAGGAGAGTTAATGGGAACTTGAGCCGTAAACGCAGTTCAAAGCTATTTTGTCGTCTACACTATGCCTTTAATTTGTTGTTGGTGCTGTCTTGTAACGGTCATAAACCAGCATGAATGATAACTCTAACCTAATCTTGGTTCAGCTCTTTTTGTTTGGGGGGTCTTCAACACTTAATTCAATTTTTCTCTTCTTGCATTTTATTTACTATATTTTTCCTCAAAATTCTACCCTAAAATAATCATTTCCAGATTTCAATATCAACAAATCGGCATAAATTGTAACTTTTTTTATGTGTAGTACAACGAGTTAGAACCATTTCATATGTAAATTGTATGTTTCCTTCTTATTCTTATTATATAGAGTGAGTTTATTTAAAAGAGTTTATAAAATGTCATAACTTAATAGCTTATAAGTTGTTAGGGTGTTTGGATAAATGAACTTATTGTTAATTTGACATTTTAAACTTTTCATATGTGATTTTCTTGAGGTAAATACGATAATAACAAAATATTGTAAGTTCATGAAAAAATAAGTTGGAGCGAAAACTACTTATTTTTCGAACAACTTATAAGCTTTAAAAACTTATTTTTACAATTTTATACTCTTAAAAAACTTAATTTGTTAGACACTTTTAAGGAACTTATAAGCTCCTAAACAACTTATAAGTTGTTTTAAGAAGACAATTTATAACTTGTTTAAGGAGATTCTCATTCAAACACCCCATAATCTAATTGAATTTTTTTTTTTGGTTCATTTGGGTTACAAAATCTTGTGTTATGCTGCCATAACTGGGAGTTTATTGCTTTCACATTTGGATTATATTAGATCATTAAAATTTGTTGTATACAGTGTGCTCATTAAAAATTAAATTACAACAAAATGTGTATAGTTTGACAACGTAATTAAGACAAATTTACATTTAAAAGCTTAATCATGGGATCACAAAATTAAATACTGGATTTCATTCAACAAAATTTTGAGGATCTAATTATAAGACATTAAAGTGGCATCGCAGATATATTTAAAGATAAAAACATATGACCTTTATTATATATTTAAAGATAAAAACATATGACCTTTATTACAATTAATATGGGATTCCACCGACTTTCTTAATGTAGCGTTGACAACTTTGAAATATGAAAGAAAAAAACCGCCTTGAAAAATACCACAAACACCCATAGGCAATAGAAGATCCGGATTGTTTGCATATTCCATTGTCACTTATCTCTACATGTTAGGTCAAAAAATAAGATCAGAAAACCAACCAATATTTTTTTTAATAAAAAATTATATTACATTAACTTTAAATTGCATAACCGTCTGATGGAGGACTTAAACCCGAAATAGATGTATTATCTTGAACATTAACCTCACTATCACCAACACACTCGCTAACCTACCAATATTTGATGATATACTTGATAAATCAATCACTGATTAATCATGATGATTACCTGCATAAATCCATAGGTGTTTCATGAAATCAATCTAAATACAAGTGAAAAAATCAGAACTTTACTTTATATATATATATATATATATATATATATCAGTGTAGTAGTCCAAGATTTATAGTTAGTTAATTATATGACTGCCTTCGCATGTCTTGTGTTCTGTCTATATCTTTGTGGCAACATTGGCATTCAATCAAAATGTAGATGTCACGGATGTACACTAATATTAAAAGTAAAATCAGCCGAAAATTTGTGTTCAATGATTAAATTTGTGTTTATAATATATATTAATTAACTTACGAGATGTGTCTTATTGTAAAACACTTGATCTACTAATTCTCACATCACCAACAATTTGATCATGACCCTAATTAATTAAGTTTTGATGCAAATAGTATAGAATTTAGTTTTCAGTACGAGTAACTAAAGTAGTGTATATATATGTTGAAATATTTTATGTAAAAGATAAGCTTGTCCTTAGAGTTGGTAAAATAGTCCGTGGGTTTGGGTAAGTTAAAGATTGAAAAAGAAAATATTCGAAAAAAAATCGGGCCTAGAAAGTTCGGAATTTTCAGACTAAAAAGTTGTCAGATAATATAAGATAAAATATTAATTAATTTTTTTTGGATTATTATATAATTTAAATTATTAGTGGATGTTTATATTTATATTACTTTGATAAAATAATGAATGAAAGACTTTTAAACTTTATTGTACTAAGTATTTCTTTTTGGAATTTTTTTATTCATTAAATTATGGTTGTGTGTATATTGTGTATTTTCAATTGGTTATTGAGAATTTTATTAGCATTTCAATGTGTTAATTGCATAACTTTATTTTACGTGATGAATGAAAAATTATCAATGTATTTTTTCATCATAAATAAATCAAAATTTGTTAATATAAATGGGTTCGTTCGAGATAAAACTTGTCCGTTCAGAATTGAATTGAGCTTTACATTTTGAATTCCAAAAAATATTCGAACGGATTTGAACGAACCTTGAAATTACAAAAAGTTTATCAAGTCGGGTTGGATCGTCTTGACCCGTTACTTTTCCTAACTCTACATGTGAGTTGTGATTAATTACAAACCATTTTATTTAAATACTTCATTTTCTCACACATTTGTTGTTATAATTGTTTCACTTTGTTATTAGAATAATTTTATTCCAAAATCATAGTAGTGCTTATTCTAGCTGAGTGAAGTCTTTGAGTTTTTTCATTTATATTTATAAAATTCAGTACATATATTTATCATTTGTGAGCAATAGTCTGTATGTTTATTCCCAGTTTGTTTATGGAGTACATTATTAACTATGCAGTGTCTCACTTTTTACGTAAATGAAATTAAAATTTTATTCCCAGCTAGTATTAGAATAATTTTACATGGCCATTAACTGCTAAAAATCCATAGATAAAAAAAAATACTCTCTAACCAATACGTTCTTTTTTTTTTTTTTTTTTTTACATTTTATCATTTTGGTCTATTTAATAAAAACCATTACATATCAAATTTTCTATGTATAATAAGTGGACGAACTCAACTCAATACGTAATTTAATTAAAAATAATATATTATATGAGATTTAATTCGATCTAACTTAATATACACTTAATTAAAAATAATAAATTGAGTGAATCTCAAATTTTACTTACCAATTGTCGCATACTCATATATAAAGTAAAAAAAATATTATCATTAGATTAAGTTTCAATATTTTTAATGATTGGAGTAATTATAATACAATTTAAAAAACCAACTAAAAGAAATATGTATTTAAAAGTTTGATTTGTTTAATGAAACCAACCCATCTTTTTTAAAAGAACTAAATAAACCAAAATTATTTTGATGTATAAAATCTCACATCAAATCAAATTAGAATTACTGTGCTACCTGAGTGTTTATTGTTTTATCCATTTTTGGTCTCATTTCTCTTTTTATTGGATTTATAAATGTTGATTATTATCATTTGATTTGATGCTTTGATATTCCATATGTTATATTTTAGGTAAAGATCGGTAAAAATGAGTTAACAAAGCTCGAGAAGAGAAACGAGATGAAAAGACGAAGAAAATAGGAGAAATTCACTAAGGCCAAGTGTGGAGGTAGTGAGCTCTACCCCCGTAGCGAGCGCTGGCTTGCAAAGCTGGGGACTGACAGAGAGCAGGGGTAGCGAGCACTGACCCCTAGCGACCGTGGTGCGTCGTTTTACACCAAAAATAATTCGGCTGACAGACAGCCGGTATGCTCTTACTGCGCAGACAGTAGTAAGCAAGATCGTCTCCCAAGGGATCGGCGAGAATTTTCCTATAACTTCGACCTGCAAGGTTACTCACGAAAAATTGGAATTAACTAGAACTACGAAAATAATAAACAATAAATAGAAAAGATATTTTTGGGATTTTCTCGAAACAAATAAATTGCAAATAAAAAGAACAAAGTTGACAAATATGAGATGAATATTCCAACAATCAATTAAATCCACCTAGACTTGATATTCCGATCCTCGATGCAGATATAACAATAATTCATGCAAATAAACCAGTTATGATCACCGAAGACGCTTCTGACGCGATCTCATCTCTCCAAAGTTTCTCGATAATTAGGAAGACGCTTCACTAACTATTTCCCTAATCGACTGACAACCGTAAGAGACGCTCTATAGATTTAATGAGCCGACAGCATTAAGAACTAGAGAGACCCGATTCAAAACCGACAAACTCTGACGCAGGATTATCGAATTAAGATTGTTATTCCCTTGACTAGAAAGTCAATTTACCACTAATTAAACCTAAACCACGATTACGTATGGCCGATTCAATTGGCTATTAATCAATTCTACTCAACTAAATATTGGCCACTATCTAGATAAATAAAACGATTAAATCACAGAGAAAATAGAGAATAACAAATACTTGCATACGAATTAAAGGATGAAGAACAAATTAGATCTCACGGAATAATCGCGTCCGGGCTTCTCTAATCGATGTTGGAATAAGAAGTTTAGCTACAAAACATAATCAAATAAACAAAATAATAAAGAAAAGCAATTGTAGAAGAATGGATTAAAAGACAAACTTAATAATTAATTATGCCACAAGTGGCAGTAGTTCACGTGAATAATGAGAAGAAAATAAGAGAAGTGGTCTCCCCTCCCTTCTCTATGGACGACAGTTTTTTTGCAAAAGGGAGAGAGATTAAATTGTGTCCAAGCACACAATTATATAGTCTCTAATTTAACCTAGACTAATTGCCAAAATAAGGGCAATAATTAATAAGTCTCAAAACAAAACTAATAAGGAAATTCTCCAACTAATTTAGACTTCTTCTTGATTCTTCCTTCCTTCCAATTAATCTTGTAGTTTTCTCCAAAAATCCTCAAAATCGATCAACCGCTTCCACGAGTCGAGAAAATCTACAATTTAACAATTAAGCACAAGTAAGTGAAAATTAATATCCAAAATCACATAAAAATATCCCGAAATAGGAGTATAAAATACGCCTAATCAAATCCCCCCACACTTGCTCAATGCTCGCCCTCGAGCACAAATAGAAATGAAGAACGTAGAAACATGGGATAGAGACTCGATTTAAGACAAAAATAGACTCTCGGCCACTAATCAAAAGACATCAATCACGATCAAGATCAAAATACAACCACCTTCAAACCACAAACCTTTCCTTGAATCCACATGACTTTGTGCGTACACCCTTCATCTAAGTCAAAACAGTGCAAATCAATCCAACCTCACAAGATTCGCTCAAAGTCACTCGATATAAGAGGTAGGGTTAATTCACACACACGTAACTCGACTCTATCCATCATGGGTTTGCCAATATGTCACTATATCCACAAAATGAAAAGAATTCGTGCACAAATCATTAGGACTTCATAGGGTTGTAACGGGACTAGGGTGCAAGGTAGGATAGTCAAAGAAAGTAGATAACAAATGGCTAAATAATCCAACAACTTGCAAGCTAAACATCAAAATCTTCACTTCATTTTTCCTGCTTCTCCCATGTTTTCAGCCAGCCTGTCCTGTTTATTTTACTCTTTTTTTTCATTTTTTTTTTGAACGGGACATGTGGGCTGCAACGTTTACATATCAGAACCGGGCTGGATGGTACAGCATAAACTTGACTTCATCAATTCATATCTTCCAAAATTCAATAGTACACCATCTTCAAGAGCATCACGATTTTAAAGTGCTAATATTCAAACACATGCTCACTTGTTCATCATATTTCATCCTTCAAGTACTTGCAAATTGTTGGTGGGACAAAAGAAGGCTAAAAAGGCTATGGTTCAAGAATTTACGGGTTTATAATCCAAGAAAATGGGATAAAGGCTCAAGTGGGCTAACAACAGAGAATATGTAGGTGGTTTTTCAATTCAAGTAGCCAAAAGAATGCCTAAATCATGTTCATGCACAAAAATTCAATTTCAAAGTTTCAACTATGACAACAAGGCAAACCGGACATCAAGAAATCAAGATTACGGAATCACTCAACAAAGAAAGAAAGAGCAGTTTTTATGTGTTGCTCATAGGCTCAATTCTCACCATATAAGTAGGCTTTCAAAAGTTGGATTAATTCGCACACTTCCTCATCCGTCGACACATGCGGGCTTTCACAAAATTAGCTTCATCAAGGAATTCAACCGGACAAACCACAAAGACGTATTCTAATCTATCACATTCATGATGTAATTTTCAAAGTGGCCAAAGAGACTCAAAACGTACCAATATCCATCAAAATAAAGACTCAAGGAAGATATAACTCAAATAAAATAAACAAAATGCAACTTCAAAGAAGACCCCCCCACACTTGAACAACACATTGCCCTCAATGTGTAAAGACACAAAAGAAGTAGAGCACGACACAAAATAGAAGTGAAGAGGAACTCCCCTGAAGGTATTCAGGGCGCAGGCGAAGGTGGTGGGGTGGACTGTAGGTGGAAGTATGGGCATCACGACCGGCATGAATTGCTCCTAAAATCCTGGCCAAGCAAAACAAAAGTAGATCAGTCGGAGGGTTGAATCGTTTTTTTTTTTCTCTGAACAAATGCAAATTAATATTAATAGGTAAGATAGGAAAAAAAAAATGCAAATAAATAATAGATATAATAGGCCAGAAAAGAAAGAAAAATAAATAAAAACAAATCTTGGGTTGCCTCCCAATAAGCGCCCTTGTTTAACGTCTTAGGCTCGACATTTTGCGTGCTCGATCTCAGGTGATTAGTGGTGGGGCCAGGCTCAAAACCTCGCAAGTAACTAACTGCACTCCTTCGTAGTATGGTTTCAACAACTGACCATTTACTTTGAGAAGTTTCTGAGTCTCCAAGCTTTTAATGATAATGGCACCATGTGAGCTAATATCAACAACCTCAAATGGTCCCAACCAACGAGATTTCAACTTGCCAGGCATAATCCTCAAGTGAGCATTGAAAAGCAACACTTTCTGTCCAATCTCAAAAGACTTCCTTCGAATGTACTTGTCATGGAGAAACTTTGTGCGTTCCTTGTATCGACTCGCGTTATCATACGCCTCCAATCTAAGTTCCTCCAACTCTTGCAATTGATATTTCCTCTCTCGACCCACAACATCCTCGTCGAGGCAACAGTTCTTCACGGCCCAAAAAGCTCTATGCGCTAACTCCACTGGTAGATGGCATTGCTTCCCAAAAATCAGTCGGTATGGGGACATTCCAATGGGTGACTTAAACGCTGTGCGGTATGCCCATACTGCATCATCTAAGCGCAGACTCCAATCTTTTCTGCTTGGGTTCACCGTCTTCTCAAGAATGCTTTTCACCTCTCGATTTGAAACTTCAGCTTGTCCGTTCGACTGTGGGTGGTAGGCGGTGGCAACTCGATGATGCACTCCATATTTCTTGAACAAAGCCGACAAGGTGCGGTTACAAAAATGCGTGCCTTGATCACTTATGATGGCTCGAGGTACACCATACCTATTAAAGATGTTAGACTTAAGAAAACCTGCAACCACTTTAGAATCATTAGTTCAGGTGGCCTTAACTTCCACCCATTTCGAAACATAGTCCACGGCCAATAAAATGTAAGAATTTCCAAACGAACTAGGAAACGGACCCATGAACTCCATACCCCAAATATCAAAAATTTCACATACCAAAATAGGAACTTGGGGCATCTCGTTGCGAGAAGAGATATTACCCGTGTGTTGGCAACGATCACAACTCTTACAAAAATTGTAGGCATCTTTAAATATGGTCTCCCAATAAAAACCACAATTAAGAATCTTATGAGCCGTCCGTTTTGGCCCGAAATGGCCACCACATGCATGGGTATGACAAAACTCCAGAATTGAATGAATCTCATCATCGGGGATGCAACGTCGAATCACTTGATCGGAGCATGTTTTCCACAAATAGGGCTCGTCCCATATGAAATACTTAGCTTGACTCCTCAATTTATTCTTGCGTGCCGTCTCCATACCCTTAGGAAAAACACCAGCCGTTAAATAATTAACCAAATCAGCGTAACAAGGGGTCTTACCGTCAACCATTAAAAGTTGTTCGTCTGGAAAGTCGTCCGGTATGGGCATACCGTCTGACTGCGGCTGCAGTCTGCTTAAATGGTCAGCGACGTGATTCTCAGCTCCCTTTTTGTCTTTGATTTCCAGATCGAATTCCTGCAGTAAAAGTATCCAACGAATTAAATGAGGTTTTGACTCCTTCTTGGAAAATAAGTACTTGAGTGCTGCATGATCAGAATACACAATAACTTTAGATCCAATCAAATATGATCTAAATTTTTCACAAGCAAAAACGATAGCCAATAGTTCTTTCTCCGTGGTCGTGTAGTTGCATTGGGTGGGGTTGAGAGTTTTGGAGGCGTAGTAGATAACATGACTCTCTTTTCCAACTCTTTGCCCAAGAACGGCTCCAACGGCGAAATCGCTAGCATCACACATGATCTCAAATGGTTCTCCCCAAATTGGTGGTTGAATGATAGGTGCCGAGGTCAGCTGTTGTTTCAAAAGATCGAAAGCTTCCTTGCATTTTTCATCGAACACAAAAGACACATCTTGATGAAGCAACCTTGTGAGCGGTTGAGCAATCTTTGAAAAGTCTTTTATGAAACGCCTATAAAAACCTGCATGACCTATAAAAGCACGAATCTCTTTCACGTTAGAAGGGTAAGGCAACTTAACAATCAAATCTACTTTCGCCTTATCGACTTCCACACCCCTTTTAGAAATCACATGGCCAAGAACAATTCCCTCTTTAACCATAAAATGACACTTTTCAAAGTTTAGCACAAGATTCGTTTCAATGCATCTCTGCAAAACAACATCAAGATTAGACAAACAAGTATCAAAAGAATCACCATGTACTGTAAAATCATCCATAAAAATCTCAATGCAATTCTCAATCAAATCAGAAAAAATGCTCATCATACACCTTTGAAAAGTACCAGGCGCATTACATAAACCAAAAGGCATACGACGATACGCAAAAGTGCCAAATGGACAAGTAAAAGTGGTTTTTTCTTGATCTTCTTGGGCTACAAAAATCTGGAAGTATCCTGAATAACCATCAAGAAAGCAAAAGAATTCCTTTCCAGCCAATCTTTCAAGCATCTCATCAATAAATGGTAACGGAAAATGATCTTTCCTAGTGGCATCATTCAACTTCCTAAAGTCTATGCACATACGCCAACCGGTTTGAAGTCTCATGGGAATCAACTCATTATGCTCATTCTTGACTAACTGAAAACCAGACTTCTTAGGTACCACATGAACTGGACTAACCCATGCACTATCAGAAATTGGATAAATAATCCCTAAATCAAGCAATTTAAGTATTTCTTTAAGCACAACTTCTTTCATAGCAGGGTTTAATTTCCTTTGAGGATCTCTAGATGGCTTACTGTTAGGCTCAAGCAAAATTCTATGCATGCAAGTAGAGGGACTGATACCTTTAATGTCAGCTAAGGACCAACCAATGGCAGTTTTGTGCATCTTCAAAAGTTCAATTAATCGTACCTCTTGTTCCTCACCAAGCTCCTTACTTATGATGACGGGCAGTGTGTCTTGCTCTCCCAAAAATACGTATTTCAGGTGCTGAGGTAGAACCTTCAATTCTAGCTTCGGTGCTTTCTCAACAGATGGAAGTTGGCGTTCTGCACTGGTCAGTAAGGGCATCCTGCTCGACAGGTGCCGGATTGGAAAATCTTCTGCAGCGTACAGTAGCTGAATAATCTCCTTCAAGGCATCATTTTCCTCTGATTTTCCATCTTCTTCACTCAGCACACCAACGAGGATGCGCTCAAGTTCATCCTCCCTGAAATTCTCAACAAAATGCTCGACCAAATGGTCAATAACATCAATCATAGAAACAGATTCAGGGTCCTCAACATGTTTTATAGCCTTAAACATGTCAAAAGTAACAATATCTCCATCAAATTCAAGACTCAAAAGACCTTTATCTACATCAATTTTCGCCCTAGCAGTTTTCATGAATGGTCTTCCTAATAAAATCAAAGGTCTTTTCGGAGATAAAGAATCATCCATATCAACAATATAAAAATCCGTGGGGAAGTACATGTCATTCACTTTCACAAGAACATTCTCAACTACTCCCTTAGGATATGCATGAGACCTATCGGCTAACTGTATGACAACACCGGTTTTTGACCGAGGTCCTAAATTCAAATCTTTATACACAGAATATGGCATGACATTTATGGATGCACCCAAATCTAGCATAACTTTCTCAACTCTTTGATTGCCAATAATGCATGGAATAGTGAACATACCAGGATCCTTACACTTTTGCGGCAATTTCCTCTGAATGACCGCCGAGACATTTTCACTCACCCTTATTCTTGCATCATTCCCGAACTTCATTTTCTTAGAGCATAACTCCTTCAAAAATTTAGCATACCTAGGAACTTGCTTGATAGCATCAATAAGAGGCAAATTTATCTCGACCTTCTTGAAAACTTCCAAAATGTCCTTCTCTTCTTCCTCCTTCTTGTTCTGTGTCAACCTGGAAGGAAAAGGAGGTTTAATCAGTGATTGAGAAATTGGAACCTTAGGTTCTTTACTTACCTTTGTGGATTCAATGGTGGTGGGCAATTTTGGTTCCTCATTGGTTTTGCTCCCTTCCGCTTCATCATGTTTTGCATCATCATCTTTCCGCTTAGGTTCCGGTTCAACTAATGTCTTCCCATTCCTTAAAATGATAGCAGACACATTCTCCTTGGGGTTCAACTCCGTCTGAGAGAGCAACTTTCCTTGGCTATTTTGGATCCGAGTAACTTGGGTAGCTAATTGCGTGATTTGCGTTCCCATGCTACCCAAAGCGGCCTGAGTTTCTTGCTGGAATGCTTGCTGACTCTGCACTAGGTTCTTGACGATTTCACTACTTTGAGCAAGGCTCTTCATGATATCACTCATACTAGGTTCTGCACGGGCAGTATGGGCGTACTGACCAGCCTGCGGAGGTTTCTGAGCGTAAACTCTGGGTTCTAGCTGACTCCACCGAAAATTGGGGTGATTTCTCCAGCCCGGGTTATAAGAATTCGAAAAAGGGTCGTTTTCGCCTATTTCTTTGTGCATTCATATACTGCTCGTCTCCCAATCCCATGCATGCTTGCTCTGTGCGATTATCCTGCAAAGATGGACAAGAATCAGTGTAATGTGTAACTTCAGAACAAATCTCACACCTCATCTTTTGAGTTTGAGCTACGGCAAGGCCTCTGACTTAAGAAATCAAAGCCTCGATTTTATCAGTTACTCCAGAATCTTCCGCCCTGTGCACCGGCATGTATCGATCGTCATCCTCGTCCTCGTATTGCTGGCCATTAGATACCATATCCATTATGAGTTGTGTGGCTTCCTCCAATGTTTTATTAGTCAAACTTCCACCACAAGCAGCATCAACAATTTTCCTGTCAAAAACAGACATACCACGATGAAAGTAATTAGTAAGCAATTGATACTCAGAAAATCCATGATCAGGGCATTTACGACAAAGTTGTTGAAAACGCTCCCAATAATCAGATAAACTCTCCGTTTTTTTTTTGCTTAATGCTACTGATGGCCATCCTCAAATTCGCGGCTCTTGATTCCGGGAAAAATTTCCTCAAAAATTGTTCTTCCAAGTCATCCCAAGTACGAATCGAACTTGGTGGAAGATCAAAAAGCCAATCTCTAGCTTTCCCCTGCAAAGTATGAGAAAAAGTAAGTAACTTCAAGTTATTTTCAGAAAAGCCATTAGGACGCAACGTGGCGCAAACTAAATCAAACTCAGCAAGGTGCTTGTGTGCGCTTTCTCCCGGCAAATCTCCAAACTTAGGTAGCACTTGGATGAATCCAGGCCGTATTTCAGAATTTCCATTGATTGTTGGCAGCACAATGCACAGAGGGCGGTTGCTCCTGTGGCGGCCTAACTCCTTTATCAGTTGAGGTCTCTGTTGCTCAGGAATCACCACACGTCGTTCTTCTTCATTCCTCTCGTTCCTCTGGTTATTTTCAGCCATTGAAGCTTGCGTAGCTTCCTTCAACTCCTTAGTTTTTTTGGTTAATTTTCGGGCAGTCTTCTCGATCTCTGGATCAAAAACCAATTCGCCTGTACGAGAAGAGCGGGGCATAAACAAAAAAAAATAAAATAAAATAAATAAGTAAAAAAATTGCAGAACGAAATTAATCAGAAAACGCTGCTTAAACCGATCCCCGGCAACGGCGCCAAAATTTGGTGCGTCGTTTTACACCAAAAATAATTCGGCTGACAGACAGCCGGTATGCTCTTACTGCGCAGACAGTAGTAAGCAAGATCGTCTCCCAAGGGATCGGCGGGAATTTTCCTATAACTTCGACCTGCAAGGTTACTCACGAAAAATTGGAATTAACTAGAACTACGAAAATAATAAACAATAAATAGAAAAGATATTTTTGGGATTTTCTCGAAACAAATAAATTGCAAATAAAAAGAACAAAGTTGACAAATATGAGATGAATATTCCAACAATCAATTAAATCCACCTAGACTTGATATTCCGATCCTCGATGCAGATATAACAATAATTCATGCAAATAAACCAGTTATGATCACCGAAGACGCTTCTGACGCGATCTCATCTCTCCAAAGTTTCTCGATAATTAGGAAGACGCTTCACTAACTATTTCCCTAATCGACTGACAACCGTAAGAGACGCTCTATAGATTTAATGAGCCGACAGCATTAAGAACTAGAGAGACCCGATTCAAAACCGACAAACTCTGACGCAGGATTATCGAATTAAGATTGTTATTCCCTTGACTAGAAAGTCAATTTACCACTAATTAAACCTAAACCACGATTACGTATGGCCGATTCAATTGGCTATTAATCAATTCTACTCAACTAAATATTGGCCACTATCTAGATAAATAAAACGATTAAATCACAGAGAAAATAGAGAATAACAAATACTTGCATACGAATTAAAGGATGAAGAACAAATTAGATCTCACGGAATAATCGCGTCCGGGCTTCTCTAATCGATGTTGGAATAAGAAGTTTAGCTACAAAACATAATCAAATAAACAAAATAATAAAGAAAAGCAATTGTAGAAGAATGGATTAAAAGACAAACTTAATAATTAATTATGCCACAAGTGGCAGTAGTTCACGTGAATAATGAGAAGAAAATAAGAGAAGTGGTCTCCCCTCCCTTCTCTATGGACGGCAGTTTTTTTGCAAAAGGGAGAGAGATTAAATTGTGTCCAAGCACACAATTATATAGTCTCTAATTTAACCTAGACTAATTGCCAAAATAAGGGCAATAATTAATAAGTCTCAAAACAAAACTAATAAGGAAATTCTCCAACTAATTTAGACTTCTTCTTGATTCTTCCTTCCTTCCAATTAATCTTGTAGTTTTCTCCAAAAATCCTCAAAATCGATCAACCGCTTCCACGAGTCGAGAAAATCTACAATTTAACAATTAAGCACAAGTAAGTGAAAATTAATATCCAAAATCACATAAAAATATCCCGAAATAGGAGCGAGCACTGACCCCTAGCGACCGCTATCCCTTAGCATTGGAAGAAAGGACAGAGGGGGGGGGGGGGGGGGGGAGCTAGCGAGCGCTACCCCCCTAGCGCCCGCTGGCCCCTCTCAACTTGCGCCAAGCTAGAGAGCCAGGGTAGCGAGCGCTAGCCCCCTAGCGAGTGCTACCCTCGTGGGAATTTTCTCCCTTATTTAAACCTCCACGCGTGATATTTCAGACACGTTTTTTTTTACTTTCAATTCTAATATAGATTTCTTATTCGAGTTCGTTGCTTTCCAATTTGTTGTGGATTCGTTCGTGATTCATACACGATGTTCTTTAATGTATTATTTATCTTTTCAATCCGTGAGTTCTTTTACTGCTTTCTTTATTGCTTTATGATCTCTTTTCTTCTTCTTATTTTCTTGATTAATTCACAATTCGTTAGTCCAAACCTTTCAATCATGTTAATTAATCAATTCAAGGCATGTTTAAATTCAGTTTCTTTAATTCTTCTTTCTTAGATTTAGGATTTAATTGCTTTATTAATTTTCGCCTAGGTAATTCGTATTTTAAATTCTTTAATTTCATTCGCCTAGATAGATTAATTAGATTAGTTAAAAATCAAAACCCCTTCTTTTTAATTGTTTTCTGTTCTGCAACGTAGATAAAGCCCTGTTTAGCCTTCCTTGAGAATACGACTTAGGGTTAACTTATTAATCTATAACAAACTCGTTCTCTTGCGAGTAACTTAATAAAATAAGTTGAAACAAATTTTGGCGCCGTTGCCGGGGAAGGCTTTAGGCATTTCTTTGCGTTGCGTTTTATTTTTATTTTCGTATTCATTTGCTCCCGCAAGGTGCGTTTGATCTTCTTTTGATTTGTGTATGCTAGGTTGTCGAAGCTTGAGACAAGAGTTGGTGTCTTACGTTGACATCATCAATATAAGAGAAGTCGTGTTTGAGGAGCGGTTTAGTGACGTTGTCAACCTCACCTCATTATTCGAAGAAAAACTAGTAATAATGGCCGAGGACGACAAAGCACCTAGGAAGCTCGGAGACTTTGCCAGACCAACCTATGACATCACCGCATCCGCTATCGTACTCTCTGCTGCAGGGAGGAACTATGAGTTGAAGTACAACCATATCAACTTGCTTCAATCATTCTACGGGGTGCCTAACAAAGACGCACTCCTATTCATCAGGGAGTTTTGCACAACTGTCCAGTCTATTCCACTCCAGACTATCACCAAAGATGAGCTACTGAGGAAGTGCTTCCCTTATTCACTCAAGGATAGGGCGAAGTTGTGGTATCTCTCACTTCCAGCAAGATCGTTACCCAACTGGAAGGCTGTGTGTACTACCTTCTTGCTCAAGTACTATCCGAACCACAAGACGCAGCAGATTAGACTTCAGATCATGTAGTTTGCTTAGGAGCCTGACGAGCCTTTTCATGAGGCACTAGACAGATTCAGAGAGCTCCAGCAACAGTGCCCACACCATCAAATTATGCCAGAACTCCTTTAGCAGATTTTCTACAATGGGTTGCAGCACACCTATCAGTTCATGGTGGATACAGTAGCTGGAGGTAACATATCTGAGAAGACAGCCGATGAAGCAGTTGAGATCTTTGAGACCTTGGCTAGTAACTCGCAACAGAAGACCTCTCGTTCGAAGCGAGTGGAAGTCAGAGAGATAAGAGTTAGCCCAGACTTGAAGAAGCAGATGGCTGATATGATGCGGGAATTGCAAGAGTTGAAGATGAGCAAGGCCTCTGCAGTAACCAAACATGAGCCGGCATCTGAGCCGTGCCCAATATGTGGTGATCTCACTCACGATGAGAATCACTGCACTCGTATGGCAGAGATGACTTATGAAGGAGAGGCGGAAATCTATGCTGCTCAGGGATTTCCACCACGACCGCCATTCGATCAACATCCAGTCCAGCAGACTACAGGATGGAGAGCGCAGAACAGCTCTATGTGGTAGGGCCCGAATCAAGGGCAATGATCGAACTCTCCTGCCCGACGAGCACCTCCACAGTAGTACTACCCACCGCAGCATGGGTATTATCCACCACAGCAACCGTACTACCCAACTCAACCAGGGTATTATCCACCTCCACCGCATCATGGGTATTTCCTTTTTAGTCCGTACATCAAGTTTCTTCTCACTTTCTTTCTATTTTTGGCAACCATTCTATTTTACCAATCATCTAACTTTTGTGGATCTCATTATTCACTTAGAATATCTTACACATCATCTAACTTTTGTGGGATCCATTCTCCACTAACTACATTTTACTATCACTTTACCCTTTAACAACTAAGTCAATTGATTTTATTAAAATCCGTGTCGGGTCAAGTGGGAACATCTTTTGTGGACGGAGGAAGTATAATAGTAATTATTTATTTAATATCACATATTAAATATTTATTTATTTATTATTACCTATTAAATATTACTTACTAAATATTTATTTATTTATTATTACCTATTAAATATAGGGATAATGGCCTTAAAAATCATGAACTTTTCATTTAGTTGTAAATATAACATTAGTTTTCAATTTGACTTTAAAATACACCACCTTTTAAATTGTTGTAATTTTCTCCAAAATTTGATGATCTTGAATTGAGATTAGATGTCTCATATGTGGCAATAAAGTTTTATGAATTACTTTAATACATCCTACGTGGCATTTCAATTATCTTACGTGGCATTTCAATTATTTTATGTGGCATTTTAATTATATATTATAGCAATATATTGTACTCATATTCATTTTATTCTACCAATAATTAATTTTATAAGTATGATATGTCATTTTATACATATCGATATAAATATTAGTACCTTTTTATTTTTTTAAATATAAATCATTAGATCATAAATATTAAACATAATAATATAAATGTTACATTTTTTATATCTATTAAAATATAAATAATCAAAACATAAATAAAAAACAAAAAAAATATCCTTTTATATGAGCAAATTGATCATTTGCTCATTTATATTGTTTTACAAAATAATTTGAATATCATTAACACATTAGAAAATTTCTTATATTATATCTAAAGTTGATATTTTTTTCTTTTATTTTCCATTGAGTATTTTTATCTTTATTTCATAAAAGTGAGTAATTTTTTATATTATTTCTTTTGAATTATATTATATAAAAAATAATCTTTGTTAAATAAATGGTAGTGAAAAATAGAAAATCATTTAATTTTTTCATTTATATAAAGTTAATGTTTAAAATTAAATAAATGTAATATAAATATTTCTCTTTATCTTAAAATTATAAAATTAATTAAAAATAATAATTTGTAAATGAAATCATAACTAATAATTTATTAATGGAGTATCTAAGTTTGGTCCTTAAAGAAAGGATGCTCCAAATTCTGCCAGGCGGTGAGACGTTCCAACGGGTCGAACTTGATCAAGCCGTGCGTGCAACAAGTTCAAAAGGCAAGAATCGGCATGCCCTGATACGATCTAATTTTAAAACAAGAATTTTTATGTATATAAATATAATATGGTGGGATTTGTGTGGATATTTTATGCGTAAAACTTATGATTTAATTATTTATATTTTAATAAAAATGTAACAGTTACATTGTTATGTTTAATATTTATGATCTAATGATTTATATTTTAAAAAATAAAAAGGTAATATTTATATTGATATGTATAAAATGACATATCATACCTATAAAATTAATTATTGGTAGAATAAAATGAATATGAGTACAATATATTGCTATAATATATAATTAAAATGCCACATAAGATAATTGAAATGTCACATAGAATGTATTAAAGTAATTCATAAAACCTTATTGCCATATATGAGTCACCTCATCTCAATTTAAGATCATCATAAATTTTGGGGAAAATTACAACAATTTAAAAAGTGGTGTATTTTAAAGTTAAATTGAAAACTCATGTTATATTTGCAACTAAATAAAAATGTGATGATTTTTAAGGCCATTATCCCTTAAATATAAAAATATATATTAAATATTAATTTTAAATATATTATTTATTTAATATTTTAAATTATGATTTTTTCGATTTTTTATCGAACCGAACTGAAAATTTTAGTTCGATTTTTTTTGGTTCAAGATTATTTCGGTTGGTTACCAAACCCAACCATACTCAGAAATAGGCCACTAATAGGGTTGTAAACGAATCAAATAGTTTTGGTTCGATTCGCGATTCGATTCGAATTCTTATATATTGATTCGATATTCGATTCGGTATTCGTAAATATATAAATAATAAATTTATATATTAATATTTATATTTATATAAATATATAAAAATATATTTACATATAATTGTTTAAATATAAAGCCTATTTTATATATTAAAAAATAAATTTCAATATAATTTTTTATTTTTGTTATAGTAAAATTTCGAATTAGATCAAATTTTAAATTTAATATTTTTAAAAATTATTATTTAATATATTAAAAAATAAAATCAAATAATTCGATTCGATTCGATATTCGAATATTTTTTAACTAATCGATTCGTTTACGACAGTATTCGATTCGATTCGTTTACGACCCTAGCCACTAAGTCTAACACTGAAAGAGCTACTTTTTAATTACCAAACTGGCCCTCATCATTCCCTCCATCAACGTCGATTCCATCGCTAAAACCCTAAAACCGGCACTGGAACTCAACCCTTTTCTTACTCAGCTCACATCTCTGCTCAAATTCAATTCCATCATATTGTATACACAATTTACATACGTTAACTCGTTGAATCTGTATCTACACCAACGGGGCATGACGCCGATCGCATTTCTGACGAAAACGCAGCCTTACATCCGCCGGCAGAACCTCAAATGCATTTCCACATTCGCTCACCTCCAGCAGGAGCCGCAGCTGGCGGAGCCTCAGCTTCCGGTGCCGGATCCTCTTCCGCCTCCGCTACCGCCGAACCCTGATTCCGGCGGTTTCCGCTACCATGAGAACTGGCGTAACCCCTCCGCTGCTCTGGCCGGAGACGGTGCGATCGTCCCCATAGGATTAGGGTTTCTCCAGCAGACGCAGGCATCGCGAATGCAGGGGCTCTCTCAAGTGCTTGATGCAGAGAATCTGATGAATCAGTTCGCGGATTGGATGACGACGCAGCGCTGGGAGGAAATGAAGCAGCTCTTCGAGCTCTGGGTTAGGTCTTTGGATAGGAACGGGAAGCCGAATAAACCTGATGTTAATCTTTATAATCATTACTTGCGTGCGAATCTTATGATTGGGGCATCTCCTGCGGTATTGCTCGATATCTTGAAGCAACTTGATGATTATGGGGTCATGCCGAATACTGCTTCGTATAACCTAGTGCTCAAAGCAATGCAAAGGACTGGTGAAACTGTCGCTGCTGAGAAGTTATTAGAAAGGTTGGATATTTTTGTATAAATTATACAGGGTGGATAATTGTGATCCTGTTTCTGATATGTTATTAGTACTTTATGGTAATATATGTTAATCCATTGGTAAGTTCTGTGAGTGGAAAAATATATGGTTCTCGCACATGTGATACGATGGATAGAGGTTCTTTCAAACAAGACATACTAAAAGCTGTTGATAGTTTGAGGGCCGAATGCAATCAAACAATGATCAAGGTTTTAATATACCAAAACCTAAGAGCTTAAGGGGTAAAAAGTTTGGGCATTTTTCCTTAAGATTTATACTAAGTTCAACAAGATATGTTTGTCCGTGAAGTATTTATTAACCATGAGGTTGGAGAAAGCTATCAGTAATCTATGTAGGGGTTGAAAAGCTATCTTGCTTTTATAGTCAGATTTTTGAAGGTTTGATTTGATAAACATGTTTTATCTATGAATGGATTATTATTAAATGGAAAGCTGACATCCAAATGTGAGCACAATCTTTCTGTATTCATTCTTGAGTATGCTGAGTTTGATGTGTTAAGATAAACACTCTCTTTATGTTCAGTCAGTAGTTGTTGTCTTGTTGATACCATTCCTGACTTCCTGTTGATGCTTTATGTTCTTTTGATAATTCATTTTTCTAATGAGGAGTTAGACGCGAATAGACTTGGCATTGACATATTGTTTCTGTGAATTTGATTATGCGTTTAAAGATTTTGGGTTCACCAGTTGAGTTTATGCAGATCATTATCCCCAATTCGTTGCAATATACATTTTAAAGATTTAACACTTTACTTTGTTGACGTCAGGATGCTACAGACAGGAAAAGAACATAAAGAATCTTTGCCTGATAATGAGTCATTTGATATAGTTATTGAGATGCTACTCTCAAAAAAACACATTGATTCTGCCCTTAGGTATATAGATCTGACATTGAAATCTGGGTATATGTTATCAATGAAACCATTTGTGGAATGCGTCCAACATTGTGTTAGTGAAAGGAGGCTGGATACTTTGGTCTCACTTATCGAGAGATGCAAGGTGCGCACTTGTGCTGGTTATTTGACGTTTCATATGATGTAGAGTTCTTTCATGAACTTCGGTGACTGATTCTTGTTTTATTGGTGGTCATCAGAAAATGGATCAGAATAAATCATTATGTCCTCCTTGGCGCTTATGCAATTATATTGCTGACGTCGCAATGCAAGCAGATCAGAGTGAGCTAACTTATTATGCTCTTGAGTTCATGGCCAAATGGATTGCACGAGGGGAGGTATCAAGGTCTCCTGCTTTATTTAATGTAGAAGAAGGTGTGCTTACCACAGCCCTATGCACTGCTGGTAGAACTTACAATTCCAGGCTCCTGGATGGTGCTTGGGCAGTCCTTAAGCGCGCATTAGGCCAAACAAAACTTCCTAGTCCTGAATCTTACTTGGCAAAAATATATGCACTAGCTAATTTTGGGAACCTGCCAAAGGCGTTTAGTGCTCTGCGTGAATTTGAGGCAGCTTATGGAAATTCTGATCGTGAAGATGTAGAGGATCTATTCTCTCCCTTTCATTGTTTAAAACCTCTGGTTATGGCATGCTGCAAGGATGGTTTTACGAGTTTAGATTCAGTAAGTTCTGTGTCTAATTGCTACAAGGTTTATCTTATAATGAGGAAAAATGGTACTATTTCCAGACATTGACATGATGCATCCTTTTGACTTTCATACTAGATATTGTTCACTTGATGTTTATATGATATTGCTTGCACGAGTTCTCATCTGTTGGCTTGTTATACTGTTTAATGCTGTAGTTTCAATTTCAATTCGTTAATTGCATTTTCGAAGTGTTTCTTCAGGTTTATTATCAGCTGGAGAATTTAAGCAAAGCCGACCCTCCATACAAGTCTATTGCTGCTATCAATTGTGTTATTCTTGGCTGTGCAAATGTATGGGATGTTGATCGTGCTTACCAGACGTTTAGTGCAATTGATGCATCTTTTGAACTGACCCCAGATATCCATTCGTACAACGCCCTGATTTGTGCTTTTGGGAAGCTTGGCAAGGTAACTAACCAACTGGCACATCCCTAGGTTCCCCTCCTTTCTATCCATCTCTGCATATCTGCAGTTTTGCAACTTAGGTATCTGACATCGAAATGTGAAATTAACTGGCAAACGTAAATCCAATAAATATTTCCTGAATCTCAATGTTTTCTTGCTCAGTGTATAATGTTTTATTGTTCACATGGCCTGATAGCCATATCAAAATGCTTTTGCACGCTTGTCCTTCTTATGTTTCTTGAAGTCTATCATAGCTAGGAGGTCTCTGAATTCTGATAGAAACCATATGGGCATCACATTTTATGTATGTCCTTGATGAAGGTCCAGATGTGTTACATTGAATGGAAGTTCTTAGTAAGTGACATGCCGAAGAAGCCTTCCTAATATGTAGATAGATTCTGAGTTAGTGTCTTTCAATCCAGCAAACATGCATGTTTTTCTTTGTGTACTTGTTCTATATGATAACAAGGCATTCTCATGTGGCAGAGAGAAGAAGCTGTAAAAGTATTCGAGCACTTTTCTGGACTAGGTGTGAAACCAAACTATACTACATATTCACTGCTTGTTGATGCTCATCTTGTTAAACGAGATCCAAAAGCTGCACTCGGTGTGGTGGAAGAATTGGTATGTTCATGATGAAGTTGATTATGCTTCACCATTATGTTTGTCACTCTTTATGACCTGTGAAACTGGACTTCTTGAGCAGGTGATTGCAGGCGGTATACCGCTCAAGGAGATGCTAAAAAAGATCCGAAGGCGCTGTGTGAGAGAGATGGATTATGAATCTGAGGCCAAGGTGGGACACATAAACAAACAGTTTAACCTTAGACTGCAACCTGAGTTTCGCAGAAATCAACTATTTCATCTTCTATCTTCCAGAGGCGAACGGGCTGGCTCATAGATAAGACAACTCAGCTAGGCGCATCAGGTACTAGACCTTGAATTATGCAATTTAGTGGTAGACAATACTCATTTTAAGTTTAATGTTCGTAGATTTTAATTTGATTTTGTATTCTCATTTTCTTAGATTTCTATTTCACTTTATTATTTTCCAATGTTGTTAAGATAATAAGATAAACAATGTTTTCCCAACTTATTGGTCATGTATAGTTGGGTACGGAGGTTAAGATAATAAGTAAGATCAAGTAGATTTATGTGGTCCAAATTGGGTGAAAAACAATTAATTGTGGGGTGCAATGGTGTGTTGTGTAATTTATGATGTGTGTTGAGAGTATTGATTGTCTGATGGTGAGTATGAAATTTTCACTTGGAGTAAACAAAACTAAATATTTGGGACACTAAATCAGGTAGACAGGGCTAATAAGTTGGGGAAGATGTAGTATGTTCTAATTGCGATTAACATTACCAACTTACGAATCTATAAATGTTTTCTTAATTAAGTATTTTTTTTTCATTTATTTTCGTAAACCATTTGATTGTTTCGATTTTATTTGTCGTCACTACTAGTTTTGACCTGTCATTGGTTATTATGAATCTATGATGAAGGAATATGTTGATAATTGTGTTACTTTTCTTGAGGTTACTTAAGAGAGCAACAAAACTATTAAACGAAAATTTGTAATGTTGCAATTTGAATCATTTCAGTGTTATGAAATGATAATTTTTTTTTTATAATAATTAGCTTGCGTACCTTATTACTCTTTTGTAACAGTGAATAATTACCAGAAAGTAGTGTTGAAAATCCCAGTGTTAAGTGCACGCACGAATTGCTCGATTTGAAGGTTTAAATGCGAGTAAAATATTGAAATATAACAAGAGAATGCATGTCTTAACAACGTTGTATTTGTAATGTTTCTTCATTGAGACTGTGTTATATTTGAGGTAAAAAATTTATCCCTTGAAAATGTGGGATAAATGAATATTTACTCTTTAAATCTCATTTTTTTTTATCTGTCGCTCTTATCTAAATTATAAATTTATCATTATTTCTCTTTTATCTAACTCTAAGAGTAATAATATAATCAATTCAAATTTGAAGTGATAATATTTTCTCTCCTTAGAGTGGGATGAAGGAGAAAAACAATGATGGATTTATAATGTAAATATGAGAGATGGAAAAAAAAGAGGAATTTTAAACGGTATTTATATGTTTATTCCACATTTTTAAAGGATAAATTTATCCTCAAATAGAACACGACCATAAAGAAAAGAGAAGACAGGCACGCAGACATTGTATTAAAATTGATTACAACATTAAACCCATTTATGTCCAATTCTAATCCCTCCAAACCATTTTAAAGGGTTATAAGAGTCATAATTCTACTTCAAACTTGGGGAATTTAATCTAAAGAATTTGAAATCAACTCTCAAATAAAGAATAAAGCAGTGGAGATATTGCTTACAAAAAAAAAGTCATGTTTGCCAATACACAAATGAGCAGTGGCTATAATGCAAAACTCAGAAAATAAAAACCTCGTACAATCTAAACACCGACACCTACTTCATCGTCTTCGCCGTGAACAACTGACAATACTGAAAAAACCTAAGGTGGAGGAGAGAAAGAGAAAAACAACTACTGCTGCAGGCAGATTGCAGGTGGACTCCCTAATCCCATAAAACCTATCTCATCTTCGTGATGACATAACTTGGGATTGAAATGTATCTCAAACTGCATACAGCCTGCGTCGTGCTCAAGTCTCTTTGATCATTATAATGTCTTCGAACGAAACCTGTACGAATTTTTCGGTGTATTCGGGCTGTTACTGCTGCAGAAACAAACAAATATACGAGTTGTTAATGTCTTGAACAACAACAAAGATCAAAGATCATATTCTTTGTTGGAAAAAGACATGTTCAACTTTACCTCTGCATTCTCTTCCTTGGCCTCCTCAGCCTTAGAGTTCTCCTCTCCTGCAAAAGCAAGGCATTATATCGTTTTCTTATACTATATTTTGAATTATTTTGGCATGATCTATGAATATATAAACAATGATGATGTGTAACATTTCTCTACCTCCATCTTCAGGCAAATCAGAGGTCCAAAGAGTGAGGTTGTCTCTCAAGAGCTGCATAATCAAGGTGCTGTCTTTATAAGATTCTTCACTCAAAGTATCCAACTCAGAAATCGCCTCATCGAAGGCTTGCTTAGCCAAATGGCACGCCCTGCCACCATTAATCAATTTTCACACGTCACGATTCACGAATGCTCGAAAAATCTACCATAGCACGAAATACCTCTCGGGAGAATTCATAATCTCGTAGTAGAACACCGAGAAGTTCAAAGCTAAGCCAAGACGGATAGGGTGAGTTGACGGGAGTTCAGTACTCGCTGTGGTTGATGCCGCCTACATAATATAATAAGCACACGAAAAAATTCATCATGGACGACCAAATTTCTTCGTTTGTTACAAATCGAGGTAATTAAAAAACTTGCCTCATAGCCCTTTAGTGATTGCTCTGCTGCCTCTTTTCTTTGCTCATCAGTTTTGAACTCAGCTAGGTAGCGATAGTAATCGCCTTTCCTGCATTCCAACAGATCAAAAAGCAAAAAAGAAAGACAAAATTTAATTTCTCAATCCATTTTCAGAGATGCTAGATTCATATTTACATGGAATTAACTATATTTCTTACATCTTATAGTAGAAAACTGTGGCTTCACCAGAACCCGAAGAAGGGATGAGATGCTTGTCTATGACAGAGAGAATGTCTTCACAGATCTTGGCTAGCTCGTCCTCCACCTTCTGGCGGTACCCTTTGATCAGCTTCACGTTGTTCTCGTTTCCCTTCGCCTCCTCCTTCTGCTCAATCGAGGACATGATTCTCCACGAAGCTCTACGAGCACCGATCACGTTCTTGTAACCAACAGAGAGGAGATTTCTCTCGTCCACCGTCAGCTCAACATCTAGTTTCGCCACTTGCTTCATACATTCAACCATTTCTGAGAATTACAACAAAATGTAAAGGTTTCATCATGGACAATATCATCTTTATCTTATTTAAGATCAATCCACCAAATGGAAATAACAAGGAAGTGGGAATGTTATTATTTGTGAGTTCTTATTAAGGCCTAACGGTAATAGGTGAAGGGAATTACGGAAGTGCTCAAAACTTCATACAGATCTAACATTTAACCTTAAAGATCTAAACTGTTCTGCAAGAAAACAAAGTAATGAGGAAACAATAGTTCCCAAACAAAAGTGTTCTCCTACAGCAGTTAATAGAAAATCTCAAACAAGAGTAACAGAAAAAATAATTAAGAAAAAGAAAACAAATACCTGGGAATCTATGCATCATAAATATAACGATTTTCTACGCCAGGCGACTAACTTTCGTTCAGACAAACATTAAAAATTACTAATATAAGCACACACATTTTGCAATAACGTACAAAAAAATAACATAATTTTACTAAAAACAGAAAGAAAAAACTATACCATCATAACGTTCTGCTTGTTCTGAAAGCTTGGCCATGTAAACATGAGTCTCTCTCTCCTTCTCTGTCGACATTTTCTTTTTAGGTCTTCACAAAACACAACGAAACAGAAGAGAAATATAATATTGTTGAAAAAATGGAAGATCTGAAAGGGTGAAAAAAGTTTTAAAAAAATGGGGTGGATGGTTGATATATGTAGGTAAAATGTGGGGGGCAGTTGGAAGATGGGAAGGGAAGGGAAGGTTAAGGAAGAAGATGTGGCCGCAAAGGGTGGGAATTCTGAACATGCTCGCATTATACACGTGTGTTTTAAGACTTGACTTAGGATTCCTTCAATCATTCCTCCTCCCCTCATCTCATGTAATAATATATTACTCCCTCCCAACTAAATTTGTTCATTTCTTTTCTCCACGAGAATTAACGAGTTAAAGAGTATATGTTTAAAGTATAAAGTGATGATACAAATATATATTATTTAAATTAGTGTGTAATAAAGATGTTCTAAAAATGAAATGTCTTAAGCTAGTTGGGACGGAGGGAATACTATTTACGTCCACAAATATTTGTTACATTCTTACTCGGTACGTATTTTAATGTAGTCAATGGAGTTTGAGTTTCATTCGTTATTATTATTATTTAATTGAAGTGTGTGTGATATAAAAGAAAAGTTTAAAATGTAACAAACATTGATGGACGGTTCAAAAAGGAAATACATAACAAACATTGTAAGACGGAGGAAGTATATTATTAATTTTATATGAAAAAAAGTGACGTGGGCTAAATAAGAATAAATTTACACCATCAATCTATCTATAATTAATAGTTTAAATTAATTAAATGTATTTTAAATATTTTTTTATTATTTTAGAAATATACAAATTAATTTTTAAACAAAAATTACTCCTATAATTAATTTATTAAAATTGATGGTGGAGTGTTAATTCTCACGTAATACAAATTAACTTTATTTCACAAACCAACTCGTATAGTATAATAACAGAAAATATTACTCTCTCCGTCTTTTTAACATTTTGACTTGACACGTGTTTTATTATAGTACTTTGACTTTATATATAAAAGTATAGTTAGTAGAGTTTGAGTCTCACTTATTATTATTTTTTAATTGAGATGTGTGTATTGAGTGTCACATGATTTATATTTTTCAATTGGATTGTGTGTATAAAATAGTTACTATAAATTGAAAATTTTAATGTTAAAAATATTGGTGGACAAATCAAAAAAGAAATATGTTAAAAATATTGGTGGACGAATGAAATAATTATTATTTGGTCAAGTAGAGTTTGGGTCTAACTGAAATTTGAAGAAAAAAAAAAAAAAATAGGCCTCCTACCCATAAAAAATTCGAACTAGAATTGTAAACGAATCGAACCAAATCGATATTGTAGTATTCGATTCGTCCGTAAAATTATTCGAATTATTTAATTTATATTCGATTCGAATATTAATTAATGATTTGTATTCGATTTGTTATAAATATTTAAGTATTCGATTCATCATGAATATTCGATTCAAATAGAATGTTTGATTTGATTTTTTAATAGAATGTTTAAAGTGTAAAATAGTTATATTATGTCGCATGGAGTACCATATTAAAAAAATAAATAATTTAACTTTTCAAATACTAGTAGTGAAACAAAATAAATAGATGACAGAAATTAATGGAAAACAGAGAGAGTTAAAAGAGAAAATAAAATAAATTATGTCTTTCCAATTAAACTCCCAAAATTCAAGCAATGCTTCGCCCTACAAAATTCACCAGACCTTTCCTATCACTCCCCCCACCTCCACTTTCAATCTTTAACCACCGCCATCGCCACCGGAGAGGCGCCGCCGCCTCCAATCCCTATAACCCCGGTGGACGAAGCCCACCTCCTCAGAGTGTGCACAATTCTCTACCAACAGCAAAATTCCCCCGACGCAAAACTCCACTCAAATCTCACCAAAACCCACTTCCAACTCACCCATGAATTCTTCCTTCAAGCCTGCAACAAGTTCCCACTATCATGGCGCCCCGTCTACAAGTTCCACCAATTCTCCATCTCCCAACCAAACTGTGACCCACACCGCCACCACCTTCAACAAGACCCTCGACGTCGTCGGAAAATCAAGAAACCTCGACCTCTTCTGGGCCCTCTGCTGAGAGTCCGGCGAGCGCCGCCTCGTCAACGTCAAAACATACATTATCGCCCTGCGCACGTTAGCCTCAGCCAGGGAGTTGAAGAAATTCGTCGAGTTCTTCCACCTGATGAAGGGCTTCGGCTACGATTATAAAGTCGAGACCTTTAACACTGTGGTGGAGGTGCTGTGTAGAAATAAGCTCGTTGATGAAGCCAAGAATGTCGTCGTGAAATTGAAAGATTTTATTAAGGCCGATTCAGAGACGTATAGATGGATGATCTATGGGTATTGCGATGTTGGGGATTTGGTTGAGGCTTCTAAGATTTGGAACTTGATGGTGGAGGAGGGCTTGGAGCCTTGCGTTAGTAGTGTGGAGGTAATGTTGGAGTGTCTGTTCAAGAATAAGTTTGAGGAAGGGTTGAAGCTCTTTCAATCCATGAGGGTGAAGAGGGTGGAGAGTTTAAGGTTGTCTACTTACATGCTTGTGATAGGGTGGTTGTGCAAGAAGGGAAAAATGGGGGAGAGTTATGTGGTGTTTGAGGAGATGAAGATGAATGGGATCAAGCCTGATAACGAGATGCTAGGATCAATACTGTACGGGTTGATGTGTAGAGGGAGGGTAAAGGAAGCATATAAAGTTTATGAAGGTGTGGAGAATGGTGATTTGAGTGTGTACCATGGGATGATCAAAGGGCTGCTGAGGTTGAAGAAGGCGAAGGAGGCGACAGATGTGTTTAGGGAGATGGTGAGGCGGGGGTGCGAGCCGACTATGCACACTTACGTGATGCTGCTGCAGGGGAATCTGGGGAGGCGAGGACGGAAGGGGGAGGATCCTTTGGTGAACTTTGACACAATCTTCGTAGGAGGGATGATCAAGGCAGGGAAGTCATTGGAGGCTAGCAAGTATGTGGAGAGAGTTATCAATAGAGGAGTGGAGGTGCCGAGATTCGACTATAACAAGTTCTTGCATTGCTTTTCGAACGAGGAAGGGGCAATTATGTTTGAGGTTATGGCTGAGAAATTGAGGGAGGTTGGGTTGTTTGATTTGGGAGATATATTTGGTAGGTATGGAGAGAAGATGGCAACCAGAGAGCGAAGGAAAAACAGAGCAAATGAATGTGTTGAAGGATAGAGGCTACTTGTTTAGTTTAGTGCAAGTATTAGTTGTTCATATATGCTGTAAATCATTCTCCTTGTTTAGTTAAATAGCATGTTGTTGGTGTGGATAAAATTGGAGAAACTCTGATTTCAGAAACGTCACTATTTGTTGGTTTTTGCTATAACAATTAACAGGTGCAATACAGAAAGTACAGATTTCATATGATGCTAACTGGCACACAAACTTATATATTTCAAATACATAGGTTGGAATTGGATACATATTGTATATGCTTATGAGGTCAAACAACATAGAATTCAGAAACATTAGCGATTACATAATGCAGCCTCCTATGGCACTCACTAAAACCTCTTCATTCAAAAATCGACCTGAAAATGAAAGAGTAGAAATCCATTTATTCTCAAAAACCGCAATGTAATAAAGTATATGGCTCTCCTAAGTAAAAGTAGTGGATTTGGGAAAATGTATACCTATAAAAACAATTTTGTTCACTCTGTTATCGTCATGTTTCCATTTGCGAGTGGGTACAATCTCATATACTTCCCTCACCGCCTGTAAAAAATACCGCAGGACCATTTACAATCTTAAAATAAATCATCAGCCCTTGCAGAGAGGTACATTTATCAGAATACTTTAGAAGTAAATTGAGTAAGCTTTCAGTATAAATATAAAGCCATAACTTGGGTGTTCGTGTAAAATGTGCAAACTGTAGAATATCCTTTACCTGTAGAGTATACAGTTGATCGGAATTTGCAATGTTAAGAATCCCCTTGCACCGATAAACATCCATGTCATACTTTTTCTCCCAAAGGATCTCCTCCATACATGTTTTGACCTGAAAATGCGCGGAAATAAAATTCTGGTCGAGTATGGTAAGCTCAATAAGTTTGCATTGTGAGGTGGGCGTGCAAAAATTTAAGGTTACTATGGCAGTAATGTTTTTGTGATAGTGTTTTCAGACTATCAAATTTAATAAGTACCTTCTCAAGATTAACTTCCTTAGGCTCACAAATACACAAGGTTCTTACACCACTGTCGTGAATCTCACTGGTAGATAGATTCTGATTCTCTCTCAATAGTGCTTCCAGATGAGTGGCATGCTTAAATTAAAAGGTAACCATGTACTAATTATATATTCAACCTTAATCACAGACGAGAATGTCAAGTGAAGATGATTAATGCCAAGGAAACATACCATGGCATCATATGCTCGGCAGTTTAGTATCATGGACAAGTCAACTTGGCAGCGGACAGAACGAACAATATTCGCGAGGGAATTGATATTATGAATGTCCTTTTCCAGATCTTCTAGGACCGTTCCAGAATCATCAGAAGACACTAGATCAACCTTATTGAGAATCACAACATCCTGTAGAAACGTAAAGAAACCAACATTGAATTTAATGCGACTTTTGCTAAAATCACTATAATTTAAACCTGTGAAGCAAAGATCAATCTGAAGAATAAAAACATTACCGCAAATGCTATTTGGTGGTATGCTTCAGGAAATGACGATGAGTCATGATTCGACTTCAGCTGATAGCGGAGGTTTTTAGCGTCTACAACCTTAAAAGAAGTAATACTCATTAGAGGGGCATTGAGATGACTGAAATTCAGTGAAAATGTGAAGTTAAGCTCACAGTTATAATAGAATCGAGCCTGACATCCGACTCCAACTGATCATCCAACCAGAGCACAGATGCCAGTGGAGCAGGATTTGCCAGCCCTGTAGTCTCAAGTAGTATATGGTCAAGCCTGCACACAATAGAAACTTCAATTAAATAATCCCGGTGTGATGCACGTAAATCTGCATACACAATACGTATAAATAAAAATCCCACAAATTATCAATGTATGAAAGTGAAAAACTATTAGAACTTTTTAAGAATGCTACATGATTCAGCGACAGCGAGTCAACCCACAATCAGAACCATACAAATTCAAAACTTAACTCAGCAATACATCTCAATCTATATAGCGTTAGATCTAACCTTTCTTTCTTCTCAATGAGTTGCTCGAGTGCCTGAACCAAGCTATGCTTAACAGTGCAACATATGCACCCATTCGCAAGCTCAACCCACTCCTCCACTAGGGCTCCGCTTTCTCCTTCGTTAATCATTGCTCTCTCCACTCCTATCTCCTCCCCGAACTCATTCAAGATTACAGCTATTCTCTTCCCATGTTGTCCATTCAATATATAACTCACCAACTACATTGACACAAAGAAGACCTTCAGTCCTGTTTTTTACAGCTATGCTACCAAACTACTGCATTTAAGTAACCACTAAACTTGAAAAACAATAATAATTGCAACACAAGGAAAAAAAAAAAAAAAAAGTAAAATCACGCACTCGATGCAACACAACTCAAAATAAAGTTTACGCAAAGTTACTATAGATGAGTAAAGGCGAGATATATTACAAATTCAACTCAGACTTCGCCAAGTTCTCGGTAAATTTACGCATTCATCCAAGATCAAATTCAGCAAAATGCATTAACTCCGGAAAATTGCTGCAGAAACCAGCAGTGTATCAAATTGAAGCTGCGATTCAGCAATATTCTTTTTCTACTTACCGTGGATTTTCCGGCGCCTAGATATCCAGTGATGACGGTGACGCCAACCGTTTGAGCTTGTGGAAGTTCCGGTGGTTGGTTAACGAGCGGAGACGAAGGATTGTCGTCGTCGATTGCAATGGCGAGCGGCGGCTCTTCGTCGTCGTAGGGTTCCATCTTGGATTCGCGGTCGCTTTCTCCGGCGAGGTCTTTTCGCACCTGAATTATTTTCTAGTTTTGGGAATCACTGAAATAGGGCTGCTATCATTTTTATGTAATTTAATAATTTGTCTATAAAGACTATATTACATCATGTAATCACTTGTTGGAGTATCTATATCTATATACCTATCTATATATTATTATTACCCTTATCATTTTAATAATACATGGCATTCTCTAATCTTTCTATTCCTATTTATGATAATCTCAATTAGTTATATTGTAAAATACATGACCAAAATTACGTAATGATCATCGATGTACACACGGATAAAGAGTCATTTTTATAAAAATTATGACAAATGATCACATGAATGAATTGAAATAGAAGAATTCTCGAACGAAGGTTAAAAAATTTAATATTAACTTACCATTAAAGGATATGACCATTCTATAATAAATCAAATATTTTTATTTATATCATGCACAGTTAGTAATTGTCTTGAAGGATAATAGGTTATAATCGATGCACTTCAATTTTTCCCACTCTATAGTCCCAACTATCAATCAACCTCCATAGTAGCTTATGCTGCATTCTTAATTGTGATATTACAGTATTTAAATTATCGCGTCATTCTCTGTGTATGTTGTATATTTTCATTTTTATTATATAATTTTGCTGGTTTATATTGGATATTCTTGAATATACACATATTACGATGTGTCACATATTGTCAGCGGAAAAACTGTTATTAAAGTCAGATACTAAGCACTTAAAATAAAGTCCCTATTGTCACGTGCGGGTTGTAAACGGGTCATCGTTTTCGGATCCTCTTCATCTACAAAAAAACGCGGTTCGTACCAATTTTTAACCCCAAAATTCCTCCGATCCCTCCAATCTCACCATAGTTGGAGTCTCTCAATTTGTTTTTGTTTCGCGTTTGATACTAAATTTCGATATTTTTCTATTCAATTCGCCCAACTCTCTTTCGATTGATGTATCTCTTCTGCTGTTCCCGAAAATTTTAGGTTTTCTTTGTAAATCCTCAGATCCGTTAGATTTATTCATCTAATTTATTTGATTTTTATTGTATTTTCCATTTAGATCTTTCCGTTTCGTTTCCCCTCTGAAATTTGATTTTGAAACCCCAATTTTATCCGGAGATCTTTGGGCACCTAGGGTTTCCGCCTTCGGGGTGATTGCTCAATCTCAAGGGTCCGGATTTGTGAATTAGTTTAGGGTTTTGGTACGTTTATAACTTAATTGGATTTTTTTTTCATATATTTTTGTATCGCGTTTTTGTTTTGTTGGAAATTTGTGAATTAGGGTTTGGGTGTTCGAATGGGGGTCTTTGTCAGCTCTGTTTTATCTGCAATAGGGGAAGTCTCAGGTGGTTTGGGTCTTGAAACATTCTGTATCTTTAAGGTTAATTAGCAGGAGAAAAAGGATGCTAAATAAGCTAATAATACATGCATATGGAATAGTTCTTTGCATCCAAAATTGACAACGAAAGTAATGACTGTCTTGTGATGTTATGTTAATGCTTTTGTCTATTTAATTATGTCGTTCCTTGCACTAAATGTTATTTTGGTGGAAAATTGGGAATGGCAATACCCGTGGAATATTAATTCGTCTCTTCTGTATGTTTTAGTAGAAAACAAAGTTAAAACAGGTGACTTTATGTTGTCAAGACAGTTGCATTCTCTGAAAGCAAGTGAATGTGATTTATTTATCTAGCATGTATACAATTATACAAGTAATCCAGTTTTGCTGTGCTTATGTCACTACTTAATAGTGTCAAAGCTGCATAAATCTTGCTTTGATCATGTGATTGTGTTTATATGTTTCTTTTCTCATGCTCTCTTGCTCTCCCAATTAGGGTCCTGATAAAGCATCAATATCATATATTTCAAAAAAGATGAATAAAATCCAATACATTAAATTAGTATGTAAATGTCTTTTGAGTTCGTAAGTGTTTATATCAAGTCATTTCTGGTGCATACTGTTTGAATAAAAATTTGATTATTTTTTTCCTATATGCAGACTATGGGTATCAAACGTCCTTTGGAAGAGGAAAATTTTCCAGAACCTTCTTTCAGGCAACCTAAACAACGGGATTTCAGTGGGAAATTAGCCTCACATTCAGAGGAATATCACACAACTCTGACGGTTCAATCTCCTGGTATAATATGATGTTTGATACTTTGATTCATCTGCTGTTTATTAATGTGCATGCGAATCTGTATGTGCATGCATTAATTTTTCTTGAATTATGATATGAGTGGAGAAAGGGCTGCTTTAACTTAATCTTTGATTTAGTCATTATGCATTTAACATGTATGATGTTCTGCTTGGTTATATACTAGTACAATCTCGGGTAATCTGTCAATTTTAAATTGATTGATATGGTTATTGCGTTTCAGTTGAAGCAAAAAGCAGCTGTTATCAGTTGCATTTTGAGCAGCTTGAGGAAGGTGAACCTGATAATGTTTCTCTAGCAGATAAAGAATTGGACGAAAGTTCACCCGTGTCTTTAATCACCAGTAGTAGTAGCGAGGAAGATGTTGTGATTGGGGAAGCCCCGGACTGGTCTTGTTTTCCTGGATACATTGATTTTAGTATTCCAAGACTTCCCCCACAACAATTTGACAATCCCTACATCTCTTTGTTAAATTCTCCTCCTCGGAAGGATGTTCCTATTGGACCTGATCATCAGGCGGAAGTTCCACCATGGGATCCAAATGCCAATCAAATGGGATTTTCACGCAACAGCCCTGATGACAGGGAGGAGAGACTAATGGGAACCTGCATCATTTCAATGCCTAATTTAATCGATTCAGCCACGGAAGGAGTTGGAATTGGATGTGGCAGAACAGATTGTAGCTGCCTTGATATGGGATCCATGAGATGTGTGCAGCAACATGTGAAAGAAGCAAGAGAAAAATTAAGGGAGACTCTTAGAGATGATACTTTTGTGGAGTTGGGTTTCTGTAACATGGGCGATGGGGTAGCATACAAATGGACCCCTCATGATGAACAAGTCTTTCACGACATCATCTTCTCAAATCCCGCATCACATGGTAGAATATTCTGGAAGCACTTGAGTGCTGCATTCCCAACTCGAACCAAGAACGAACTCGTCAGCTACTATTTCAACGTCTTCATGCTCCGGAGACGTGCTGTGCAAAATAGATCTTATTTGTTGGATATTGACAGTGATGATGATGAGGAGCTGAGAGGTGTTCATGGTGGCTCCTATCATAGCAGATCCTACCCTTCAGATCAAGAAACTGATATTGGAGATCTGCTACATCACAAAGGGGAGTTCTATCTAGTTGAAGGGGAAGATGAGGACTCCACAGTCGACTCCTTCGGGGATCAAGATTTAGACGCGAGCTGGTTGGATGACTTTTGGTCGGAGCCTCAAAATGACTGTGGAGACGAGACAAGTGATCTGAAGCACGTCGTTTCTGATGGAAAAGCCGAAAAGCTCGATGCTGTTGAGATGAATGGGCAGAGAAGATGAGACGTTGCAAGACGACCACAGGTTTTATACTTAAAAGACTTTATGTCGTTGAATTTTCTGAATTTTCTGTACAAAAGCGTAGATAAAGATAATGGGGGTGGAGGAAGAAGGCTAAAGCGTTGCCTTACCTCAGAGCCCAAACATAGTGAATTGTTGAACCCAATGATTTATACATAAGAAGCATTGTTCAAATTTTGAGAAATCCAGCATTTGGGTCTTGTTTCTGACTGCAATTAAGGATCAAATACAATACTAGTATAGTATGTGTGCCATACATTTCTCACACTCACATTGCAACTGAAAATATCAATTTCAGATAGTTACGTGTCGAGAAACTTCTAAGGGAAAAAGTTCAGATACAAGTGAAGTCGAGTTCAAATAGACAAATTTCTCAATAATAGAGTCAATAATGTTCAAATTTCTCACCATTTGGCCTAAAGGCGGAGAGAAATAAAATTTCCATCCTTTCCAAAATCACGTTGAAATCATCGCCAATATGGAGTACAAACAAAAGCTTCAAGGACAAAGAATCAATTTATTAACCTAGCTATATTTATATATAGGTCATTTGATCTCCTCTACATCAAGAAATACACCGACAACAACTACAGCAAAAGTCGTTTTCTTTTTATGTAGACCCGGTGGATAGGTATGTCTGCCTCTATTCGGTTTGAAGACTATTTATGTAAAATCAAATAAAATCAAATATTCACAATATAAAATTGGTAAAAGTTATATATATATAGAAGTTAGTTGAAGAGTGGAGAAGGATTATGTAATTAGGTTGTGGCCCAGACAGTGAAGTTTGATTTTCAATTGGTGAAAATTTTGAGGGAATTAATCAAAACAAGTCATATATCATGCTTCTCACGGCTTATGCATACCTTTTTAATACATGTGTCAGTGTTTCAATGAAAGAATCTTCTTTTTTCTTAAAAACTTCAAGTGCTAAGATTAGGAATCTCTTTGAGTCTACGTAATTTAATTAATTAATGCAATAATTAATTAGATGAGGGTATAATAATCAGCACAATGCCCCCCTCTCTCTCATATTCATTCGAATCATTTCATTGGTGTTGAATCGCCTTCCTTTAAGCTAAAGTGAGAATTAAATCGAATGAATAATGAATTTGATTATAAATTAAATTAAACTATAAAATACGATTTGAAATTTCATTGAGATCAAATCAAATTGAATAATACAGTTTGATTTGCAATTTACTATTACTTTCTTTATTATCTTGCTTAATATATAATATAAACATAAATAAAATTTTGATTAATCAAATTTATTATCATTTATGTGTTAATTTTTAACATTACAATAAAATAACAATGCTAGTATAAAATATATATACTTGACTAATATTTAAACTATAATTTAAAAGTATTAACATTTTCTAACTAATTAAGAATTTAATATATATATTTAAGAAGAGTAAGTAAACAAGGAGAATTTGAGAAAAATAAATATTAATTTATTAGATAATCAGTCGTTATATATATTTCAATTCTTAACTAATAAAATCAATCAATATTTTTTATGAAAAATATTAAATAAACAAAATTTTAATATTGAACTCATTAACTTCATAAATAATTTTATTACTAATTAATTAAAACATATGATTCAATTAATATATTATCATAAATGATATACTTTCCAATTCATTATATTATGTTTTATGTTATTATATACATTAATAAACACAATAATTGTATTACTATTTTTCGGTTTACGATTTGATTTGATTTTATTTAAAAAAATCATACTGAAACCATAAAATATATTTTAATAAATTAAATATATTTCTGTGAAGAATGCACGAGGAGTTGTTCAACTCAAAACGTGTTCAAGTTCTCGCAATTAAACGAGGCCTACAGTACGTAATAAGTTGACCCTAGTCGAATCACGTGAAATACTAAGCAGGGCTATTAATAATAAGTACTCGAGATGTAACAAAAAATTCTAAACACGCTAAGATGATCAATATATGTTTATTAATTAGCTAAAAATCGAAACAATGAAATAAGAAGACCAAAAGATTGAAGTATAGGATTGGATACTCGTTACTCCTAAATTGATATCAAATTAAGCATGCATTCATACTCCGTTAGCATCTCTAGAGGTAGCTTAGCGATTCACTTTCGTAATTGATCAACAGGTACTATTAAATTCCCTACTCTAACAAGTATATTCTCAATGATCCCCTCCTGGTACCTAATTGATTTATCAACAAGCTGTAAAGACATTCTAGTAGGCTTCAAGTTACCTAGTCTCAATCTCAAGAATATAGAATAAGACATCAAATTAATATCAGCCCCTAGATCAAGCATACCAGAGACAGACTTCCCATTACCAAGAGAAATTTTAATCACGAAGCTACTTGGATCACTCTGCTTAGGTGGAAGTTGATGCTTCAGTATTGCACTTGCTACTTCAGACACCACTATCTTTTCATCCTCCACGAAACGCCGTTTCTTGGAGGCCAACTCCTTGAAAAACTTTACATAAGCTGGGACATTTCTGATCACGTCAAGGAGTGGAAGGTTCACATTCACCTTCGAGAGCATCTTGTAGAAGTTTAACAACTGCTGGTCTTGGTTCTCATTTCTCAATCGCCCACGGAAAGGAATAGGAGGCTTATAAGGGTTGTCAGCCTTATGTAGCTCTCTTCCCTTCGCCTTCTCTTCAGGAGGGGCTAATGTGATGCTCTTCTCTTCAGGAAGGATTAATGGAACGCTCTCCTCAGCTTCTTTCTCATCAGGCTCATCATCCGGCATGTGCACCTTATTATCAACAATTTTCTCTGTCCCTGCTAGTTGCCCGACTTGAGTCTCAATCCTCTTCATGGATGTCTCCACCATCTCAAATTTCTGGTGGCTGGCTTGAATGGACTTATTCAAAATTTCTTCCACCGACGATTTGGGCGGGCCCTGATGTGGACCTTGATGCTGCTGTGGTGGAAATTACTGGAACCCTTGTTGAGGTGGCATCTTTTGCCCTTGCGGTGCTTGTTGCCTCCACGAGAAGTTAGGATGATACCGGTAGCCTGAACTGTACGTGTTCGAATATGGATCGAACTTAGGTCGTGGTTGAAAGTTTTGAAGAGCATTAGATTGCTCTCTGTACTCCTTGTGTGGCTCAAATGCATTAACACACACGTTGGCTCTGCGCCCAAACTCTCCACATATACCACACGTCTCATTTCCCGCAGTTCTTCGTGGTTGCTCATTCGCAGTCCGGATAGCTTGAACTTGCCTCGTGAGTTCCGCCAATTGCCTCACCATGTCATTGCTTGACGTGACTTCATTAACCTTCTTCTTCAGGCCTCTAGAGCTCCTTTGATGTGAGTTTCCAGCCATATTCTCAAAGATCTCTGTCAGCTCTTCAGCAGTTCTATTCCCGATGTCTTCTCTGGCTGCATTGTCCACCATGTACTGAAAGTTTTGGTGGAGGCTCTCGTAAAAGAATTGGTTGAGTAGCTCCGGAGAAAGATTGTGATGAGGGCACTACACTTGGAGGCCCTTAAACATTTCTCAAGCCTCGTGAAGAGGCTCTCCATCCATTTGTGTCAAAGTCACCAATTGTGACCTCACCTCTTGCTTCTTCTGATTTGGTTACCACTTCAACATAAACTTCTCGGATACCTGATTCCAGTTTTGAAGTGAATTTGGGTCTAAAGACATGAACCATGTCTTGGCTCGATCCTTCAACATGTAAGGGAAACAACACATCTTCAACTGATCCTCGTTCAAACCTCCAGAGGAAAGATTTGAACGATGGCATAAAACTCCCTGATGAAGTTCAATGCATCATTCACCGGCATGCCGTAAAAGGACGGTAGTTGACTGAAGTAAATGTTTTTTAGCTCGTAATTCCGAGCTGCTTCCCCTAACAATATCGGTGATGCTGAAGCTCCAATTACTGGCCTAGCAAGCTCTCTCATCTGGTGGCGCGTCATAACTGTCCTTGAGCTCATCTCGCTCCAATCAGTTTCAGACTCCTCCGAGTAGTGTGATTGATATCCCAACTCTAAGAAATTCCCATTTCCGTTTCCCTCGTCTAGGTTGACTGTTTGCAACTCCCACCTAGATGCACGTTATCTAGCACGTGTGCTAATTTTCTGTGCAGACTTCGGCATCCGTACATGCACAACCTACCAGCACAAAAGAAAAGTCAAACGCAACTTACAGGTGGAAACACCTAACAAAAAGAAACGAAAAATAACAATTACAAAACAGAAACAACGATCACAACACGAAACTCGAAAGCAAAACACAATCAACAACAAAAACAAACTACTAGTACTAACAATCAATATACATATAGCCTTCCCCGGCAATGGCGCCAAAATTTGTTCAACTCAAAATGTGTGTTCAAGTTCTCGCAATTAAACGAGGCCTACAGTATGTAGTAAGTTAACAATAGTCGAATCGCGTGGAAGACTAAGTAGGACTATTAATCATAAGTACTCGAGATGTAACAACAAATTCTAAACACGCTAACATGATCAATAGATGTTTATTAATTAGCTAAAAATCAAAACAATGAAATAAGAAGACCAAAAGATTGAAGTCTAGGACTGGATACTCGTTACTGCTAAATTGATATCAAATTAAGCATGCATTCATACTCCGTTAGCATCTTTAGAGGTAGCTTAGTGATTCACTTTCGTATTTATACACTAAGCCGTGACTTTCACTTTCGTATCAAACTCACACCTCTAAAAATTACTTAACCTAACATGAATTCTTATTCGCACGTTTCCGATTAGAGAATAAGTGTTAATTAACCACAATTCAAGTGTTAGAGAAATTCATCAAGCAACTAAGAGAATCTAATGGTGATCAAGCATTAAATTCCATCCAAAACAAGTTAATCAACCAAGCATGAATTAATTATGACATCAAATAAGAGAATTAAGCATTCATCATAGTATAATTCTAGTCAAGCATCTCAACAATGGTAGAAACACAAAAGGAATCCATGAAAAGCAAACTTACTAGATTAAATGCAAGAAAACCAACTTGGAATCCACTTCAATCCGTTGGAAATTGACAAATCTACACTAAGAAAGCAAGTAAAGTTGTATTCTAGAGAGTATTTTCGAGTTTTACAATGAATCTTTGGATAAAATGACTCTAATTTCTATTAAAAACCCGCTGAGAAACCACCACTTAAACGCATCCAACGATCGTTGGCTGCCCCTCGCTAGTGCATAATTTGAGTGGGCCCAACGGTCGCTCGTCCAACTTCTCTGATTTTCCAAAGTCTGCACTCCGGCGAGCACTGGATAGCCAGCGCCCGCTGGCTCGTCTGTATGCTCCCTCCGAGTCGATTCTCCTCCCGTGCATTTCTTGGCTCGTTCTGCTTCACTCAGCTTTGCTCAAATGGCATTATCAGCACCACTTTCAGCTCCCATCCATCCACATTTCACCATCCTACATCAAACACAAAAGCACAAAGAACCGGCGTAATATGAACTAAAAATATACGAAAACAAAACAAACTAAAGTCTAGACACGACAACACATCAAATAAAAATATACCAAAAATACGATAAACAGGAGCTTCCCCATAGATCTTGGGATGCAATGGTTTCGAGCATGATTGTTGGGCGGTCTTTGCCGGTATGAGTGTAAGCCTCGCGCCGTGCTATCGAATAATATTTTCACGCCTAGTGCATGTAGTCGATGCTATCGAGCATGTTGGGGAAGTCATGTTTCTCTTCATGGTGCTCTAACAAAAAACGAATATCGTCTCACGTATCACCTTAAATATTGAAGTTCAAATGACTAAACAATGACATGAAAATTTTCTTCAGACATTCGATCCACGTTGACTCAACGAAGCGAAGAAACTCGTTGTATTGACCACAGTTCCTCTGTTTGCTAGTTGTCTCATTACAACTGTGCATTTTTGCAACGACATAAACATTGAACGTCCAAGAACATATGCGTGTTGTTGGAAATACACTTCTCGATTCTACAACATTTGGACTATGTGGAGAAATAAGGATCTCCACATACAAAAACGACAATTTTCGGAGAAGTAATCGGTGTAGAGACATTCACCGATGATCTCACGATTCCCATGCACATAAATTTTTTTCTTTTTATGGACACAATGGGAGAGTTGTTTAGAGAAAAAAAAGCTCGCAGCTCAACTCCAAAAAATTTATTTCCACCTCGATAAGTTTTTCTTCAATTTTTCTACAAGAAGAAGATATATGTGGAAGAAAAAATAATTGAATATAAATTGGGAATGAAATTGGATATTTATAAATAATAATAGGATAAAAATATATAACATAAGAATTTAGAAAAATAAAATAAGGGGTGGAATGGAGCAAGTCTCTACGACTCATATTTCAAGCTCCTGGTGTGTAGCAAGTCTTGACTGATTTTGAATTTTTTATGATTTATTATTTGTATGATGGTATATATCATATACTTTCTCCTATCCAAAATATAAGATGTTTAAGACTTTTAATTTTTATTCAAATTATAAGACTTTATCTTGATTTAAGATTAAAAAAATCTATTATTCTTGAGTAATTTTTTCACTTCCCAACCCTTCATTAATACTCCACTTCACTTTCATCAAATATATTTTCCTCTTCCATAGCACTTTTATTTAATGTTGAGAATTTTTACTTTCTACTCTTCATACATTCATAGACATTATAGAAGAAGAAAAAAAAAAGACAAAATTCATGATTGAAGACAATCTTACAACATTTTGTACAAGAATTGGATAGCATGTAATTCTTCTTCTTCTATATATTTTACATTCAAGTCCCATGGTTGATGTAAAATTTGTTCAATATTGATATGTTCATGAGGGACCTTATTTAGATAAAAAGAGAACCTCATTTGAAGTCATATTTGTGCTCTAATATAGCTATAATTTCTACTGTTATTCTATTTAAGGTCTCATGTTTATTTAATATGTTGTCAATCACAATTGTGTCAAAATTTTGAAAGTTGGCTCTATTTGAAAATTTTAGAATTTGAAGTTCCCCGAAAACTTTGCCTCCATAAGTTTATTAGAGTATAGGAAGGTCAATACATTATTAATTAGAGTGAGAGACATTATTAATTAGGGAGTGATAAAAGAGATTGAATTCTTAGAATTTGATGATAATTATTATTTCTTAATTCTAGTGCAAAATGCTAAAACATCTTATATTTTGGATAGGAGAGAATATGTTATAATTAACTAATTGAGTTAAGACTAAAATGATTTGTTGACGTTTCGGAAAAACATAATGAAATAATCAAGTTTGGGTAAGTTCAAATTTTCATCTTATAGAATGCACTGATTTCTTGAATTCATTGATTTCTTGTACTGATGATACCTTTCAACTTATGATTCGTACCTCAAAACTGTACTCAAACTAACTTGTCAGGAATTCATACATATTTTGTGCGAACATATCCAAAAAAAAAAATTATTAATTGATAATCTAAACGGATACTAAAAACGCATCCTTGATGGATGGAGTATTACCTGATTTTGAACAATAATAATCAATATAATTATAATACAATAATGTGATCTTTCTTCTTTTTTTTACCGTACATATATGTTTAAAATATAAGTTTTAATGTTGAATAATTGAATTGTACCAAGTTGTCCGAACCCATTATGACTTTAATGTTATCGATAAACAATTTATTACGCACAATAAATGTATTGATAATATGTTAAGATGAAAAATTAAATATTCATTAAGAAGAAGGTAATGGATTATTATGCTACATTGATTTTTTATTAATGAATTTGCCGAATAAACAAGGATTTTAGTATAAAGTAGTAATTATAAGCAGCACAATAATGGCTCAAGAGATCGGATCCTTCAATTCAGGCAAAGAAACCAAAATTAGTGTCGCCGACTCAAAAATTAAAATTTCCATTTATTATATTAAAGCTTGGAGTATTCAATTAATGCAAAATTATTGTAATATTTATGTTATTTTATTTTTAAGTGAAATTCTTCAAAACGCAAATCAGTAAATTTGGTTCTGTCAATCAAGAAATCTGAATTTTCTTATACCCTTTCCGATTATGGTTAAGATAAGCTGCAGAAATAATAATTAATATTATTAATAATAATAATAATCTGAGAAGATCCACACCGTCCGATTCCGCAGGAACAAACTCTTCTCGCAACTACACGTGCAGCCCATCAATTTCCTTACTCTTCCGATTCTTCTCACTTCCATGCATGTAATTCTCCACCTTACTATAAACACATACACACACGAGGTATAGAGAGAGAGGGACAGAGAGTGAGATTTGTTTTGTGTATGTGACAAGGGAGAAAAATGGGGAAGAAAGAGTCTTTGGCTTCTGTTTTCATTTCTTAATCTTGATAGGTTGTGGTTAGTTCAAGGCCATCATTAGCGACCCATCTGTTCAAAAGTTGATTTTTTCCACATTAATTTCTTCTTGATTTTCAAACATTAATATTATGCCTTTTCCCCCTCTCTCTTTGTTGTGGGAAAAGATTGCATCGATTTGAGATTCCAAGAGTGTTCCTCTTTTCTTCTCTTCTTTTATGTTGGGTGGGTCTGAATTTTTTCACTTACCAAGAGCTGTCACATCTCACCACTTTGGTTGATCCAGTTTTCTCTCACTAAAAGGTATAGACTTTGTGATCTATGCCCAGCTCCATTATTCCGGATTTTGCCTTTGCTTTCGAGTTCATTTCTGCACTTTGATGTTATATTTATCTTTATCGTTCGAGTTCATTTCTGCATTATTGTGAACTTTGAGTTCAGTTTGATTCTTTGCTGAATCTTGATTGTGTATGGTTTTGGGGAATTTCGTGTTTGTGTCTTGATTTAGTAGTTGATTCAAGCTGTTTGAACTAGAAATGGATGAGGATCAAGAATTGAGTTTTGAGTGTAAGTTGTGCTACAAAAGGTACCCTTGTGGGAAGTCTCTAGGTCGCCACATGAGGTCCCATGCAGTTGCTAATCCAGCTGAATCTGATGAGAAAATTGATCAAAACATAAAAAGGTTCTCTTCATTTGTTGTAGTTGGTGTTGGTGGTGATAGTGGTGGTGATGGTGGGTTACAAGGTACAATGAACAGTGATTCAAAAATTGGTGAATTGGGAAATGGGCAATCTAGTTATGGGCTAAGAGAGAATCCGAGGAAGAGTTGGAGGGCTGTGGATTCAACCTCCCCTTTGCCTCAAGAGAAGATTTGCAAGCAATGTGGGAAAGGGTTTCACTCAATGAAAGCATTGTGTGGCCACATGGCTTGCCATTCTGAAAAAGATAGGGGCTTGAAAGATGATCATTCTTGGACTAGTGAGAATCAGAAGCTGATGATGGATAGTCAATCGGACACAGAGGGTGAGGATCGAACAATTAGGACTAGGTCTTGTAAGAGCAAGAAGTTCAAGAAGATCGTAGTGAACTCCCCTTTCCCTTCAGCTAACAACAACAATGGCTCCTCCTCTGCATCAGAGATTGATGGTGAGGAGCAAGAGGAGGTGGCTATATGTCTAATGATGCTCTCAAGGGATTCTGGGAATAAAGGCGGTGTCAATTCAGTTGTGGAATCTTCTGACAACAACTCTGTGATTCTTGAGACCAAATCCTCCTCCATTGACATGAAGAATTGGGGAAAAAGTGCAGTGAAAAACATTCATGAGCTAGATGAGACTCCCCAAATCAAGATAAATGAGGATGTTATTAAGTCCAAAGACTATGCTCTTGACAATAAAGAGATTGCTCAGCCTGAGAACTCTGATTCAGGTTACTTCTTGGACGAATGTGCCAAGGCGGAATCAGATGTGTCGGTTGATGGGCTACGTAGGCACAATGGTGTCAACGAGTTCGAAGAGTATAGGCAGAGCTTGAAGAGAAGCAAGAGCTATAGAGCTGAGGTGAAGAGGGAGTTAGCTAAGGAGAATGACTATGATAGAATTGAGCAATCAAGAAAGACGAGATATGTCTCTGAAGGTTCTGATTTGTGCAACGAGTATGAAAGGAATAATAAGGCAAGCGTTGATCCCAACTTGTCGTCTCCGAAGAGGTCTAAATACGAGTGCTTCAGCTGCCATAAGGTCTTCAAGTCGTACCAAGCTCTTGGGGGCCACAGGCCGTGCCACAAGAAGAGCAGCAGCGTGTTGTACGAATCAAGATACGAGACCGGGGAAAACAGCCTCGATGACTCAACTGAGCTGTTCGTAACTAGAGGTAAGATCGTCGTTGGGAGAAAGTCGAGTGGTAATAAGAACTCTTTTGATAAGAAAATGAAGGCCAAGAAGAGCAAAGGCCATGTTTGCCCATTCTGCAACAGAGTTTTCAAGAATGGGCAGGCCTTAGGTGGCCACAAAAGGTCACATTTCATTGGTGGTCATGAAGTGAATAACATCAAGAACAACAACAACAACAACAACAACAATACCAACAACAACTCTAGTCCAGTACCGAAGATTGATTTGCTTGATCTTAATATGCCTGCGCCGCATGAAGATGATGATGGCAATGACCAATACTCACCTTGGTAATAGTAGTCTTCAAAGAATTGCTTAATTAAGCTGAGATGCTAGAAAAGTAAGCCACATTGTGCTATTTCTTGCTTGCTTTGCATTCAATGGCGGATGATTTCAACTTCTTCTGCTCCATGATGACTGCAAGCAGCTAGCCTTCATATACAAGATTTTTGCAGACACGAGATTTTACTTTTTTTTTGTCACGTTATGTCCATGAAATGGATTTCTGTTAGCATGTTGTTCTTTTGCAGCAGAGAGTGCATAAGATCACATTTTTATTTCTTTACTCACAGCTATTTGATTAGGAAAAGGAAAAAGTCAGTTGTTTAAAATATGAACTCAATAGTCAATACAGTGGATATTTTCTTTACTATGTGTTGTGATTATTAGAGTTTTTTGTTAACTACTATTACAAAAGAAGAGACATTACATTAGAAGTGAACACCATTAACTGGTACGTGAGTATGATTACTTCAATAAATTTTCCCTTTTCATTTCATAAGAGTAACTGTATTCGATGTTAGTGTCTCTTGAACTGTTGTTGTACTTAAAATGAGTTTCAAGAAACTAGAGTAATCCATTTTTGCTCAACAACAGCAAAGAGAAACTAACCTTAATTCAAGCAGGCATTTGAGTATTTATAGCTCCTTCTTTTGACTTCATACATAGAGAAAGTAGTTTTTCTCTTAGTTATATGTCTTGTGACTTGTAAGGATTTGTTGCGCAATTTTTGACATTATTTTTTTGGAAAAAAATTAATTGTTCCTTTTTTTCTTCTGGAAACCAAATTCTTTTTTTTATTTTATAGCCTTTTATTATTAACAATTAATTTTTGAATAAGCTATCTCTTAGAGCATCCGCAGTGGCGGGCAGTTTGGGGTTGACAAAAGTGGGTTTCGGTGACATTTCTGTAATTAAATGGAACTTTTGAAGTTTGGGGTTTGTGAGATTATTGGTAGGTAGCAGTGGGGGTTTCACACTTTGGGGTTTGAGAAACTCTACTAATCATTATAGAATGATTGAATTTGTATTAATTTAATTTGTTAATTTATAATTACAAATTTAAATTAATAAATATGTATTTAAATTTTAATATGTTTTATTTTATTTAATTATAAATTTAATAAAACGAAAAAAAAAACTAATAAAACGAAAATTAAAAAAAAATTAAATTACAATACATAATTTAAAACATTGAAAATTACAATACTTAATAATTAAAATCCTAATTTAGAAATTGAAAATTACAATACTTAATAATTAAAAACCTAATTTAGAAATTGAAAATTACAATACATAATTTAAATCATAAACTTATAAATTGAAATCAAACCTATTCTTAATTTGTGCACACATCTTGTTGTGCATCTCGAGTTGCTCGGGATTCATCCTCGACGTATCCTTCATCAAGATCTTCCAATAAGCAAGTCTTGTTGTTTCGTACGTGAAGGTTGATAGTGCGTTGGAGCTTAATTTCAAAGCATCCAACGCTTCGAAGGCAGGTTCGGGGGCGGGGGCGAAGTCGAAGACGGAGGCTTTACCTTTAACTTTTCTCTTCGCCGCCTTCGTCCCCATCGGACGTTCCTCGGGTTCGGTTTGGGCTTCACCACCTTGGGTGGAGTCGCTCGTGAAGCCTTCCCCCATATTGTTTTTCCCCCATTTGTTGGAGGAGGTGTCGGGAACAACTCGTTGGAACTTTTGCGTGTTCCGCAAAATCTCCCAACAATGCCGATATTTGAAATCGGCGTTCTTCATTTGTTTGTACTCCGTCAACGCTATTTGATAGACATCGTAGTCGGAGTTGCCGCTTGCCCATCGATCGGAGCACCGGTTGTAAATCGCACAAAACTCCCGTGTCAAATTTTGGAGACGTTGCCAATGACACTTCAATTGTCAAAGGTTGCGAGGCCTCGACGAGTTTTGGCGGTTGAAAGAGTCGGTGATGCGCTTCTAATAGGCCTCGGCCTTTTGGTTGTTGCCGACGATAGGGTCTTGGCTTGTGTCGAGCCAAGTGCGACAAAGTATGATGTCGTCGGCCTCGGTGTAGGCTTGGTCACCTTTGGGACGACCCGAACTCTTGCTTTGGGAGAGAGCAAGAAGCTCGTCCGTACCTTCCTCCAAGGAATCATTCAAGTTGATTCCTCTAGCTTCATCGGATTGTTGTCGGCCGGTTGAGGTGGTTGAGAATGTAGGAGACGGTTGTGAATCGAATTGGGGTGCGTAAGGAGGAAGTTGAAACCCGGGATAAGTTTGGCCGGGGTAAGAATGAGTAGAAAAAAGAAGAGGGTTGAATTGTGAAAGTGAGAAATTAATCTGAGATTGAGGGGAGTGAATGTAGGGCGAGAGAATATAGGATGAATTTTGGCTTGAATAATTGCCGGACGAAGTGTTGTCCGAACTTTGGTTGTCGGAGCTTGCACCTTGGCTCCCACTTCGGAATAAGAACGGATTGAATTCGTCATCCATGATATTTTTTTGTAATTGTAAGAAATTTTTAGTGAGTAGATATGTTTGAAAGATTGGAGGATAAATGAAATGTGTGAAAATATGAGATTGAAATGTAGTATTTATAGATGAATTTAAAAAATAAAAAATTAAAAAAAACGAAAAAAAAAATTAAAAAGTGGGTGGGGCGCGCGCCCCGAGGACCTGCAGCGGTGAACCCGCGCGTGGTCGCGCACCCCTGCGCCCGTCTCACAAACGCCACACCCGGCGCGCGCTCGACACCCCTGCAGTGGGAGTATCACGGCGCACGCCCCACCCACTTTCCCAAGCTGCCTAAGGCGCGCGCCTTGCTCCCGCTGGGGATGCTCTTACCGCATCACACACACGCACGTGGTTATGCAAAATTAGTTGGGCCGTTGTGTCCAAAAAGAAGAGATGGCCCACCAAATTATAGTTCGGTTAATGGATAAAGTTGTGGGCCCAACATACTCCACTACTCAAAGGAGCGGTCAAGTCAGCTTCACATCTTAGCTCAAATTAAAGAGTTAATTATAGATATTATATTAAAAAGGAGTTAATTATGGAAAAGGAAGGTTCGTGTTGATATTTTAGCTAAGATAAGTAATTAATTATTTGCTTTTGGCTTAGAGGTCACACTTTATATGACAAATCTTGAACTTCTGTTTTTTAAAGAATAAATATTATTGTTAATTAATAAGGTTTCCTGGATAAACACAAGACACTTGAATGAAATGGAGGTCACAAATAGTATATTATGCTGTTAAGATGAAAATAAGAGAAAAACTTCATATTTATAATGTAGATAATGCTTAATCCTAATTCCTAATCAAGGGAAAAGAAATATATTGCTCTCAATGAATTAATTGTGCAGACTAAACCACTGTTGTCTTTATAAAAAAAATAGCCCCATTATTAAATAAATACTTATAAAATTAGAACAATCCGAAGTTAATTATAATATTGTTTTAACTACTCCACCGATTAAATCATGCAACGACAAATTAAACCATATTACAATATTTATATGCATATAGAAAAAAAAAATCGTTCTTCTTCATCACGCACGCAACACTCTTTCTTGTTAGACATTTACATCGGATCTATATGATACTAGTACGTGTATTCGTGGGATACACGAGAAAAATTTAATTATAATTTATATCATATGTATAAGATAATCATCTCCATTTATTTATCGTAATATTTATCATTTGATTTAAAGAGTTTTTATTTAATGTATTGAAGGTTTATTGCTGTAAATATTAGAATTGTTAAAATGATCAGGTGAGACTTTTAAAATTTTGAATTCCGTCCAAACTTACTCTAAAATTTCAAAATTTTGCAAGTTGCTACCTTCATATTTTTACTAGTCTAATTGCAGGTTTTCACCCGAGCAGGAAGCCATTGAAATGTAGGTCTTAGATCTCAGAATGGATAACAAAGAAGAAAATTAACTTATGTAGGTAAGTAAAGATTATTTGACTCTTTTCTTCAAAAATGCTTTTATGAATTGTGTAGACTCACTCCTCTCTCATGCTCTCTTTATTTCTCTCTTTTGCAGAAAGTTTGAATAGCAAAAGCTGTATAGGAAAAGCCAAAACAATACTCCTTCAACTAAAGAAAACCTCAAATGCACATAGTAGTATAATATGCACTCACTACTTACTAAAGTTACTCAATGGGAGTAGAAAAAACTAAAAAGCACAACATTGGACTATAAAACTTGCGCAACAAAGCCGATCGAGGAAAAGAACTTGAATAGCCTTTAAGCTTCACATATTATTTTGGTTTATATTTTTCTAAATTAGATACATGCATGTTTAAGTAAAAGAAATTAGAAAAAGAAACGCTAATGAATGCATTTTCCATCTTCTTCTTTTTTTAAATTGCAGAACAGTGCAAAGCTCTCTCGCTCTCTGTGAAGTGTGAAGTGAAACTACAAATATTACCTGATAGTACGTACGTACGTAGCTAGATCATCCCCACCTACACAAATCCTTTTTCTCTATACTCTCTTTCTTAATTCATTCTTTTAAATAAATTAATCACTAGCTAGATCATCCCCACCTACATAAATTCAACTTGCATGCTTTTTTTTTTTGATGTATATATTTAGTACTTCCTCCATCCCAATAAGCATGATACAAAACTTTTGGGCACGGATATTAAGTAAAGTGTATAAAGTAGTGTAAAAGTGATAAAGGTGGTAGGGTCCACACCTTTTTAAAAGGATAATTTTTACTCCCTCCGTCCACGATCTTTCTTCCCACTTTCTTTCTATTTTTGGCAACTCTTTACTCCACTCATAACTCAACACATCATCAATAATGTGGGTTCTATTCTCCACTAACTACACACTACTCGATATATATAATCATTAATGTGGAGTCCTTATTCCACTCACTACTCTATACACTTTACACATCATCAATAAAGTGAACCTCATTCTCCACTAACTATACAACATTCAATACATTTTACCATTTATCAACTAAGTCAACACAATTTATTAAAATCCATGCCGGGTCAAATTAAAAAGAAAGATCGTGAATGGAGGGAGTACTATTTTAGGAATGTGTTAAGCTTAGTGAGACGTCCAAATAAAAAAATTGTGTCAAGTTTAATGGAACAGAGGGAGTAATAGTTAGACTGCTGCTTGTTCAATAAAGTATTGATATTAAGGAAGCTTAATAACCTAACTCAATAATATAAATATATATGCTTCATCTTTTGCTTACCTGTCACAATTTTTAATACACAAGAACTCATAATGGTTCAAATACAGCTGCTACATAACATCTCAAGCAAGAATTTTAAATGATCATCATATGATCTATACACGACGGACTGACAAGAGATCGTATCCGTCTGTATTTCGTTAGTCGTTAGTCCTTCGAACGGTGGAATTTACAGTCCGTCGTCACCTAATAACGGACTAACAACGGAATGTTTGTCGTGACTGATGACATATTGCAATTTTGTCGTCTAGTTCCTCCAGTGGCCGTCGACATCGCCTGAGCTACGACGACGGAACAATCCGTCGTTAGCTAACGACAGATTGTGGATCCGTCGTCCATCTTTGACTGTTGACCTGACGACGGATTCAAAGTCCGTCGTTTGGTTTGATTTTTTTTTATATTATCAGTAACTTGTAACCTGTCAAAACAAACAATTCAATTCTAATTGAACATTCAACGATAATTTAAAATCAACAAAAAATGAAATCGAAATTTGAATGCGTACGTAATATAAACCAATATAGTATCAGTACAAATACAAATAGTATGATCGATCAAACATACAAAATAGTATATCAATATTATCCGTACACAAGTATCATCCATCAAACATCATCAATGTGCTATCACTGGGAATCAGGATCGGGAAAAGGGGGAGGGGGAAACGATGGAAATGTACTACCACCAGCTCCTCCTGGTGTTTAGCCTCTTTTTGATCGTCTAAACTCATATTTTATGTGTTTTTATTCGTGTTATTTTTCCTCTTTGCGTGATGCTTTGGCTCGATTTACGATTCATTTTATATTTCAGGGTCACAAGTCTAAACGAGTGTTGAAGTTGAAAAATAGACGAGAAAAGATCGAAAAATGACGAAAGAGTGAAGACTAGTGCCGAGAGCACTAATCAGCAGCCAGCGTAGCCCTAAGCGGTCGCTGACTAGATGGTGCGTAACAAAGCCGAGTCACAGCCGAGCCAGCGTGCCAAGGTCAGCGATCACTGACCACGCACGCGGCTGGCTCCCAACGACCGCGCCCGCAACTCACAAAACCGTGCCACTCAACGGCCGTTGACTTTGAGCGGTCGCTGACCTCCCCTCTCGCCTATAAATACCCGACGCGTTTCTCATTCGAATGAGACGATTTTTCAGAGATAATTTTTCAAAGACGATTTTTCAGAGACTTTTATCATCCCTTTCCAGATGTTTGCATCTATATTTTGAGCACATCTCGACCTATTGTTCTAAGTTCGAGACTTTTGATTTCTAGTTAGTCGTTTCTAGTTTTAGAATTCGTACTCGAAGGATAGCCGATCACAACATTTTAGTTCGTAGTTCCTCTTCAATTTTTCATTGTGGATTTCAAACCGTTCCAGTTATTAATCAAGTTTGTTTTCCATTTATTATTCATGTTTCGTTTATTATCAAGATCATTTATTTGTTTATGCTTTCGGGTTCTTATTTCGTTTTCGGTTTCCAAAGTACTTTCCGCATTCATTTTGATTCCGATTTCCAAGTTACTGGCATTCTTTTAAATTCGCATCTCATTTTCTTAGTTAGACAATTCGGTTCTTCATTGCTTTCCCTCAGTTTAGGGTTACAAGCTTTTGTTATTTATATTATTTGCTTAGTTTTAAAACCTTCAAAAATCCTTTTACTTGCTTTCGTTAATGAACAAAGAATTAAATTGTCCTGCTCTTCCTTGAGACTTGGGTTGACTTATCATTGCTAGACGAGCTTGTTAAGATTGGGAGCGATTCGAAACAATTTAAGTCGAACACCTGACTAGGTCGACTGCATCCATCGAGCGATCTGGTCATACTGGGTTTGTAGACGTGTCGTCTGCTCAGCCAATCGGCGCTCCTCATCTAAGTACCTGCGGCGCTCGGCGTCCCGCTCCTCCACTCAGCGGCGCAGCTCCTTAACCTCGTTCCTGCTGGCTCGTAAGCAGAACGATGATCCACCAAACCTAGAGGCTCTCAACGCCTTCCACGCTGATCCCGTACCGAACAACCGCTTCTTCTTGTCCGGGGCGCCGAGAACTTCCAAGTAGATCTTGTTCTCGTCAACTGCATCGTGGTCTCCCTCAGACAGCTCGGCATGATCCCACTCAGCAAGGGCGTTATCCATCGTTAGGCCTCGGGGACGATGGAAATCTCAAGGCTAACGACAAAATATTCTCTCGCATGTCTCCTTTTTTTTTAGTGTATATATTTTTTATTTCTTTGCATGACTAAGATAATTAATTTATTAATATGTTAAAATAGAGTTATTTTTAGAAATATAATTATAATAAGAAGTTTTATTCAATTTTATATTGTAAATATGTAATACTATTATTTTAATTATTTATTTAATACATCGTTAGTTATTTTTTTATTTTATTTCTAAAAATATTATATTTATTTATATTTTTATAATATTTCTAATTTCATCATTCTTTTAATTTTTTATATATTTATCATGATATTTTCTATGATATGGTTAGAAAATATAATTTGAGTCTAAATATATTTATTTGGGTGCTATGGGTAAAGTGCCTTTTTTGTAATAAAAAATAAAAAATATTCAATTTGTAAAAAACATATGAAAAGTGTCCACTTTGAATGTAAATTACCTAAAATATCTTTAATTAAAATTAGATTTGCATCTTATTTTGGTATTTTGTCTTAGTTAATTATTTTTTTAATTTTTTTGCAATCAAAAAGATACTTGGTATATGTTTATAATTATAAACATCCAATTTAATTTAAAATACTTGTTTTAACCGACTGAGTTTTCATTTTTGTGTATATTCCTAATTTTTTATTTAAATAATACGTTAAAAATTATGTACTGATTAAATCAAATTCAATTAAATTAAATATTAAATATAAAATTTAAATATATATATATAATACCACAAAAAATACAACATAATTTCATACAAAATTAATGTAACATGCATTGATTTAATAGTAAATTTAAGAGTATTTTTGAACTTTTGAGTACTTTTCATATAAAAGTTACAAATAGGGCATTTTTCATGTTAAAGTTATATTATAGGGTATTTTTCATAAATAACCCTATTTATTTTGACTTCTAATTTTTTGTATATTCGATTTTGAAAGTTACTAATATTAAATATTTGAAAGATTTTAATCTTACTTGAGTGATAAGAGAATTCTGCTTGAATTTGTAGCATAATTTAAAAAGATATTTTTTAAAATGTAGAATTTGTAGCATAATTTAAAAAGATATTTTTTAAAATGTAGAATTCGAATTGTATGTAATAGTAATCTTTATTTTTTTTTATCTATAATGTAATTTTTATGTCTAATTTCATTTTTAAAATATATTTTAATTATGCATTAAAAGAATAGATATAACATACTAATGTTGATATTAATATATGACGATTAAGTATTTCCTGGTAGTGTAGTTTTTTATGACATGTTTTGACCCCCCACAAATTCATTGTTTTCATGATTAAATTTTACTGGTAATTATTTAGATTGTAGCTTCAAAACGCCTTGAAAATAACAACCATTGCCAATAAATAGTACCCATCAATTAATATATTGATAATAAATAGTCACTCTTCAGACAACTTTAATTAGTGGCTACTTAAGAATTACGATTACTCTTTCATCATATCTTCATTAAGAACGCAGAGCCCCACAATCACATATTCACATATCTCTCTTAATTACAATTAGTAAAATTAATCATTGTCTTTAGTGGTTGCAAGGTGTTGGCAAAACAATCTCAATTTCCCAATCACATTAAATTTCACGCAATTGCATTGAATGTTTGGTGGTTTGAGATTTCTAGCTGAGCCTCAGTCAAATAATAATGCAATAAATGCCTTCATATTATTTAAAAAAAAATTCTGATCTACCCTTGTTACTAATATCCATATTCTCATGTTACTTAATTTATTAATAATTTACTGGGTCACTTCAAGAATAAATCACAAATAGTATGGAATAATTGGAATCTCTCAGAATCACCGACAAAAAAGGAAAAATATTTGTCCACATGCAAGCTCCTTTTTGCGATTAATATTGGCAAAAGGCTCAAAATCTGTCATAAAAGTTACAATCCTATATTTCAAGAGACGAGTTTATTATCTACAATATCTTCAAATTATTGTAAGAGATGGAATCAAGTGCTGTTTTTTGTTACCTTGTAGCGTTCTTTTGTTTGAGCTGTGCAAAGGAAGTGAAGTTGACAGTGAAAGGAGCAAAACCCATAGCAGAAACTGATGAGAATTTCATTTGTGCCACTTTAGATTGGTGGCCTGAGACCAAATGCAACTACAATCAGTGCCCTTGGGGCAAAGCAGGCATTCTTAATCTGGTAATGAATTTTCATTTCTTGAAATTCAACAGCAACAAAAAGAACAGAAAAGAAAAGGTTAGCAGAAGATGAGGTTGGTTACATACTTACATCTTGTGGTGTGTTGTGTGTGTGAGTAGGATTTGAAGAACAAGATTCTCGCAAATGCCATCAAAGGTTGTTTCTTGAACCTTGTTGATTGATGTTATTGGTCTTCTGTTTTTGTTTCTTTCTCTTTTGTCTGATTAAGTGGTTAATTATGATGCTGTATATATGAACCAGCATTGAGACCTCTTCGAATTAGGATAGGAGGTTCATTGCAAGATCAGGTGGTTTACAATGTTGGGACATCACTTCCCAAATGCCCACATTTCAAGAGAATGGATGAAGGTTTGTTTGGATTCTCAAGAGGGTGTCTTCATACAGAGAGATGGGATCAAATCAACAACTTCTTTGATGAAATGGGGTATCACAAGTTCATCTTCAACCTGCAAATTCCCCTCTAGAAAGTGCCCTAAAATCGCGTGATGATGATGTATGTGTGTGTGAGCAGGGCTAAGATGACCTTCGGATTGAATGCATTGATGGGGAGAAAGAAGGCTAGAGAAGGCGATACACTTATGATAGGCGAATGGAACCCGAAAAACGCCTATGATTTGATCAACTACACTGCCTCAAAAGGGTACAAGATTGATTCCTATGAACTAGGTATAACCAGATTCACTCTTTTTAAGGATGATCATTTGATTAGTACATGAGAAGAGACATTTTTTTTTATCAGAACACTCCCAAATGCTTGATTTTTGCTTAGGGAATGAGCTATGTGGAAGTGGTGTTTCTGCAAGAATTGGGGCAGAGCAGTATGCAAGAGACATTATTGTACTCAAGAAACTAGTTCATGAATTCTACCCTAATCCTGCTACAAGGCCAAAGGTATTAGGCCCTGCAGGATTCTACGACAAGCAATGGTTCGACACATTTCTTGAGAGATCGGGACCATATGTTGTTGATGGCCTAACACACCACATCTACAACCTTGGTGCAGGTTTAAACCACACACAATCACAAGGCTAGAGTCTCAAAAAAATTTAAAGAAAATTTCAATCATGTGTGCTTTGTATGTGTGACTCTGTAGGTGTTGATCCTACCCTTATAAACAAAGTGCAAGATCCAAGCTTTCTTGATCAAATAGCAGAAACATACCGAGACGTTGCAAGCAGCATTGAGCAACAAGGGAAGCAGGCGAGGGCATGGGTAGGGGAGGCTGGTGGTGCTTATAACAGTGGTGGCAGATATGTTTCACACTCCTTTGTTGATGGATTCTGGTTTGTTTGTGGTTATGCACTTCTATCTCATTCTCTTGCCAGTTTCATTTAAGCCACGCGCAGTCACACACTAATCTTGTCTGAAAAAAAATAGGTACTTGGATCAATTGGGAATGACATCAACATTCAACCATAAAGTTTTCTGCAGGCAATCCTTAATAGGAGGCAACTATGGCCTTCTCAACACAAACACCTTCTTTCCGAATCCAGATTACTATGGGTGACTCTCCTTTATTATAAACTATATTTTCTCAAACCTTAAACTAGTTTATGTAATTGGTTTTTTCCTCTCCTTTGCAGTGCACTCTTATGGCATCAGTTGATGGGGACGAGCGTGCTCTCCACCTCACACACCGGCTCCTCCTACCTCCGCGCATACTCTCATTGCTCAAAGAAAACAGTGAGTAAATTTTAGGCCTAAGGCAGCATGTAGAAACACAAACTATGCGGATTTGCTTTCAACTTTTTGTGAAATATTCTTTTGGTGATGATCTCAGTTCTGCTGATAAACATGTCCAATTCAACAACCTTTGAAGTTCTGGTTGAGGATGATACAAGATTGTACAATCAAGAAGACAATGAAGCATATGAGAGAGAAGAGTACCATCTGACCCCAAAAGATGGTAACATTCTGAGTGATGTTTTGCTGCTCAATGGAGCGCCATTGAAGCTAACTGGAGCTTATGATATACCAGGAATGAATCCGATCCTTGTTGATGCTGCATTGCCTATAAAAATCAAACCTCGTTCAATAGTTTTTGTGCTTTTGAAAGGCTTCAAGGCTGCAGCTTGCACTTAGAATTTGATATTTGTAGGCCTAAATTGTATTTGACTCTGTTTTCCGAGTTGTTAAGGTTGTTGATATGCTTATTACAGTGAAACTGAATCTTTATTGATTATGATTGAATTATCCAATAGAATATACAGACAGATCAAACAAGATAAATTTATCTAGATTGAAAATGCGACCACAAAGAAAAAAAAAAGGAGAGAAAAAATCGAACTAAAAAAACATATTAAAAAAATTAGTCTATTTCCTCAAGAAATCTCAGGCCATCTTCATTAAACCGCCTTCTCCGCCATCCTGATCGGCCTTCTTGTCAAGAAGAATCCGCCTTTGCGGCGTCGGGATGGGAGTCCTTGTAGTGTCGGAGATAGTCCTCCGCCTTGTCGACGAACTTTCCGATGCCCTGCGTGTCGTCAAGCTTGCCATACTGGGCGGCGGCGTCGAGGAGATCTGCGGCGGCGCCGGCGACCTCGCCCTTGTCGAACTTCTCGGGCTCGCTGCGGAAGTGGGCTTGTGCGGCGTCGGCCACCACCTTGGCGCTGTGTATCAGATCGGATTTTGAGGCATGCTGGGCCTCTATGGCGGCGGTTTCGGTGGCGGTGGCGGAGTCCGGTGCTTTCTTGGCTTGATCGGCGTCGGGCATGTTCTGGGCTTGTGTATCGTTGCTCTTGGTTAAATTTGATAAGAATTCCATTTTTGAAATTCCTTTACTATTTTTCTTTGCTTTTTGAGAGAGTGAAAAGAGGAAACTGGGAAGAAATTGGAGAGAAGAGATGAAATCATTAATAGTGGAAGTGAAAAACGGAATTTTGTTGGAGGAGCTGATTTAATGGGAGTTTGTCAATTGAGGTATTCATTTTCAAGAAGTTCGTTTTTTCAGTTATGATTCTTATGAATGGGTCAATTCATGCTATCTTCGGACAACTTAACGACACTAACTTCTCAAGGGACAACTTTCTTTTGTAAAATGACCCTTTCAAGTTTCAAGTAATGATACCATCCATGTTACACGAAACGGGCAGGAATGGATGCATCAAGATTTCTTGTAATGTATTGGGTAACAGTGTAGTCACTTAAGATGATAAAACATTAATAATCATCGTCAACTTAATTTTAGACAATATAATCATTTTTACCAATATAATTTTAATTAAAAAATATAATTAACGTTAAAATTTTGTGTCATTAATCATTATACTAATTGGACGAATGAAATTTCCTTGTATCGATAATACATATATGATATATCACATAATTTATATTAGGATAGTACAAATAGGACGAATGAATTTCGTTCATTCTTTTCCTCTCAAAATATATAATTTTCTCTTAAACATGAGACTAATTCATTTAGTTCGTATAGAAAATAATTATAAAAGTGACTATATAATTAATATAAAATTAAATTAGTGATTATTAATTATTTATTTTGAGTTTGTCAAAAAAACCCATTACTATAAACTTGTAATACAGTAATCGAAACACAAAATTTTAAATTGAGTTAATATATATCACAGTTTCATTATTGTAGTTGTAAAGACAAAATAAGAAAACGAATAATTAGGGGTGAACATAAGAAATTGGAAGATCCGCTCACTCCATAAACTGAACCAAAATAAAATCGATCCAAAAATAAAGTTAATTAGTCTGATCATTTCAAATTTATTTCAATTTTCAAAATTTTGTAATATCGATTCGGTTTCTATTTTTTTGTTTGTGAAATCAGGATCCGAACCGATACCTATTAAATACTTATGACTAATACTATAAATATAAGGGTCTGAACAAATAAAAATCAACCCTTAAGTGTTAATTGAAATACATTATAATTTGTTGATTAACATATAATGAATGATTTTTATCTAATCGTAAATTATTTGTAAATATTTCTGAATAAAATCTAATTGGTACTACATTCTATTCTCTTTAGTTGACACATTTCTTTATTATAATAGATAAAATTGAATATAAAACGTGTCAATTAAAGAGGAACGAAATGAGTAGTAGTTTAGTAAATTTAGATTATTTTATATATTTTTTAAAATCTTGCACATTATGTTTGTGGTTGGAGTGTCAATATCACATAATTTTATTTATTATTTTTAATATTATGTATTAAATAAATATATCATAATTAATAAACCATGACAAGAAAGTGAAAATTAATAATAAATCTACAGATATTTACGCCGTAAAGATATTATGTAAGAGAGAAATGTGTAAAATAATAAAATTGAAGATAATCATGTTGGAAATATATCACATAGAATAGAAAATGAGTAAATAAATCTAGCTATTAGACTTATTACGGTAATAATCATAATAACGTAATTTTATGTACAACCTTTAAAATATAAAATATTATATACATATATATATATAATAGTTAAATAAATTATAATTGTAGATCAAAACAAATGAACAACTAATATTGAATTAGTTAACATGCTAGAATAAGGTTAGCATTTGAACCCTCCTCCATATATATTAATCTAAATATTTAACCCTAATGTTTGAAAAAATATAAATAAAATTTTAAGTTAACCACTAATGTAATTTTTGATTTTTATTTTTCATTTATTAACAGTTAACCGTATATAGTCAATTTTTTTGTACGGTAAATGAAATGATAGAGTTTGTAAACTTGCACCATTATGTGAATAGAATGACGACATAGTGACAGTAGTTGGGTGAAGGACAAGAAGTATAAATTGAAAAGTGTATTGAGCCCAAACTCAAAATATAGAAACTAAGGCTTAGAAGAGTGATGCTGGGAACACAGGTGGCTCATGACTTATGAATAATGACATTCGATAATGCATTAATCCATTTGTGTTCTCAGGTCACCCCTCTAAATTTCTGTTTCAGATTTTATATTTTCCACATATGCACATTTATTTATTTTCTTTATGTTTTTTATAATCATTTATTTACCTATTACTCGACTTGTGTAATTAAATTCAGGATTGGGAAATCATGCAAACTCATGGCATGCATTTTTCTTGAATTTTTTGAAATGAGACCGAAAATCTCCAACTTATAAAATTAAATAATTAAAATTAAATTAATTTTGAGGAATTAGAACTCTCACCAAAACTACCAAAACTCCATTTAGACCTAGTAGCCCACTGGTTTGAGCTGGTTAATTAGGATTAGGAGCAAATTCAGATCCGACCTGTTAAATTGATTCGAAGTGGTGTGTTTGGTCCAGTTACGGACCAATCCATATATTGACATGGTTTAGATTGAGTCTTTTTTAGAATCAGTGAACTATCGTGTCCGTTAGAGTTAACATCCGTTTAAACCCGTTAGATCCGAAACCGATCCATACAAATAAAAAATATATAATATTTTTAATGTTGTTGTATATAATTAATAAGAAATATGTATAGTATATATAATATTGTTTATATTTATTTTTATTTATGAACTTGTGGTATGATTAATGAATTAGTTTATATTTTTGTTGTAAATTAAGAATATTTAATATTAAAACATGTTAAATTTTGTAATTTTTTCTAAAAATTCCATAAATATTGAAAAAAAAAATAGTATGTATAATATGAAAAAATGAATTAATTTTTTTTTTTCAGATTAAACCAAACTCGGAATCGAGTATGAGTCGGCCCAAGGTCAATCATGAAGTTCTCTTGATCTGAATTGATCCACTTTTTTAAAAATTTCGAATATTCAGTCCAAAAGGTTGGTCCGAGTCTGACCCCATGCTCCCCTGAATGCTCGGCCCTAGTTAGACCATAATTATTTTGTCCACTTATTTCGCAATCCAGTCGGAGGCCGACCTAAATATTGGTAAGCGAGGCCAACCCCGTCAGGTTGAATTTCATGGGAAACGACAAATAATTATCATTATCATTATCATCATCGTCATAGAGAATTAGTAAATCCACCGCAAACCCAGACTCCGTCGATCGTCTACTCAGTAAGTCAAACTTTCTAGTTTTCTTCGTTCATTCTCAAATCGCACACTCTCTCAAATTATACTTTGAGGTATAATGTTTTTTTTTTTCTTTCAATTTACTAGTTTACGGTGTATATGTTCAAGTACAATTATCCATGAAAAGATTTCTTAAATTTTCCTGGCTTGTCTCGTCGTTTCAAGTATGGAGTATGTTAGCGTACTAAAATTTGTTGTCTGTTTTATAGGTCTAAATAATGTGGTTCTTTCTGCTCTTGCTGTTGATTTTGTTTGTAGCTGGTCGAATTTTGAAATTGATTCGTGCTCCTTGATTGCGGTTAGTTTGATATGATGCGAAACCTTTTGAAGCTTAAAATTTGTAATCTGAGTAGATGTTTCTTTTATCTTACTTTTGGTTTGAAAAATGTGTATTTGAAGTTGATAGAGAAAAATATTGGACTTTTTTTAACTTTCATATAAGTATATACTATAATGAATTCTGAGACAAACAGAAGTATTTCCAGAAGTTCCCGTACTGTTGGTAATAATTGAAGGATATATTGCAGTTTTAGTGGGAGGGTGGAGGAGGTGAAGATTTGATCTTGGGACTGTAGATTATGTATCAAACTGGGGCAGTAACCACTAACCGAGGTGGGGTGCCTACAGATAGTGGGGATTCAGTTGTGACCCTAGATCAAGTCTCGTGCTGGAGTGACTCAGGGTTTAGATACTCATATGAGAATGAAGATTCAGGTTCCCAGAATCTGTATTTTCCAGACCCGTTGACCGCAGCATCTCAGGGAGAAAATAGTGAAAATGGGATAGTATCTAAGTTTCCCATAGATCGTGAAATTAACTCAAAGATATATCTTTGGAGGGGCAACCCCTGGAATCTTGAGGTGGATGCTGTAGTTAATTCAACAAATGAGGTGTGTAGGCCATTCATTGTTATGCCGTGTTTCTCATCTATACAAATGTACTACTACTTTCATTAACGTTCTGGAAGACTGACATTTCAACACTCTGTTTTGTTCCTAGCTTTTAAACTCCTGTAATTGTTCATTACTGAAAAGCTATATAACTTTGCAACATTATTGTGTATACATATGTATACCGGCTACATGCTCACATTTGTTTTCACTGATTTCCCCTTTCCTACTGTCACAATCATAGCCTTCTCAGGATTTTATTTCTTCAATTTTTTCACGACAATATTTTTTTTGCCTAATCAGAAGTTACTGTTTTGTCTTTTCGAGTACAAATCAGAACTAGAGTAGTACTTTCTTTTAGTTGAAGAACTATCAGGTATAAAATCTGGAAATCATCCTAAACTATAGCTTCACTACAATAATTTATTAGCTTTGTGGATCAAACTAACTGTCAATACTTGTTTCCAGTTATCACACATATCATTAGTGTGCGAATTTGCAAATTCCTCTGATTTCTAGATGATCCAGTTCAGCAAACTTTAGAGTTTAAGTTGGTCCCTTGCTTCTTGTGATTTCAATCTTGTTTAGATGAAATGGCTTCTTGCCTCAGGAAATCTGATTCTACTGGTTGGTTGACAATTGACAGAATTTAGATGAAGCTCATGGTAGCCCTGGTTTGCATGCTGCAGCTGGACCTGGTCTTGCAGAAGAATGTTCGACCCTGGTGAGCTATAACCTTTAGTCATTTTAGAACTGGGTTTTCATTATACTTCACATATATAGTTATATTGCAGTTACATTTATGATTTATCAGATTTTGAAGTGTTAAAAACTTAAATATCATAGAAAATCATTGTATGCATTTTATTCATGAGTCATGCTGGGTGGATGTTCAACATGTGAACAAATCTAATCGCCTACTTTGAGATTGGGAACAGAGTCATGATAACAGGAGAGACCATAATCTACCGTTTATGTTGTAATGTGCTGACTAAATGCTAGATTTAACTAGGTGAGGATAGTGAAGGAATGATGGTTTTGCATGAATTGATGTTTGATAGAACGTAATGTTAACACTGTTATTAGCTACAGTTATTTGACCTCAACAAATTAGAAATAGGATAGTCCTAACTATGAATGAAGTAATGTAGACAAACATATCAATGGCATTCTAGAATGTTTCAAACATGTAATGACGTGTTTATTTGTTTCTTATCTTTTTGTAGGGTGGCTGCCGAACAGGAATGGCAAAAGTTACTAAGGCTTATAACCTTCCAGCAAGGTAGTTATGCAAAAATGTGCTTATAGTTATTATGAAACTGTTTAGTAGTTTGTTTTGTTATATTGGGAAATCCCTGAACATTCATGCATTTTCTCGTTATCTTTTCTTTATTGAACCACTTTGTTGAAGATATGTTCAAGCATCTTAATATTCAGAGTTAGCACACTAGTGTCTTCAGACTGCTGCACTTATTCACTTATTTGTGCAGTCTTGGGTGAAAATATTGGCTTTAAGAGTCTTTAACTGGATAGTGTGTAATAGGAGGCTCATTCTTTCAAATCCTTATTTCCTCGTTGACTTTGCCCAAAATGGGTTTTTCTTGTACTTTACAGGAGGGTCATACATACTGTTGGTCCTAAGTATGCTGTAAAGTATCATACAGCTGCAGAGAATGCTCTCAGTCATTGTTATCGATCTTGCCTTGAAGTTCTCATTGACAATGAACTACGCAGGTTGTTTCAGTAACTTGATGTCTTTCCAGTTTCTGGTTTTTCTTTGTGTCATTCTACTAATTTGTAAAATAGTGGGATTGAGTTCTTATGTAATTGGAGTGCAGCATTGCTATGGGATGTATATACACAGAAGGGAAAAATTATCCACGAGAACCAGCTGCACATGTGGCCATAAGTAAGCAATTACCTGATGATTTTTCTATCTATAAATTTATGTTCAATTTATAGCTGGATAGAAACCCCTGTCCACCTCCGTTTTGTTTATGCAATTCTTTTTTATTTAGTTGAGCATGCACATATCTATATACACACGCCAAACCCAGAAGAAGGCTAGCATGTTAATGTAATTTTTTAATGAAATATTACGAATGTCTACCAATATTCTTGTCTTTGTGAATTCTTTTATCTCGAAATCCAACATATACCTTTCCTTTAGGAACTGTGAGGCGATTTCTGGAGAAACAGAAGCACAAAATACATGCAATTGTATTTTGTACTTCAGCATCATCTGATACAGAGATATATAGAAGGTTCGTTCTTTGGAAATACCGATCAAATGGATCTAGAGATGCATATGAAACATTTGGCTAATGAAACATGTACGTTCTTACTTACTAATGCATGAATTCTGTTCTTGAATTATATCCATGTGTTATTTCTTGCTGCAGATTGCTTCCGCTTTACTTTCCACGTGATAATATTGAGGAGGAGATAGCTGTTTCAAAGCTTCCTGCTGATGTTGGTGATGAAAATGGTGAAACGATCATAGATGAACGCAAAATAAGGATACATCCTTTACCCAATGTGAAAAAGACTGTTCCAAGACCTTCCCGTACCTCTACTGATCTTGCAGTCAGCAATATAGCATTAGCGAGACGGTTGGTGCCTCATAATACTTTTTCTAGCTTTTCTGATTCACATGAGCTCTACAAAAATGTTGAGGTTTTAACTCTTATTTGCTTAGCTCTGTGTGTTTTTTTGTTCCACACCATTTCTGAACTCATTTAAACTCATTTTATAGATGCATATGTATACACGCACACACATATGTGTGTGCACTTGTTGTGAAACTTTTCAAGCTTCAACATACAGCTTCTACCTCCTCAACTTTCTTTCAGGTTTTTAAAATGTGCACTGAACATTAATTGTTTAGCACTACACATATTTTCTTGCAATTGGTACCAGCTTCCATCTGACACTTGCTTAATGAGATTGTCACTCATGATTTGGGAACTGTTTCCTAGCATTAAACGTGATCAGCGCATTTTCTCTCTTTCAAACAGGGACTCGTCATACTTGGAGTCATATTTGGATCCTGCATTCATGTCCTTGATCAAAGATCCTGATCAGAAACGCAGAGAGCAATGGGAAAAATCTGCTCAAGCACGTAATGGCTGGAATTTTGCTAAAATGTTTGGATATGGAGACATCGGGAGTCCTCCTTTGTCGGCCGCTGAAGAATACTCGCTCCATTCTAGATATCTTGCTAAAGCAAATTCTGTTAACCTTTCTGATATTGCCGAAATGAAAATTGTGTGAGCACTGCTGAATTTATATTCTAACGTATGTTATACATGCTCAGATCTTCTAAGAGGACTCCTTGAGGTTGACAAATCATTCTTAGTTGCTTACTGGCTACTGCATTTAAAATTTGATGGTTATATATGTATAGGATCTTTAATGACCATCTAAAAGCTCATAGTTTGAGTTTAATATACTCTAAACTAGATTGGTCCTATGCACAGGGTAATATTCTCCTAAAGTATTAGCATTAGTTTTTGGAATATGTAAGGTAGCTTAGTTGCTGGACTTCTCGCATATCTGAGGTGAAAATGTTGTTAATTCTTATGAAGCATGTGATATTTGCAAAGAAATAAATAGGTAGGTTTGCCCCTCCTAGCCTTTGATAGTGCTTTTTATTCCCCTACTTTAGGCATTCATTCGAGGCCTTAGTCAATATTCATCTTTGACCCTTGTGTTAAAATAATTAGTCACTTTACTCTGTGCAGTATCTGTAGTATTTCCTGAGTTTTTTTTGTCAATCTCTCTTCTAATGATTGCACTGTAAGCTACACCAGTTACTAGCTTGCAATGCCATTTAAGAAATTTCTAGTATATTTTTTTCCCAGTTAAGTATGGCAGTAGGATGTTAACTATTTGAGCATCCTTTTTAATACAGACATCTTTTCTTATTTTAGTTATCGGGGTGGGGTTGATAGTGAAGGTCGACAAGTGATGGTGGTGGTTGGAGCACATTTTCTTTTAAGATGCCTTGATTTGGAGCGGTTTGTGCTGCACGTAGTGAAGGTAAATGATGAGTAATTATTATGCCACAGCTTAATGGCCCAAAATATGGTATTCAATGTTCTCTGTATACTTACCTTATCTAATAACTGGCTATTTTTATGCTTCAGGAGTTTGAGCCTTTGATACAGAAGCCTTACACAATAGTTTATTTCCATTCCGCTGCAACTTTACAGATGTGCGTATTTTCTCAGACATTTTTCTCTTTGTGCCATCTTCTTTTATTCCTTTAACCTTAAATGTCTGTTGTGGTGGTTTTCATTGTCTTTCTTCATATTCCACCTATAAGATGAGCCAATGTCAGTTCCTTTTCCTCATTCTGCTTTAGATGTTAATACTAACCTTTTAATTTTTTTAATATTTTCTCTGCTTTTAAGTTCTGTTCTAGAATGTAACAGTGTGTCTATTTCAAAATTTCTAAATTAACAGACAACCAGATCTGGGCTGGATGAAAAGATTAGAGCAAATTCTTGGTCGGAAACACCAACGTAATCTCCATGTACGATAATTCTCTTCCAGAGCTCCTACATCAATGCTGACAAACATTTTCTTGCCACACTTTTTGTGACTGATGTTTGCTTTTATAATGTAGGCAATATACATTCTTCATCCGACCTTTGGTCTGAAGACTGCAATATTCGGATTGCAGATTCTTGTAGACAATATGGTATGTGATCTTAGTTTATTTAGTTACATTCCCGATAAGAAGAGGTCTGAAATTCTACCCCTTACCTTTTCATTCTGAAGCTCAAGGAATTCTAATCTGATGATCAGGTCTGGAAGAAGGTGGTCTATGTTGATCGTCTTCTGCAGCTATTCAGATATGTCCCACGCGAACAACTAACTATTCCAGATTTCGTGTTCCAGTAAGTTCTCATGCCTTCCGCTCATCACGGTTGTTAGGATCCTAATATAATCAATCCATGTGATCGATAAGTAAAAGTTTAAATGGTGGACTCATGATGGAGGGAGTGTTTAATTAAGAATGATACTAAAATAGTATAGGCTAATCCATACATATTTGATTGACCATATAATCATTTGAAATCGCTTATCATCCAGAGTAAAAAAGCTTCATGATCATATGATTATAGTCATATTGTTTATCTCGGAATCGTATAGAGTTTGTCTGAAAGAAATCGCGGGTGCAGGCACGATTTAGAGGTAAATGGAGGGAAGGGAGTAATGGTGGATCCAAGAACAAAGTATGTTTATCAGAGACCTTAGTTGATGTATGGAGGCAGTTTCCAAAAATTCCTCCTAGGTAGCAACAGATCAAAAGCTCCACCAACTGTGAATTTTCTTTTTATTTGTCCAGTCATTATTTAATTCATTTTTGGGTCAATTTGTAATGGAACTGTTTCCTATTCATATATATTTTTGTGTATAATGATTCGTCTTCTCTGTATAATCGTCTTTCAAAATAAATTTAATTATGTCACTGCTTAAATCTTTGAAATTCAATATATGTTGTTTAAATCCCTCCAAAATCAACTGTGTAAAATAAAATAAATAGATTCGAGATAAGTATATATATTCTAATATCTGAATATGAAAACTCCCGATCAAGGAAAAAAATGTTAATATACCAAATTAGTTATTTTTCAAATAAAAAAAAAAGTAAATTTTAGTCACATATATAAAAAAAAAGAAGTAAATGATCAGGTCTGGAAGAAGGTGGTTATGTTGATCGTCTTATGCAGCTATAACATTGTTGTTGTCGTTAGGGATGTCAATCGAGTCAGCCCATTTGGGTGGTTGGTTTATTTGATTTGAGCTGAATTGGGTTGAAATTTTTTTAGAGATAAAAATTTACAATCTTAATCTTAAGTTTTCGGGCTAGCCCATCAGATATATCGGGTTAGAATATTTTTGAAAATGTTTAACACACACACACATATATATATATATTATGATTTTATAATTAAAAATATATATATTTGAAAATATAACAAATAAAATAAAATTTTAAACATAGTTAAATATTAAAATGAAATATGAATAAATTAATGAGAAAATGTAATGATATTATACCAAATTTGTGTTATATTTATTTTTTTAAGTGGTTGATTAATTGATGGGTATAATAAATACATTATTTGCATAAAAAAATATATATTATGTAAATAATTATTATTTTATTTTTATATTCAGTAATTCAGGTCAACACACTCGATTTTCGGGCTAACCCTATGTGGTTTGGGTTGTTTTTAGTCCAACTCAATGTTTCGGGTCATAAATTTTCAAACCTAACCCTAATCGGTTTCAGTTGGTCTTCGAGTCAACCCGCACTTTCGGGCCAAATTGACATCCCTAGTTGTCATCATAATTTATCGATGTTGTCGTCGCCATCGCCGCCGCCGCTGTTGTCATCACCTTTGTCATGTCTCAAACAAATTTAGATAAATTACACGAGCATGACCAAGTGATAGTCGTGCTCGTGTAATTTCTTCTCCTTAATTATATATGTAATTACACAAGTATAATCAAGTCACAGTCATGTTCGTGCAATTTTATCTCAAATATCAAACATGTAATTACACAAGCACAATGAAGTGACAGTCGTGCTCGTGTAATTTTATCCCACAATCATATGTAATTACACAAGTTTGACCGAATAACAGTTGTGTTCGTGTAATTTCATCTCCACAACTACACATGTAATTACGTGAGTTTGAGTCGTGTTCGTGTAATTTCATCTTCACAATCATTAATGTAATTACACGAGCATGACTTGTTTTGGTCATGTAATTATAACATCATGTAATTATGGCGGGAGCATTAAGATGAGATTGACTATTTTTTACTTTTTTTTTTCAATAAATAACTACTCCTTCCGTCCCGCTAAAAGCGGCCACAAGTGAGTGGGCACGGAGATTAAGAAAGTAAAGTTTTGTGTGTTAAAAAGTAGAAGAGGGGTATTTTAAAGGTAAAATTGTTTCTTTTTTAGGAAAGTGGCCACTTTTAGTGGGACAACCCAAAAAGGAAACGTGGCCACTTTTAGCGGGACGGAGGGAGTATATTTTACTTTTTTTTTTTTTTTTTTTGAGATCGACTATTTTAGGGGTGGAACCAACAAAAAAGATCTGTATTTGAAAGTAACAAAAACAATGTTGGGTATATATGAGGATGAATGGGGACACGTTATTTCTGAATCCAATTAGGGCTATAAGTCACTACATTTACAAAGACAAAAATCTAAGATCACACTCCCTCTCACAAAACCAAGTACTCAACAAAGCTGCTTCATGTTCATCTGCTTCCTCTATAGGAAGCTCCAACTCAAGAATGCAATGCCTCTATTCCATTATCATGTTAACACTACAGGAGGAGGAATACCTGCAGGGCATCTCTGTCGACGGGGCCGTCTCGTCGTTTTCCCCCACCCAGTTATGCTTCTTTCCTCAAAACCGGCTTCGATGCTGAGTTGCTGTATTAATGGAGTGCAAACTGGGATTGCAACAGCAGGTGCAGCAGCTTCAACCACTGCTCGTCTCCTTCCCCGAGCTCCTCCGTTTCTGGTCCCGTTCCTTCTTGTCAGTCCTGAACTCCAAGTATGGCCGGTGGCTCTCATCATCCCTCCAAATATTTGAATATCCTCTGTCACTTCGTGCCTCGACAAAGAGGCCAAACCTGGAAGTACATCTCGTTGGAAGTCCCTCCACTGCCGTCCTCTCCTTGCATGACCCCTACGGGTTCTGGAGTGTAGTGATCGAGCTCTGACCTCTTCCACTTGCTCGAGCTGGGGAAGAGAAGGCTTAGTCGTGATGTAGTCATCGTCCATTTTGGTTTCGACTAGCTGCAAAGTCATAGCCTCAAAATCGTCCATCTCTTGGTATGAATCAAGCTGTGGTGATACATTCGCAACTTCATTATACGAATCCGGGATTATAGCATTAGCCAACAAAAGTAATGCTTCTCCCAAAGGATCTTCACAAGGAAGACAAGCGAGATCCTCTTCATCGAGCTGGGGACACGACGAGATGCCAACTAGGGCTTCTGCTGCATCTCTGAGAACTTCATTCTGCATTTCCTTATCTTGATTCTGCATGGACAGCTCGTTAAGCAATTTGGCATTGGACTCTGTGCTGTCATCCTCACTCTCTAGCACGATTGGAACTTCGAGATCTATCTCCAACGGTTTCTTGAAGGATGATGAAGTATCTTCAGAATCACTAGCACAAGAATTCAAATCAAAGTGATCCTTTCTAGGAGTGACTTTTTTCTGGTTTTCTTTTTCCATAACTGGTTCTTCTACAATTATATGTTCATCCACCTCACACGCTACGTTTATATCAATCATCACATTCTTTCTTTCATCACTGACATATACTGGTGGCACTGGGGATGACAGCTCATTTTTTCGCCCATCTCTTTCAAAAATAGGAAATCCAAGAATCTTCTTCACTGTTCGAGTTTGAGCTGCAGTTTCCTTTTCTCTCGGAGCTGCAGAATCACAAGAAGACAACATAATTGTTTCTTTCTCGCTACAAAATTCTTTGGAGGAATCATGACAGTGACTCGACTTTCCCAATAGCTCTGGTCTTCTAGTATCCATAACCTCATCAACAGAAGTGGGCTTACGATTAAGCCAAGGCAAAGCCGGAATATCTTCTTCAGGTTTTCTTTTACCATCTATCATATTAAGATCCTGTATGATCACATCCTCATTTGCCATTTCTTCATTCAAGTTGATATCTATAACAGGCTTCGAAGCAGCGTAATGTGAACCCTTCTGCAAACTCTCAAAGCCATGAATTGAGGGAGGTGCTTGGTAAAATCCATTTGATTTTAACTCACTCACCAAACCTCTATTCGAGTTGGAACTAGAACCGATAGGGCAGTTTTCACCAAAAGATTGATGCCACGGAGCAGAAGGCGCTTCGGCTGGAATGCCTCGATTTTCCAATGTCGTTATCTTGGGAGTAAAAGTACTTGATGGATGAGGCCAAGATGAGACAGTTTGAAACCATGAACTGGCAAAAGAAGACGAACTAAAGAATGGATGAGAACCAGGAGGGTGAGAAGTCGAAGGTTCCAAGAGGCCATTATAAGACTTTAAACCATGACTGAATCCCTCTCTCCATTTATCTTCCTTATTGCAATCACCTGAATACATCACAGGAGGATGGACCCCATTAATGGTGCCTTTCCCACGATGGGAAGATAAAGGTGACTGTTCAGGTGAACCTTGCATGGCAGAACTCGGATTACCCCTAGCGGGACCTGAAAATTTAAGAAATCAAGGCCATTTTAGACATTCAAAATAATGGTAATAATTTTGAGTTTTTTACGAAACCTGGACATGATAGATAATGTAACTGTGAGAACATAGCTGAGGCGCTGGATTTCAGTACTACATTAATGGTTGAGCTTAAAAAATTAATCATGAACGTAACTATTTCTAAAGCTTTTTCTTTTTGTTTTTCTTCCTCTCTGATCAACAATCTATAAATTATGATGAAAGCATATGTTAATTATGAATGAATGTATAACTGTTAGGTATGGATATATATTGCTAATTCAAGTAATCCTATATTTTAGCTTATTGGATATCATGGACGAGAGAGAAAATCAGAAACGAAGTACAGCACTATAGAAGTTCACTAAAAATAATTTACCAGTTCTGTTTGCATGGGAGAGCCATCCCCTGTCATTTATCTGATTTTCAATAGATGAATTTATCAAGATTCCATTGCGTGCGTGCACAGCTTCTCCAGCTACGCTCAAATAACTTCCAGTTGATTTAGCATGCTGGTGAATGGTACTAGTCTCTCCATTTTCTGAAGTGCGACCTAAGAAATCAATTGATGATGGAGCTGTTGCTTCTTCAATTTGGATTGGTTCATTTAAATCTGCCAGACCAACAGAGCCCCTTAGACAGCCAGCAGAAGGTGAAGCCTCAACTGGGTGATCAGCTATTGCACCTGCATGACTACCGCGGAATATCTCCATAACACTTGCAGCTCCATTGTTCAGATCCCCATTACGAGAAGAAGTTGACATGTCCGATTTTTTGTACCCATGCAGATTTTCCCCTTCTTCGGGATCTACATACTCATCAGCTGGTAGTTGAAGATTGAATAACTTTTTCCTAACTTTCGTTGGTCTCGTGTCTAATGCGTCTGAGGTCTTTGTGATGCACCCGTTTTGGAAAGGAAGCTGACCCGGCTGTGTGGTGTTCCCATTAGTGCAAGATGTGGGAGAAGTAAAATTTTCGACTCCAGCAACAGAAGTTCTGCCATGACTAGAATTTGACAAAGGAAAACCTGCCATGTGCCATTTTTGAGCTTCTTCTGAAGGCACTTGAGGTCCTTGAAGACTTGATGATGATGCCGGCTCCACTGATGGTCGCTTTTTATGCGGTTCGTTCATTTTGAACTCCTCCATCATGTCCCTTTGAATTCTGTAAAGACGATGGAGTTCCAAAACCTGTATGCCAGAAAAGTCTTGATCAATTATTCACTGAAATACAAAAGAATGAACAATATAGTGATAAGAGAGACCAAGGCACCTGATTTTTAAATACTGCTTCATGTTGAAGTATTCTTTGTTTCAAGGTGTCCTTTTCATGTGCTGAATATCCATTTTCTAAAGTCCTCGGCATGGATCCATCGTAATACTTCCCATTTGCTACCATCTTCTCCCTGTAAAATAAGGGCCAGCTACTACCGCTAGAACCATCATTAAGGTCCCTCATTGAGTAAAATCCTGGGAAGTAGTTTTTGCAATGCATCTCTGTCCCCATTCCTGTAGGAGATATAAAACAATATTTAGCGAGTCCATGGGAAATATGGCAGTCTATGATGCTTCGTTCTTTCGTCAGGCTAATTTCTCCGTCATTTTACATTGACCAAATATTCTAACTATTCTTACTAGACAAGCAAATCTATCTATAGCAAACATAACCACAAAAGGCGGCATTAAAATCACAACAGCATGAGGTTGTTCTTTCAACTGTTAGAGACCTAACTTGTGGCAGAGCACAATCACTACATCCATTTCGTTCCTATGTAGACAAGTCAGATGCTAGCACAAACACAATTTATTTACATTAAAGCCCAGAAGACAGTAGATGATATGCTACCAAAAGAGGTACTTCAAAACAGCACAGATATACACAATTAACATTGTGTGGAAAAGACCAGCAAAAGATAAGCTGCATACATTAACTCTTGAAGTGAGTAAGCACTGAAAGAAGAACCTATTTATATGATCACACGTGGAAAGCAAGCACCAATCAAATATAGAATCAGATAAAACCTAATCAAGAACCCTAAATACAAAACAGCAAACACAATTGAAAAACAAATGCAAAATCCAACAGTTCCAGCCGATGAAACTAAACACTCTCCAAAATTTCCAGTTTGGGTTATAAAAATGACTCCAGTAGATCAAGTTATCAACTACACATCAAAATTACAAGATAAAGAATAAAAACTACTGCTCATATTTATTTATTTTGTTTTGGGTCTGAGTCAAGGACAGTAAATCTCAAAAGATAAAACGAAAAATAAAGAAAAAATGGCAGAAAAAAAAGAGGAGAATTACCTCAGACCCACATCTTGAAACCAGCTCTACTCAACAATACCGAGTCATCCAGTTTTGTTTCCAATAATAAAGGAGCTCAGAATCATGTGAAGTTCAAAAGGTTTCACACTGTAAGCAATGAAGCCAAGAAAAATAGGAAAACAATAAACAAAAAGGGTAGCAGTGATTATAGGGGAATGAAAGGAGGAAGTAGGTGTTCTGGTAACTCCATTGAAGAAATCTTAGATCCTCCTCAAACTCCACTAAAGGTTGGAGATTTCGATCTACTGAGCCTCCTCTCCTCCTCCCCCTCCCCCCCCTCTCTCTCTCTCTAGAGAATAAAAAAGCTAGCAACTTTAGAAAGAGAAAACGAGGACAACAAATAAAAAAAGAAAGAATTGTTGCAACTGTATATATTTAATTTAATAGTATAGGTAATTAAATAAATACTCCAATAGATATTGATTTGTAAGAGAGAGATGGAGATCCCAGATAAGAAATCTTCATACAAACAAACGACCTTCTAAGAACAGTGACACCAAATTTGTCAACATCCGGTCTCCCTTTATTCTCTTCTTTTCCCTCTCTCTCTCTCTCTCTAAAATCTCATAAACACAAATTGTAAGAATTACTACAATAACTCACTTCTGGGGAATTCTTGTATCTATGTCGATTCTTTGATTTCTACAACTTTGATGAAATGGAAACGAGAATATACATATATATTTTTTCTTTCTAGATTTTCTCCACCTTCCTTCCTCTTTTTAGTGTACATTTATATTAATGGAAATTTAATTTAAATGTAGTATTGAACAGCACACCTATATATAATACATATATAGAAGTGGAATAATTGTGACTTCATATCTGGGAATTCGTTAAATATCATTTTAGATGTAGAATTCTAATCAATACATAAATAAGAATTGTAATTACTGAAAATAATGATTTATTAAGTTGTAGTTAAGATTTGTTTTAACATAATATGGATAATAAAAATGAAATAACATCAATTTAAAAAAAAAAAGATTAAGTGAAAGGTACGTGACATATTTGTGTATGAAATATTAGAAACATGATGAATTATGATGATTTATGCGGTTGTTGGGAGCAATTGATCTCATAAAAATCAACCCACACAATATAAATTCACAGCCAACTTAGGTTAGGTGTCTCGTGATATATAATAATGTGGTGTTCCCATCCAAATTAATCATGCGATCGGATTAGATAATAATTCCAATTAATACAATGCAAGGGAAAGAAAAACCCTAAGTAAGAGATTAATGTATTAATTTCCATAAATATATATAATGGTGATTTGCCATTTTAAGTAGTGACGTATTGGGTGGTGTCAAGAATCACGACAAGATTGTGGGACCCACCTTAATTCCTCGAACAAAAATCTTCATCTTTTTCTAACGTAGTTCTCTCTCTCCCTCTCTCGATCTCTAACCTCAAGTTTAACATTTAATTACAGAAAAGGGATTCTTCGATTCTCCTGCTGCAAATTTAATTGGACATTTGTTCTGTTAGTTTCAGAAAAAGGTATTTATTCTTTAATTTATTTTTGGGGGATTGAGAGGGTACAACTGTACAGTATACTGTAGTAACAGTAACTGTACCGGAGCGGCCATGAATGAATGAACATATGGCCCCACATTGTACACGTGGCGTCCTCACAGCCATCGGCCATCACAGACATTTGATGCTGCCTGGTCAATGGCTATTGTCTTTTTTTTTATATATAAATATATATATATTCTTAATCTAAGTATTTTATTACTATGATTCAATATGATGTCCACATATATATATATACATACTTTCAGTGTGTGATCAAATACTACTGAAAGTAGTTTTCGTTGAAATATTTTTGTTCATTTCTGGATTTATCTATCAAAGAAGTAACGAGTCAAGTAGACGGTGGCTTTTATTTTTTGTTTTTCTAAAGAAAGAAAGATAGATAGTATGTGTAATGATGTATACTTTAATTTATTTATACATTATTAGATAGTGTCATCTTCCTTCAAGTTATGGGTGTTATTGGATTCAGATATAAATTCATAAATTATGGGTGTTATTGGATTCAGATATAAATTCATAAATTATATTCTCTCTGTGCCGTTTATTCCTGACAAGAAAGTACTTACAGTTCTAATCAAATCAAACCATAAATTATATTCTCTCTGTGCCGTTTATTCCTGGCAAGAAAGTACTTACAGTTCTAATCAAATCAAACCAACAATAGAGAGAGTAATTGAATGAAATAGTAGCTACTAGCTAGTAATGTTGCATGAGCTCATTAATTCAACAATTTAGGTCAAATTTTATGGATAATTTATACTATAATACAAGTTCGATTCAAGCTATCCACATCAGTCCTTAAAATTCTCTCAACCTCCCATTTCTTTTTCCTATTTTCTTAAATTTTTTGAATTTTATCTATATGTTAATCATATATAATATTATGTATTCTTATTTCTATGTATATCATAGATTATAGTATTATATATTATTCCATATTTAAGTATTATGTTAATAAATATAATATACGTAGTTATATATTAATTTGATATGTATATGTTAATAACTAATTTAATAATAATTTATATAGGTTATGTAAAATCTTTTAAAATCTAATGAAAACTAATAAATCACATGAAAATGTCTAGATTTTTATATTAGATTATATGTTTTTCAAATCTAACAAAAAAAATTATATAAAAATTTCTAAAGCTCACATTATTTGAAAATATTTTTTAATATATATAATTTATTACATATGATTATTTTAACATACTTTTAATCATATTATTATTCGCACAATCCACATATATTTTTTAATATAGAAAATAAAAATTGAATGAATCATATCTTTTTTATTAAAATAATATATTTATAAATATAAAATAGTTTATAATCTTCTTATTTATTTATATATCATATATTAATTGTATATTATTTCATATCTAAGTATCATTTTCATTAATATAAAAAAAATAGTCAATAAGTATATTTCGATGCACATTTGATAATTCAATCAAATTGATGATTTTTCGGCCGTATATCATTATTATATAATGAATTAAACTTCATTATTATCCACGTATTAAGTTATATATTAGTAGATATATATTTTAAATATATTTTATTATTATACTTTACATGTATTTTCTTTTATCTTTAATCGAAAAAATGAACATTCCTAATTATTTGTCATACTAATTAAAGATATCCAAACTGATGTATTTTTTTTGTTCGAGCATGTATTGAATTCAATTAATGTTCTTTTAATATATCACTATATATATTATGTTTATGAAAATCTATATATTATTAATACTATTATGATTTTAATCTTATGTGACACTCTCAAATCACTCCATTCATATTTATCTAAATTCTCATAATTTTGAGATTAAAAAATCATATATAAAATTATATATTCTTATTTACATGTAGTATATGATATTTATGTTAAGTTTTTATTTCTTCCTATATTATATATTGTATTATATATACTCTATATCATTTTCATAATATAATATATATATATATATATATAAAAAGTGATATATTAATTTGATATGTATATTTTGATAGCTAATTTAATAGTAATTTATATAAATTATCTACAACTTTTTCAAATTTGATGAAATATATAGATTTCACACTATTATGAAGAAAAAACATAATTATAATTTATAATTTATAACATATGACTATTATAACACATTTTAATTATCTTATTATTCTTACGATTGATATATAATTTTCAATATAAACAATAAGAATTGAAAATTTATATTTTTTACTAAAATAATAATATATAAAGATAAATTAATATATCATCTTCTTATTTATTTATATATCCTATATTAGATTATATGTTATTTCAAATCTAATGAGAATTTATAAATTGTACATAAAAATTGATAGAGTTCACATTATTTGAAAATAATTTTTTTAATATATATATATATAATTTATTACATGTGATGATTATAAGATACCTTTAATTATCTTATTATTCGAACAATCCACATATATTTTCCAATATAGATAATAAAAATTTAAGAATCTTAGTTCTTATTAAAATAATAATATATAAAAATAGAAAGAAGTATATAATCTTCTTATATATTTATATGTCCTATATTAATTATATATTATTTTATATTTATGTATCATTTTCATTCATATAAAAAAATAGTTAATGAATATATTTCGATGCATTTTTGAAAATTCAATCAAATTGATGATTTTTTACCGTATATCATTATTAGAGAATGATATTGAGTGTCATTATTACCCCAGATATTAAGTAATTTATTAGTGAGTAGATATTTTAAATATTTTTATTATTACACTTTACATGTATTTAATTTAATCTTAATCCAAAAATTAACATTCCTAATTATTTATCATAATAATTAAATTTAGATTGTAATTAGGTGTATCGCAATCAATTCTTGCACGAACGTAACAAAGAATCGAGAGACGAAATTTAAATGGTTCACCTACAATGTGTAGTCTACGTCCAGACAAGAAAAAAAAAAAAAACTTCTTTATTATCAAGAATGAGATGTGTTTACAGATCAACTATACAATGATCAAGAAGCTCTCAAAGGGAAGAACAATCACTCATATACAAGCTTCACTCACAGAGAACTCACAGTTATGGAATGAAAAAGAATAACGTATTGAATGAACCAATGCAGCAGTTACAAGAACTAATATGTATAAGCTCAAAGTGATCTCAACCCTTCAGCTCGTGTGATGTAGATGGCCTCCTTTAAGTAGTTATAACCACTCAAATTAGTTATCTTCATCCTTAACAAATCCCACGTGGATCAGCCCTATCTATCTCATGCAAAAGATAGTATTGGCAACAACAATATGAAGCCAAACAACCAACAATCCTCCATATTGTCTGCATATTCAATGGTACACCTCATACATCACTACAAAAAAAAGCTCTTCTGGCGACGGAAAATTCCGTCGTTAGCTTGAGAAATCCGTCGTCCCGGGAGGCTAGCGACGGACTAGCGATGGAATTTTTCCGTCTGTATTTCGCTCGTCGTTAGCCCACCGGACGACGGAAAATACAGTCCGTCGTTAGCTAACGACGGACTGACGATGGAATTTATCCGTAGTTAGGGACGATGGACTGCAAATCCATCGTCAGAGTCTCCCGGTGGCCGTCGACGGCACCGGAGAGCTGACGACGGATTAAATCCGTCGTTAGTGGCGACGGACTGCAGTCCGTCGCCAGATAGTGTTGACCGTTGACTTGGCGACGGACCAGGTATAATTTTTTTTTATTTTAATAATTAATTTTGTTTTTTTATTATTCATTACCTAAAACGTGTCACAACAAACAATATAATCCAACATTGAACAATAATTTAAAATTGAACCATTAATCAAATTAAATTCAAAATGAACGCGGATTTCATATAATGAACAAAATGGAACAATGTATCAGTAACATCCCACGACAAACCATATAATAAAAAAATAGTAAAGTGTATCAGTAGCATATCTACGAATCATAATCATCATCAGGAGGAAACTGGGGAGGGGCATCAGACGGGGGAGGCTGATAAGAGGGAAAGAAGGGTGCACTACCTCCTCCCTGCTGAGACTGCATCCAGCGCATCATCTCGGCGTACTGAGTCTGCATGAGCGCCATCTGCTCAGCCAATCTCTGCTGCTCAGCAAGGTACTCACGGCGCTCGTGATCCTGCTCCTCGACTCGGCGCCGTAGCTCCTCAACCTCGTCTCTGGATGCTCGTGATGTGGACGAGGAGCCCCCTAATCTGGATGCTCTCAGGGCCTTCGCCGCGCCTCCCGTGCTGAACATCCTCTTCTTCTTGTTCGGGCCGCCAAGAACCTCCAGATACAGCTCGTTCATGTCGACTGCATCGTGGTCCCCCTCGGGTAGCTGAGCCCGCTCCTCGTCAGCACGGCGAAACACCTCAGTCTGCATGCATGTAAACGTCAGGAAACAAACAAGTGTTAGTATACATATTATAAATATTGAAAACCTAATATATATATATATATATATATATTCTTTTGAAATTAAGACTTACCACTATCGCCTCAGATTTCGGATCGGTGTATGTCCCGTCCGCGTATCGATGCTCATCCAGAAAAGAGTCGAACATGCACTCAACCGGAGCTACTCCCCGCTCACGGCCCTATGCATTATCAGATCACAATTTAGTTGTGTCATTGAAACATGTTTATATGAATTAAAATTGTACCACATAATTATAATTATTATTTAAAGTATATTATTACATTTTCCTCAGCTCGTTGCATGACCGACTTGGACCCTCCCCTATGCTTGATAGGACCAGTACCCGGTCCCTGAGGCTCAGACATCTGGTTGCGCCTCGCTGCCTGGGATTTGGCCACAACATCATCCCGGGACCAGTAAGCAAGCCAACCCATCCACACATCATCAGTCCACCACCCAAGCTTCCCACCTCTGGGTGGCGGATCATTTCTCCTCCTCTTAATCCCGCATATATAATCCTTATATCTCTCCCGGATCTTATTATACCATAGCTCCCGAATCTTAGCATCGAGTGCCGGTTCCCAAGTAAATTTTTTCTAACATTGAAAATGTATGTTAGAAATTGTAGTTATAAGTTATAATTAAGAATGAATTTGAAAGTTTTAGTAAATTTTCGAACCTTAAACTCCTCCCAATATCGCTGTCTCACGTCCTCAGGCGTGAGCTTCCAACTGTAGTCAGTCGGGTTGGGAACTATTTTAAATAGTTCCCAAATGTAATCTGCCGGGTCGGCATGCGGGTAAAATCCCCTGCATAAGTAATTTTAGATTGATTTATGTTAGATTTTTGAATAACTAATTAAATAATTGTCAAAATTGAAGATGTGATTGCATTTACGTACCCCAGCTCACTCACAGATAGAACAAAGTCACATGTGGGTCTACGCTCTCTCTGACCATCAGTGTCAGAGCCAGAAGACGGACCGCCTATGTGTATGCCACCAATATGGTGGCTCAGACCACCGGTCCCGGACTCATATCCAGACGATGAGACCGGAGAACTACCCCGTCCAAGGGATAGCTGTGATCGGCATGAACCCCTACCACGAGGAGTCCCCACATCCTCTCGCCGACTGTAAGACATCTATAATGTTGAACATAAATAGATAAATAAGATTCATGATAGACATATCACGTATACGTAGAAGGTTTATATTGAACATATAATTACAAGTTACATTTATAATTAATAATGTAATATTTGAATGTGTTAAGTTTTCTACACAAAGTGTTAATTTTCGTCCTCTTCATCGTTATCATTTTCATCTTCCTCATCCTCATCTTCATAGTCATCCTCCAAATCTTCATCTTCTTCTTCATCATCTGAAGCTTCATCCTCTTGATATTCATCATCCTCGTCATCTTCTTCTTCTGTTTTGAGGACATTATCAGAGTCCACGTGGTCATCATCATCTTCAATTTCTACATGTTCACCGTCTCGGTGAACTGATGTAATATCATCTACATCTACAGTAGTTACCACATGAGCATCATCATCCTCCTGAAACGGTGACTCCAACGTAGACACATCCGCTCGAGACTCATCGATAGTGGCCCTTGCCTTTATAGAACAAGCTTCCCACCATTCTCTACACTGTTGGTTCATACTCGGATATGAACAGTAATACACTTGTGTAGCTTGAATGACTAATACAAATGGTTCATATTTTCTAAGTCTGCGCGTATGATTTACAGACACTAATTTGAACTGTGTATCAACCCTTGTACCGGCCAGAGAGGTGTCGAACCAGTCACACTTGAAGAGAACGACCTTCTTATTGTGTAATCCTGGGTATGTGAGCTCGCATACTTCGACTAATTGTCCATAAAAATCCGTCTGACTTGAGTCCTCATAGTTACCCGCTTTTATGCACACACCACTACTCATAGTTGTTTTGTGAGTTCCATGTGATATCGTGTGAAATTTGTAACCATTCACCAAATAACCATGATATGATGTAATCATTGGTGAAGGTCCACGTGCAATGTCCCACAAAATAGGATCAGTTACACAATTTTGTACCTATATCACACACAAGTTTATACTTATCAAGTTATAGAGTTGTATGTCCCTTATATAGTACTTAATTAAATAATTTCAAGTAGTTTAGTGAAAATTTGACTCACATAGGAGCAAAACCATTCAGGAAATTCTGTAGACATTTTCTTGTCAATGTCCATGTCAGTTATTCATGGATTTGAGTGTCTGAGATGTGATTCGTATTCCCTTCATAGAAAAGTACATATTAGTTTATAAAAACCACTCATTGCATTAAATAGTCGTATAATTTGATTTGTAAAAGATTACTTGATATATGGATCGATCTCCACGCAATTATGGAGTACATATAGATGCGCAGCTCTGTATTCCCTTGAATCCAACGATCTTTTCGTTGTCTTTCCAAAACCAGTTCCAGCAAGCTTGAATACAGAAGGCAAGTCTGATTGATCTTCTACCCCACTAGTAGAACATCCTCCAACGTAGTTGCGAGGCACCTCTCTATGTTTCGTACTTACATGATCCTCAAAATAATAGGAACAGAAAGCAGTGGCTTCCTCCACTAAGTATGCATTACATATCGACCCCTCAACGCTTGATTTGTTCTTCACATTATTTTTCAGCTTTCTTAAATATCTGTATTGAAAGGATTCATTTAGAAAGCATGAAACAATAGTTAAAATTGAGGAAACATTAAACACAATTGATTCAGTTTGATCAAGTACCTCTCAAATGGGTACATCCATCGATATTGGACTGATCCTCCATCTCTTGCCTCGTCAGCTAGATGGATAGGCAAATGTTCCATTGAGTCGAAGAAGCTTGGTGGAAATATTCGTTCAAGCTTACACAAAATCAGTGGGATGTTATTGTTAAATGTCTCCATGTCGTCACTCTTTATGTTTCGTAATGTCAAATCACGAAAGAATAGACACAACTCAGTTATGGACTTCCAAACAGCTTGTGGGAGTAGTTCTCGAAATGCAATGGGTAGTATGCGCTGCATGAAAACGTGACAGTCGTGGCTCTTCATCCCAAACATCTTAAGTTTACTCATGTCTACACATCTACCCATATTTGAGACGTAACCGTCAGGAAACTTAAGGGTTTTCACCCACTCACATAAGACTTTTCTCTCCTTTTTTTCAAGTGTATAGCATGCCTTAGGATATTTATTAGTATACTGGTCACGCATCAGCTGGGGTCTATGACAATAGAGGTTGAGTTCCTCCCTCGACTTTGCCGTGTCTTTTGTCTTGCCTTGGACATTCATAACAGTATTGAAAATGTTGTCAAACACATTCTTTTCAATATGCATATCTAAATTGTGTCGAATGAGCAGAGAACTCCAATACGGAAGGTCCCAAAAGATGCTCTTTTTCCGCCATCCAGTGGTAACTTGTCTTAAGATGCACTTGTTATTATCATCATAATCTTCGGTTACCTTTACTAGTCTCAAATCTTCAATCTGATAAAGTATCTCTTCCCCTGATCTCCTCTCCGGAGGATCATCTGCAACAATCTTATTCTTTCTAAATGCCCTCCGATTCCTCCTGAACTGGTGATCGTAAGGTAGGAACTTGCGATGTGTATCAAACCATGACTGCTTCCGGCTATGTGTTAAGGAGAATGCTTCTGTTTGTTCCATGCATCGAGGACAAGCTAATCTTCCGGTTGTACTCCAACCAGACAACATCGAGTATGCCGGAAAATCACTAATGGTCCACATCAATGTTGCGTGCATCTGGAAGTTTTGTCTTCTTGAAACGTCATAAGTATGGGCACCGACTGTCCACAATTGATTGAGTTCAGATATAAGTGGCTGTAGGTAAACATCTATCTTATCTTTTGGATTTCATAGACCAGGAACAAGCACTGTGAGAAACATGTGATGTTCTTTCATGCACAACCACGGAGGTAAGTTGTAAGGAGTAAGGATAACAGGCCAGGATAAGTACTATTGTCCCGATTGCCCGTATGGTTGAAAACCATCTGTTGACAGTCCTAATTGTATATTCCGTGGCTCCGCTGCAAAACCCGGGTAAGTCACATTAAAGTGTTTCCACGCCGGCGAATCTGCAGGATGGCGCATAACACCATCATCAGCTGAGGTTGAATACCAGATCATGTCGCCGGCCGTAGCTTTATATGCATACAACCTTTGTAAACGAGGTGTTAAAGGGAAGTAATACATCTTCTTAAAGGACACTTGTTTACGTCCCCGACTCCTATCTTTGTATCGACTTTCATTGCAAAATTTGCAATTCACAAGATGGGAATCCCCCTCCCAATAGATCATGCAATGATTCCTACACGAATCTATCTTTTCTACAGGTAAACCCATTGCCCGTAGCAATTTCTGTGTGCTGTGGTAATTCATGGGCACTTTGTGGTGATCTGGGAATGCCTCATTCAATAACACACACAACTCGTTGAAATATTTTTGTGGCATCCCAGAACGGGCCTTCAAAGTCATAAGAAGAGCCACAAAGGACAACTGAGTGTGGTTCTTACACCCAGGGTATAACTCTTGATCGGCAGCGTCCAGCAACTCGTACAATAATTTTGTTGTAGCATTTGGATCTTCCTCTGTGTCTGGGTTGTTAAGAGAGGGACCCCCGAGATCATGAACCATCGCGTGGTATGTCCCGTATTCTTCTTCGGGTTCTACATCTACATCGACACGTGTTTCTTGAGCATATGAAGGTATTTCATTTTCACCATGAAACCTCCAGATCTCGTAACCCCGTGTGAAACCCTTTTTAGCGAGATGAAGTTGTACAACATTTGTACTTCTAAAGTATATATTCTTACACTTAACACACGGACACTTGATTTTTTCTCCATCCATTAACTGAGGCTGACTACTTGCAAATCTTAAGAACTCGTCAAGCCCAGCAAGGAAGTGCGGATTAAATCCCCCGTTCGGAAGTAAACGCAGATATATCCAATCTCGGCTCATTTTTATAACCCTGATTAATATTAATAAGTATTTACATAGTAAAATGAAGTTGAATTAGTTACGGAGAGGGCAACAATATATTAGTGGTCGATTAAATGAGACATTAATTTGAATGAAGATTGCACATGTGTAAACATAGACTCACTTAGGAAAGTGTTATGATTCAGTTGAATTATTTGAAGTTAAATAGAGGAAGAGAATTATAAGTTGATCTGGAGTAGAATAGTGGACGACATTAGAGGACGAGAATTATGAAAATTATGATCCCAGGTTGATAATTAGCCCTTGCCGGCGAATATTATAATTAAGTTTATTTGCAATTGATTGCATTTGGTTATTTTCGGTTATTTAATTTGGTCATTTTTGGAGATTTGCAGTTGATTGCATCCAAATTAATATCCCACATCACTAAATCTAATCAAAACAGCCAGCTGACACAATCATGAAAATATCCCAATATACACTTCATGATCAAAACATTCGTACATAATAATTAACATATCACAACACATGCATCTCATCAAACCACCACAACATAATATTACACATATTGGGAGAAGATCCTTAAGACGTAATCAAAATCTATCCCGAAGGGAGAAGATCCTTAAGAAATTAATTACGTCTATCCCAATGTCATAAATCCCCCATTTCGTTATACAATATTACCAAAATTAAGAAATTAGAAAAAATCAACTATAAACTAATTAACCTACGTACATCATATGTTTGTGTCAACTAAAACAATAATTTAAATTAAACAATGAATTCACTCATTATGAAATTCAACAGACTTAGAGAAAATATGAACAAAGCTTAATCTAAATTAGTCTAAATGACTTGGGTGTAAATTAGTATAATCAACCTACACAATTAACTAACATGATTAATCAAATTAAATACAAAAATTAACTAATTCATTATAAATGCTAAATAATCTAAAAATTACCTAATAAATTTAAATAATTAACCTAAGTAATTAAATAAGTACATTATTATAATTTAATTACCTTTCACCGAAGTGGGAAGCGCCGGAGCGGCAGAAGGCGGCTCGGAAAGGCTGAGAGAGGAGTCGGGCAGCGACAAGCGTAATTAAATAAACCCTAATTAAACAATTTAAACTAATTAATCCACAATTTAAACTAAGATATCATAATTTACATCAAGTAGACAAATCCGTCAATTATCTTTAACACTAACACTATCTAAACTAATTAATTTATTAAGGATTAATTACAATAATTCTATCAAAAAAATAAACTATAATTAACTAAACTAATTAATTACGCTAACTAAACTAATTTATTTATTAAGGATTAATTACATTAATTATCCTTAACCCTAATTAAGTAATTTAGAAAATAATTTATTCAATTTTTTTAATTAACTAAACTATAAACTAATTTATTCATTTTAACAAATTAAAATTAATTAACCAAAAATTAGGTTTAACAAATTAATCAATTATCCTAATAAACTCTACTAACAAGTAATAAATCAACAAATTCAATAGTTAAATATAATTCAACTAATTAAATCTATTTATATCAAATTAACAAATTAAATATATATATTAAAAAATTAAATAATTAAACCTTAAGTAAATAGCATAAATAAAATACTCTAATAATATCCTACTTAACATAACTCAACCTACTATAATTAATAAAATACCCTAATTAATTCAACTTAATTAGTTAATTATGTATAATTATATCACATATATAACCTAATTAAAAATAATTAAAAAATAACAATAATTATAAAATAGTTAATTAACATACAATTAACAAAATTAACATACAATTAACATACATTAACATACAATTAACAAATGAAATTATAAGAAATAACAATAATTATAAAAATAATATAAAAAATTAACAAATTAACATACAATTAACATACAATTTATACAATACAATTTATAACATAAAATAGTTAGTTAATTAACATTCAATTAACAAACAAAATTATAAAAATTAACAACAATTACAAAATAATTATCAAAACATAATAAATTAACAATAATTAAAAAAAAATTAAATTGGAGCTTACCTGCAGCGGACAGCTTCTGGCTTCTGGCGGCGGACTCCGGCGGGCTCGGCAGCGGCGGAGCAGGGCGAGGGAGGGGCGGCAGCAGGAGGAGCGCACGGGGGAATCGAGATAGCTTCATCCCAATTGCAAAATTAAAAAAAAACATAGAAATCGAAAGAGGAGAAGCAAAAGGGAAGGATTCGACTTACATTGGAGTATTACGGTGGTGGAAGGTCGAGATCGCCTTCAAATCGCCGGTGGGGGACGGATTTAGGGCAGTAGCTTCTGATTTCGCGCAAGGAGGGAGACGACTGTTAAAAAGGGCTGGACGACGGACTGGACGACGGACGGACCAGTCCGTCGTCAGCATTAAAAATAAAAAAAAATTAAATTAATATCTAACGACGGACTGGACGACGGACCAGTCCGTCGTCAGAATTAAAAATAAAAAAAAAAGAAAATGAAACCTAACAACGGACTGGTCCGTCATCCAGTCCGTCGTTAAGTTTGGCGCCAACATACGCGCCAAAAAACGGTCGCCAGTCCGTCGCCAGTCTGTCGTTAACCAAAGTCTTTGGAGTCCGTCGCCAGTGGACGACGGAAATCCAATCCGTCATCCATTCCGTCGCCAGATTAAGGTATTTTTGTAGTGCATGTCTTCTTCTAGCTTTCAGCTCCATCCTTGGAGCAATATAAACTTCTCAGTGATTCAAAACATTCACTAATCTCATACAATACCTAAACTTGGTAGCAGGTAAAGATTTGGTTTGCATATCAACCGCATTTTCTTGTGTTGATACCTTTACAACTTTAACAAGACATTTACTCACAATATCCCTCACAAAATAATGTCTCACGTCTATATGCTTAGACCTTTCATGAAATACTTGATGTTTAGCCAAACATAATGCACTTTGACTATCACACTTTACTTCCACAGATTTCTGATATATACCAAACTCACTGATCATTCCTCTGAGCCACATAGCTTCTTTAACAGCTTCTGTAAGTGTCATATATTCTGCCTTCGTTGTAGATAGAGCTACCACAAGTTGTAGCATAGACTTCCAACTTACAGCAGAATCGTACAAAGTAAACACATATCCAGATTGTTATCTTTTGGTATCAATACTTGAGGCATAATCAAAATCAACAAAACCTTCAAGTGGATCACCTCTGTTATCATTTAATTTCTGAAACAATATACCAAAATCTACAGCTCCTCTTAAGTATCTCATTATCCACTTCAGAGTTTCCCAATGTTTTCTTCCAGGATCTGCCATAAAACAACTAACCACACTAATGACATGAGCTAAATCAGTCCTAGTGCACACCATTGTGTACATTATACTGCCTATAGCATTTGCATATGGTATGCAACTCATTTCCTTCCTTTCCTTTTCTGTACCAGGCTTTTGATCCACAAATAGTCTGAAATGATTTGCCAATGGAGTTGATACTGATTTTGACTCATGCATCTGGAACTTCTTTAGCACTTTCAGAATGTAATCTTTCTGAATTAGCCACAGCTTCCTAGCCTTTCTATCTCTTATTATATCCATGCCAAGTATTCTCTTTGCACATCCCAAAATCTTTAACTCAAAACCATCTTGCAATTCCTTTTTCAGATTCCTGATCTCCATAGAACTCTTGCTTGCTATTAGCATATCATCAACATACAGTAGAAGATGCAACAACAACATCAGCAGCGTTCCTCATATAAACACAATCATCATATTTTGAATTAATGAATCCAATTTTTATCATGAAGTTATCAAACTTCTTATTCCATTGTCTTGAACTTTGTTTCAAGTCGTACAATGACCTTTTTAGCAAACACACATTTCCTTTATGTTCAGATAGCTCGAAGCCATCAGGTTGCTTCATGTAAATGATCTCTTCTAACTCTCCATTTAAGAAAGCAGTGGTGATATCCAACTACTCCAATTCAAGATCATGTTGAGCAACTACAGCAAGCAACATTCTTATAGAGTAATACTTAACAACTGGAGAGAATACTTCATTATAATCTATTCCTTGTCTTTGTAAAACCCCTTGCTACTAAACGAGCATTGAATGTTATCTTGTCTATTCCAGTAGAAGTTACCTCCACCTTTTTCTTAAACATCCATTTACAACTTATGATGTTCTTGTTAGTGGGCATGTCTACAAGTATCCATGTCTTGTTCCTTTCCAAAGTATTCAACTCTTCTTTCATGGCTAACATCCAATTTTCAATGTCTTCACTAGCCATTGCTTCCTTATAACTCTTTGGTTCATGGTACTCAACATTCTCAACAATGTGCAAAGCATACGCAATCATGTCTGCCCTCCCAAAACATGAGGGTGGTTTTATAACCCTTCTTTGTCTGTATCTTGTCAACATATAACCAGTGAGATCTTCGGTATCTTCACATGTAATTTCATATTCCACTTCAATTCATCATCATTTGAAATCTCTTGTTCACTGGTTTCTGGCAAATTATTATCCATTCTCAATCTTAATTGCAGGTTTTGGAAAACTTGGCTCTTGTGGTGTGATAACCTTCAAGTTGTCCTTTGTTTTGAATGGCATGAGATCCTCATTAAAAATGACATCTCTGCTGATGATAACCTTTTGCATACCAGGTTCAGTGCACCACAATATGTAACCTTTAACACCTTGTTGTTATCCCAGCATCACACAACTTAGAGCCCTTGGTCCCAATTTATCTTGCTTGACATGTGCATATGCCATAAATCCGAACACTCTGAGCATTGAGTAATCTGAAACATGTCCATTCCACCTCTCATCAGGAGTAGTAAAATGAATGGCTGAAGATGGACATTTGTTCATGAGAAAAACAGTTGTAGTGGCGACTTCACCCTAGAAATGCTTTGGCATGTTTGAGCTCAGTAACATGCATCTAACTTTTTCCAAAATGGTTATATTCATTCGTTCCACCACACCATTTTGTTGTGTATTCCCCGGTACTGACATATGCTTTTGAATCCCCTTTTGTTTGCAATAATCAAGGAATTATTTTGATACAAACTCCAAGCCATTATTAGTTCTAAGATATTTCAAAATTGAACCATTTTGGACCTCCACCTCTTTACACCACTCTTTAAACTTCTGGAAGGCTTTTGTCTTATTCTTTAGAATGTAGATCCAAACTTTTCTTGAGTAGTCATCAACTATAGATAGAAAATAACTTCACCTATAGTGTTGGTTCTAGAAGGCCCCCATAAATCAGCATGCACATAATCTAGAGGTGTTTTGGATGTATGATTTCCAACTGGGTAAGATAACTTCTTACTCTTGCCAATAATGCATATCTCACATTTTTCAACCTGGAATTGAGTTGAATTGCTAAGTATTTTCTTATTTAGGAATTTGTTTAGGCCATTTTCACCAACATAGTTAGCCTAGAATACAATTTCATAGAATCATCTTGGTTATAGATTTGAGATTCACCAACTAAAGTTTATGCATCCAAATAATACATGTTATTCTTCCTATATCCCTTAAGAACAACCCTTTCCCCTTTCAGAACAAAAATGACACCAGATTCAGATTTAAAAACACCCCTTTGATTCAAGCATGCCCAATGAAATCAAGTTTCTTTTTAATTTTGGAATGTATCTAACATCATGTAATATCTTCATAGAACCATCATGTATTTTTAACATAATTTTTACAATGCCCTAACTGGGCATACCTGGTTATTTCCAAGGATCATAGACCCCATATCTCTTGTTTGAAGATCTAGAAACCACGACAAGTGAGGGCACATATGAAAGCTGCAACCCGAGTCAAGAATCTAGGTCTTTTCAACATCTTTTCCAGTAACATTTAATGCTTCTGCATCTCCTAAATTCTCAGCAACATCAGCTGAGCTTATTGCCAGATTCTTCTCAGTTTCCTTCCTTTTCCAAGAATAACATTTCTTATTTGCCTCGGTTTCTTACAGAAGTGATATTTCCTCATTTCTTTTCCATCTTGCTCCTTTTTCTTGCCATGATTTTCCTTTTTCCAGTCATTCCCTTGTTTCTTGAAGGACTTTCCTTTTAATTTCTTGACGTTCAATCCTTCTACAGTGGTGTCAGATTTCCCTTCATTTTGTTTTTTCAATTCCTTAGCTCTTAGAGCGCATTGGACCTCTTCTAGAGTGATGCTTGTTTCTCTTCCGAACAACATGGCATCCTTTAGGTGCTCAAAAGATTTTGGCAAAGCATTTAATAACAATATTGCATTGTCTTCATCTTCAAGTTTAACATCAAGATTCTCAAGATCATCTGATGATTTGTTAAAATCATCTAGCTGGTACTCCATCCCGTTATTCTGTGAAGCGATAAGAAAACAACATTTGCTTCATATAAAGCTTGTTTGCAAATAATTTTGTCATGTATAGGCCCTCTAGTTTGGACCACACTCTAACTGCAGAAGTCTCTTTTGCCATTTCTCTCAACACCTTATCACATAGGCACAATATTATTGCACTATGTGCCTTTTCCAAGATTTCTTCTCGCTAACCCTCGCTCAAAGTTTCAGCCATACCCTTTTCTCCCTTCAAGGCTTCGGCTGAACCTTGTTGGACTAACAAGGCCTTCATTGTGATCCTCCATAAACCAAAATCATTTTTACCCGTAAACTTTTCAGTCTCGTACTTCGCCATTGCCATCGCGATGAATTCTTCTTGGTCGGATTCCCATAGACGGCGTCATTGTAGATTGTAATTAGGTGTATCGCAATCAATTCTTACACGAACGTAACAAAGAATCAAGAGACGAAATTTACGTGGTTCAACTACAATGTGTAGCCTACGTCCACGGCCAGAAAAGAAAACCTTCTTTATTATCAAGAATGAGATGTGTTTATAGATCAACTATACAATGATCAAGAAGCTCTCAAAGGGAAGAACAATTACTCATATACAAGCTTCACTCACAGAGAACTCACAATTATGAAATGAAGGAGAATAACGTATTGAATGAACCAATGCAGTAGTTACAAGAACTAATATATATAAGCTCAAAGTGATCTCATCCCTTCAGCTCGTGTGATGTAGATGGTCTCCTTTAAGTGTTTATAACCACCTAAATTAGTTGTCTTCATCCTTAACAAATCACACATGGATCAACCCAATCTATCACATGCAAAAGATAGTATTGGCAGCAACAATATGAAGGCAAAAAACCAAGATTAAAGATATATAAACTTATGTATTTTTTGTACGGACAAGTATTAAATTCAATTCATGTCATTTTATTCTCAATTTCACAATTAGGCCATGAATTTAGACAATTGTTTACACTTGATAACACACAAAATAATGAGAACTTTTAGATTAATGTTATATGACATCAACTACTCATTGACGTAAATGTATACATTATAGTTACAAATAAATAATTTAAACAAATTTTTCACTCCTAATAAATTATATATATATATAATTTTTGAATCAAACACGAGTATATATATTTAATTTGTAATCAGATTATAAATACATATATATATATATATTCATATAAATAAATAAGTTCATATAATTTGAGTTTATTTTCATTAATATAAAAAATAGTTAATGAGTATATTTTGATACCTATTTCATAATTCCATCAAATTAATGCTTTTTGGTCGTATATCATTATTAGATATTGAAACTCAACTTTATTATTATCCACGTACTAATTTTTCTATCAGTTGGTAGATATTTTAAATGTATTTATTATACTTTAAAAGTATTAAATGGTTCATGTTATTTAAAAAAATTAATATATACATAATATAGTGATAAAAAATTTAATTACTCACTTTAATAAATAAAAGATAAAATAAAATACATTTAAAAATAAGAGATAAAAATATACACTTATATAAGCACGTGAGAAAATTGATAATGTGTTTATGTATTTCATTTCACAAAATAATTTGAATTTCATGAGCACGTGAGGAAATGTGTGCATTGTAGTTACAAATAAATAAATTAAATAAATTATTCACACCCAATAAAATTTATATATATTTAATTTTTGTAGCAAACACGGGTATATATATATATATATAATTTTTAATCAGATTGTGAATGTATATATATATATATATAAATGAATTCATATAATCTAAGTTTATTTTGAGATGGATGAGTAATTAATGGATAAAGATGTGTAACAAAACATTTATCGATTTTGAGATGAATATGCATACATAAAATTCAAATAAATTTGTTAGATTTTATAAATATTCAAATATAGTTTATTTTCATTAATAAGATATATTTTATATATTTGAATTTATAAAACATATTATTATATGGGCGTAAGACCAAAATTAATTGGTTCACGATTATGAACATTTCAAACCAAAACTAAAACCGTACCGCTTCATATACTATTGCGATTTAGAATTTTAATAATATTTGACAATTCAGTTCCCAGAGCCGTCAATACAATTCTTTTGAACATTTCTAATAATAATTGATATTATAATCATTTTTTACTTTATTTTAAAACGAATATGAATATATAAATTAAATTTAAATATATTCGAAAAAAAATATTAAGTTGTTAGTACGAGTCTACTAATAGACAAATTTACGATGATTTAATATTTATGATATATATATATATACATATATAGGATGTAGATCATATATAAAGGACCTTTTGAATACAAAATAGGAAATCATCATAACCATTAAATTCAATGAATGAACGGTTGTGATTAAACAATCTTAATTAATTTTAAATATATTAAAATATACCATAATTAATTGATTAAGGTAAGTATAGTAATTTTTTATAGGAGAGAGAATGTTATAAACGGCTGGACCGTTACAATTAGGAATAAGAATATTATTTTAATATTTTAAAAAGTAACTTACCTTATATGAATGTTATTGTTAGAGTAAATTATGGGATTTGAAGATCATTAAATCTTGTTCGTAAGTTACACATTTGGTTTATGTTTCTCCAACGTTTTATCAGTAATTTTCATTGAGAATGAATTGATGGAAGGGGATGGTAAATTCATGGCATATAGATTTGTTTTAATTACGTTGTTGCAATGATAAACACGACAATTTGCATAGAATCAGGCTACAATTTTGCATTACGAAATTGAACAGTATATATTATCATCTGGGTTCAATTACCTCGTACATGAATTACTTCAATTATGTGTGGATTTGAAGATCATTAAATCTTATTCGTAAATTAAACCTTTGGTTTATGTTTCTCCAACATTTTATGCGTAATTTTAATTGAGAATGAATAAATGGAATGGGACAGTGAATTCATGGCATGTATGTTTGTTTTAATTACATTGTTGCATTGATAACACAACAATTTGCAATGAACCAGGCTACAGTTTTGCATTACGAAATTGAAAAATATATATTATCATTTGGGTTCAATTACCCCGTACATGAATTACTTCAATTACATTATTGCATTGATAATTACGTTATTGCATTAATAACTCTTCGTCGAGTAATTGCACTGCGTGGATCTTTCCGGTGCACCGTTGAATCTTCGTAAATTGCAGTAAGTTGAAAATCACCATAGTCGTCTTCAGTCTCCGCTGGTTGCCACCTCTTTCCATGAACCCTAGTTTTCACCATGGTTATCGGGGATAAGGTTTTCGCACACGTAGGAGAACATTTTTCTTGAAATTTGGTGTTGTGAAGTGGTTGAGAGAATCTTGAAATGCAGTTATTATGAATGCAAATTAGGAGAAACTAAATATATCAAAAGATACGTTGTTAATTTCCCTCTTACAGGATCATATACAATTACTACTATATCCATGTTGTATTGTTTTTTACACAATACAAACAGGCGGTTGCCATATACAATATTTAATTGTTAAATAATTGATAATTGTCCGATCGAAAGTAACGTACGATCAGAATCATTTCCTTTTTTATACTGATTATTTCCTTTGTACCAGAACCGCTTATAATATATATATATATATATATATATATATATATATATATATATATCCAAACTTTCAATGCATGCCATTTTCGATGCAGCTAGCTAGCGTAATTAAATATGCTAGTACTATATATTTATATATCGCTCATAATATTAATATAAATTGTTTTGTACAACGGAGGCTGTGTATTTAGTATAAGAAATAAATTTCCTCAGAAATTTATGATAAAATAATTTACTTGTTAGGTAAGCTAGGGCTTGAATTTTATTAATGCCATAAATTAATATTCATTGTCACGGATAGTTAATTATACCTGGCCACAATAGAAATGAAAACAATTCATCAGTTGATACTTTTCAATTTTTGAAACTTCTAGCTAGCTTAGCTAGTTCATATGTTGATTAAATGTACGGTAATATTACATTTTAAATTGTTGGTCTTGTCTGTCCACCAATCTAGTATTCCTTTCCCTTACAATGAGCAGGCACAACGATTATTATATAATTAATTTGTTTTGTTATTTAGATTTAATATACTTACATATTTTTAATTTAATTATACGATAATAAATTGATATTGAATTATAAATTATGTATTCATAAGTGTAAATGCACGTTATATATATATATATATTTATATTTATATTCCTATGTTAAGACTTTGCGTATTAATTCATATATATATACCCCATAATATATATATACTCATAATATATATATATATATATATCTCAATTATTACCATTGGCATCTTAAAAAACTATAATAAATAACTCTAGAAATGATCACAGTGATCAACTTGTAGTCAAAAAATAATTACCATAACAATCATTATTTTGATTAACTTTTATTGAAAGTAGCATAATGTGGAGTTGAGCAAATATTGATACATGTGTGTTATTCTCCCAAAAATAAAGAGGAGAAGATCTATATGTATTTTTGCATATCATTTCTCATTACTGCATAAATAACTTATCACTAATGCATTCAAAAATAAAATTTTCCATCACTTCTAGTTTGTTAGCAACTTCGATAATTAAACGTGTACGTCACCCTTATATTATTACTTTTTAAATTGTTCTCAGTTAATTAAAATTGCATAGTAATTGTATTTTTAAAATAATTGTATATAAAATGTAATTATAATTTTAAAAATTGATAGAAAAAGTAATTTTCAAAACTCTCTTTTGATTAATAGATTTGTGCTTTAAGTGTGCCCAACTCCATCATTAATACTTTCGTCACGCTAAAAGTGACTTGTTTTTTTTTTTTTTTGAATTGTCTTATTAATATTGACTTATTTTTTTAAATGACAAAAAATTACGCTTTAAAATGTGTAGATCACATCACGTTATCAACTTTTACATAATTCTTTATTTTATGTGCAAAAAACAAAACAAATTACTAATAGCGTAACGGATGAAATAGTAAATTATAAATTTTGTGCTTGAAAATGCAAAAGGGAAACACAATCTACAGTGTATTCTTTTTCAACATTCAAGGTTGTGAATTTTGAAAGTAACTGACTGTACGTCAAAGGTAAAAAAACAAAATGGAACAGTAAATAGTACTTATTCAAAAAAGTATGGGACCAATCAAAATGCACCAGGTAGGATAAAATTACTAAAACAGTACTAATATTTCAAACGAGTCAATGGAACAATTGATGTCTTGAAACTCTATCCATAAAATTCTTAAAATGTCCCATTTAGTTAGATTTAATCAATACCAAAAAAAGAACCCCAATATATTGTCTTCTTACAATAATAAACTTTGGTTGGGATGTCACGGATTAGTGACTAGAACATAGATTAATTACTCTTGTTAGCTCATTTCTTGGCATCTTGCTTTATTGTTGTCCTATTTTTTCATGTGATAATGGCAGCTCTCGCTTTCCCCCAAACTTAATCACAAATCTTAAACCTTTGACAGATGTGGTGGTGGGTGGCTTAATAAGTTAATTATCAATTAAAATGGTTACTCAAATCTTGATTTTCTTTTTTTCTATGATCTCATTTTTGTGGATTCTTTATTATAGTATTTGTGGACTGAAGTGGGGCCCACACTCGCTTCATGTGTCATTTCATTTTCATGAAAATTATCTGAAGTTTTGTCTTTTTTTATATATACTTTTGAGAAGATATTTCAAGCTTTGTTAGTGGTGGAGGATTTGGCAAGCTTGGAGTTTGAGGGGTCTGCAGTAATATCACAATGAAATAAGCACGGAACTGAAAATATATTTTGTACTACTTTAGAAAAAAGTTATTGACAACTATTTTAAATTTTTTTTTTCTCTGAAAAACTAATCATTTTAAATGAAGCGAATTAATAAGTAAGCGTGAATTTTTTTTAGCGGAATTGATGGGTTAATATTTAATTGTATTATCCAACATTGCTTGTATTAGAGGACTTTCGTCATTTAATAGAAAACTCTTTTATTGTTAATTTAAACTCTTGTTGATTCTAGCAAAACATGGTATAATTTTTGCCTTGTAAAATTTGTTAAATACATAATATTATACCCCTTTTCAGTCTTAAGAGTATTCAATTTAGGAGAAAGAAAGAAAGCTATATATTGTTGATGAGAATGGGGTCCTTATAGATTTAAAAGGGTCTGCCGCTTCATTATTTCAATGAAATTATTGAGATTTTTGAAGGGGGAAATAATTATTGCTTCAGTTACTTTAACATTATTGCATTTCAATTTGACATGGAGATTGAAAATTAAAATAAATGCAGGAAAAGTGTGGATGACCTTTTCTCGACTATTTAATTATTATTTTCAAGTAATAAAATTTAACTCCACCACATTTTAAAAGTAGGGTCGAAAATTACAGAATAGGATAGAACATTGTAATCTATCTAATATTATTTCTTTAAAATATTGTAAAAGGAAAAGGTAAAATTAGAGTAATAAGTTGATATTTATACTTAAAAGGATGTGAATCCAGCACGATGGATGCGGATAGTAGTTATTCATATTTATACATGCAAATTAAATGAATATTAAATTCTAGTCACGAATGTACTTTTGGATATTAAAATTACTCAAACTCATCACCCAATGGGTGGCGGATGTCCGCGAACCAGCCACTTATTAGGTACCTGCAATTCACCACTCGTTGGGCACCCATCAATCAGTGGCGGATCCAGAAAAAATTATTAGAAGGGTCTGAATATAAATATATCAAATTAAAAAATAAATTTTGTTTAATTTTATATTAATAGGAGGGGGTTTTACATAATTATTTATTAAAATATAGATAATTTTATAAGTATAAAAATTACTACCTGCTTATAATCCGCCACTGCCATCAATCCACCACTCATGAATATGCAAAATATATAATTTTAATATTTAAAATAAATGAGATATAATTTTATGTGAAAATTATATGTAAGTTTATATAAAAAATTATAATTAATATAAAGTGGATAGATGGTAGGTAGATTTTTCACCACGAATATTTTGTTATTATTTCACGAGTAAATTGTGATCTATATTTATCCTTTATTAATGATTAAATGCAAGGTTGGCTTTTTAAAGAACATAGTAATCATTGTATCCGAAATGAATCTGTCGAGCCTTCGTATACACATTAAAAAAGAATCAAATAATTTCAATTTTCACTATCATTAATCACTACACCAAACATTAATCTAACTACTTATTTTTGGAAAAAAATAAATCAGAAAGAAAGAAATAAAAAAGAAGGCGAAATTTATAAGAGAAGTGTGCTTTGAGTAAGGTCAAAAATAGAATAGACAATGACATTTTATAAGTATCATTTAGAAAGAGGAAAATATAAAATTATACCCCATAAGCCAAAATGTTTTTTTTTTTTTCCTTTTTCCATTTTAAAGAATGTATATCCAAAAGGCATCAATATCAACCATCATCCTTGATCGAAATATCACTCCTCCTCGTCCGCTTACATACTATACACAACACACATATTGGCTGTTGATGTTAATAATCATTGAATATAATATTGAAAAAGAAAAAGAAACTCTTGGTCATCTCTTTTTTCTTCACGGGTCTTTAACACTAACAAATCAAGTACTCCCTCCGTCCCAACTAGCTTGAGTCGTATTTCTTTTTGGAACGTCCCAACTAACTTGAATCATTTCCTTTTTAGGACATGTTTATTACACACACAAATTTAAATAATATATATTTCTATCATCATTTTATACTTTAAACATACATTCCTTAATTTCTTAATTTCCGTGCCGAAAAGAAGTGCCCCAAGCTAGTTGGGACGGAGGGAGTATATTGTATGCCAAGACGAATAAAAGTTAATGCTGTAAATGTTGACCTAAAACCATTGGCTTCAAAATAAATAAATACTACTAACACCACAATCCTGACCCAAATCTAGAACAAGGCAAAGATGTTAACAAGAAGAATCATTGTTGCATTTGCAAAAAAAAAATCTATGAAGTATATAATAAGCCAAATACAGAATCCAAAGGCTGGGTTACCAAGTCAAATTACGAATGCGTATACTATACCATATATTCAGAGAGTACAGCAAAATTCACCACCACGACTCACCTTAGTTTGTTCTTCCTTACACTATCTAGAGAGAGAGACAGAGAGGTGCAAAAATGCCCTGCAGTTGGAGGTGGTCTCTAACAACAATCGGCATACAAAGCATATTTTGACTCGGGCTGTATCAGTACAGAATCCTTAATGTAGTTTCCATTTGAAGGCTAAAGAGTTTGGATGTTAACCACCAGAAATGGTCCATTAGTCTGCAGCTTCTGGGTTGTTGACCGTCTTGCTAGAGTCTGTAATGGATGAAGACGGTGATGATACTGCCTTTCCCTTGATATCTTGTGCTCCTGCATCCATCTTTTTCTCCCTTCCTGATGCTTGCAGCAGCTGGAGCTGACGTTGTAGAAACTGCGCAAGGTATCAAGAAAGTACACAGCGTGTACTATAACAATGTTGCAACAAAAAGGTGAACTGGAATTCTAAAATTGGCAAGAGTAGATAGAGGGTAGTGTTGACGGATGGGTTTCTTAAAGCATATGATCTCTAGCTTCTTGTGCATTTGCAGATCTAAGATGTTCTGATCATGAAACAAGATCAACATTTATTTATATTGACTGGTCCTTGACCTTTGAAATCATTCAAGTAATAACCTAGTTCATACAAAAATGGTGGCTTGAAGCAATTCATGATTTAGATGGATCTCCATCATGTCATGTATCAAGCTTGCCACAAAGAATGAAAACATATACTACTATATAAACTTTATTGCTAGACTCTAGTATAACTATATTCAGCAATTTTCATACGTATAACAAGAAAATATAAACCTACAGTCTGAGAATCCAATGAAACTGACCTCAATCTGGTGCTCAATAAATTTTACTTGTATATCCTGTTGAGTGCCGGGTGCACTTGCTGCTCCATATTGCCCATTATATCCCTCGAATCCGGAAGGGACAAAAGTGCCCTGAGGTGACCGCACAAAGGTCATGTTACTAAACTGATATTGTTGAGACAATCCATCTGCACCATTGGTAGCCATCACAGTATGCCCGGGAGGTCCAAATGATTGAGGAAGTAAGGTATGTCCATGCGACCTGCAATGGTGGAGATCATTAATACTAAACTTATTATATCTCCTTTTTCTTGTTAGAAACCACTTTCAGGCAAGACTACTCGCGTGAACAATAGGACTCCACATCACAAGTGGTACATTTGACATTCGAAAAGCAATATATCACCAAACTATAGTGCACTTTATAATCTAAACAGCCAAAAAACATAATATCAATTAAATTTTGGAAGTTCAATGTTCACAAAAAAATGTGAAATTTCCATGCCTCACAGTTTTCCTCTATGAATAGGAGGTTTATATGAGAAATGTGGAATACATTTAATAATGGTAAAACAGTAAGCAGTGCATACCTTAACAGAGAACTTGGAGAAGGATAAACAAAAGACTTCTCATATATAGATGCAGCAGCAGCAGCAGCTTGGAGTCTGGCCTGATGCTGACTGATATTACCATTTGCCACACTGGCACTAACAGAGCCTTGAGATGATGTACCAGGAGTTGTAGTTCCTGTACCCACTCAAAATTGTCATGAAGTGACTTGTTACAAAATGACAACAGGATTCCTTATGGTGCTATCATTTTCTATTTAGATTCCACACAGCATGCTCATTGATCCCAATCAAAATACTGAGAAGTACAGCAAAAGTCCAAAGCAACGACCAATGTTCATGAAGAGTGAAGCTCTATTGCTCTAATGGAATATAATAGGAGCTTAACAGCAAAGACTCAGAACATCATACCTTGTTGAATCTCACCAGCCCTCGTTCCTCTAGTAGTAGTCCCATTTTCAGGTGGTACGACAGGTGCTCTGCATGTAGGGCATGTATTTTGTCTTTCTAACCATGACCTGAGGCAGTGGACATGAAACAAATGCCCGCATAAAAGTTTCTTTGCTGTAGTCATCTCCTCTCGGCAAATAATGCAGGTTGCATCACTCCTGATAATCAAAATATTTCAATTAGAGAAGTAGAAACCCATCTCTCCGATACCCCCAAGCAGTAGATAACTTACGTGTTGATCTCTTCAGATGTTGCATCTGGGAAACGATCATTCATATTAGAAGTGATCTTCCGATAGCGTATATAATCAGCCACACGGATTTTAAAGTTACGGAAAGTCTCATAAAGCTCCCGGATCAAGTGAAGAGGTACACCATAATTGCTGCAGTAGGAAATAGCAAATATGATTTCATCGAACATCCATGAAGTACAGGATTAGAAAAATATCAGGTTCATGAAATGAGGTGTTTTCTATGTAGATGAGAAGCCAACGTATGTTTACTGAACAGTCAACCATATTGTATAAGCGGAAAAGTAGGAACCTCAAAAGAAGAATTGAGTTCAAAATTTGCTTACAAAAAAATGACAAGGAAGAAACACATATACATAGTCAGGTGAAGCAAGTCTCTTGCAAGCTCCAAGTAAAAGGTGTAAACAGCCTTCTTCTCCCATTGTCCATCCATAAACATGTCACTAACGTAGAATACATATTTCAGAAATGTTGATATGGTTGTTGTGGCCAATATCATGTATCTAAGAAAAGGAAAAATGCACCGTAAAAAATATAGATTAGAACTAGTATTTAAGCCACAAAATAAAAAGAATAAACCACTTAAAGTCCATAAAAAGACTTACTCGAATGTAAAAAAGAACGAAACTGAAGCCTGTTTAGTTTCCAACAAATACTTGATTGAGCTATAGAGAAAGCAACAATCAATAAGGAGAAGGAATCCCATGAAAGATACAATTCGGACATGAGCTAGCTTGGGAACAGTCGGAGTCGTTTCAATGTACTCAACTCTCTTCTGGGCCAACCAATGCAGAGCTTTTATCAGAAGCAGAGCAGTAACCATAGCTATGAATGTAACCGAAAAATCTTGTCTAAAAATAGTTATTGCAAACAGTATTTCCATGACTTCCCGCCACGACTGTTCATTTAACCTCTCCACTTCTGCTTCTCGTAATGAGCCAAGGAAGATCTTCTTTGTTAATTGCCACATAATACACATAATAACCAGTCCCATATTCAACAGCAGCACCAAGCTGATCTTTGAGGTCGACAAGTAAACCATTGCGGGATAAAATTGGCCTCTACTACTAAATGCATGATAGATCACAGCCAGCGTAGCTATTAAACTACCTCCGGCATAAGTTTGCAGCCTCATCATTTTGATTTTTTCCCTGTACATTGTGATCGTGCAATTAGGTCTCAGATCAATGTATCCAAATCCCAATTTCCGCAATTGCATAAACTTCAATGAACAAATAAGATGCATGAGTCTTGAAACTTGAAATTACAATCGCATCTAATATCAGATTTTTCCTAATAGAATTATCACATACTTATAGGATAAATGTCAGTACACAGTAATTTCAATCATGAGGATTCAGGGTAGCATCACGCCAAGCATTCATAACCAACTCCATTCGACGAATTAGGCAAAATAGGCATGTAAAATTCAGCTTCGAGCTCCTATGCAAACATATATACTAATTTAAAACCTATATAAAAAATCACACTGCATTGACTGCATCAGTTTCAGCGATTAGATCGCGTAGTTTGTAAATCAGTTAAAATTACAATTGGTGCCTATTATTCCACTTGTTTCAGTATTAATAAGTAACTCCCGCTCTCAACTAAAACAGGGGGAAGTTAAATAAGAAAAACTATACAAAAAAGAAAAGGAAAACCTCTGATCATAAGCTCAAACGTCATACCTGGTCACTCTTGAAGATAAATTACAGTACGAATTAGGGCAAAACTGTATCTTTGGATCTTGTGCAGGAGAAATTGAAACAATAATGTAAATTCGGAAGTAACGAACAAAATATAATAGCAACAAAATAAAGTAGATAGAAAGAGGAAATAGGGGAGGAGCCGTACAGGAATCTTCGCCCCGCCGCCGATACTCGGGATCGCAGTTTGGGGGAATCTATGAAGAGCTCTGAAATACTCCAACTGATACAGTATTTTTTTAGAGTATTATGAATGCTGCTAATTTATTTTTATTTTTCCAAAATTTATCTTAACTAGTCATCCCCGTAAAATAATCCTAATAAAACTCTAAATAATAGTCATATATCTAGATGAATTATTATAATTAATGTTACTTGCAAATTTTAAATTTTTCCTAATTTATATTATAATATATCCTAATTAAAATAATACTAATCGTTGATACAATTTTATTAAAAAATTAATCTTGATTTATTCTAGCCTTTTTGTTCCATTACATATTTTATATATTTGAATAAATGTATTATGATAATAAAATATATCATAAATAATGAAACTCACTAGTGAGTGCACTTTAAAACTAGAGCATTAAAACAGTAGAAAATAAAATAAAATAAAAAACTCGATAAATCCGAGGGCTGAAAACCAATATCGTATATATGATTAATAAGAAAATCCTAAAATCTCCATGTGGTATGGTGTGGTATAGAGCACTCTATCAGTAATCTTGTATTATTTTTTAGTCATGCCTGATTTTGCCTTTATGGTGATCGATTTTTAGGTTATTTCATTGGACTATTCTGAATTATAATCGTTAACATGTTGGATAATTAATGATAATTTTTGTTTACTTAACACTAGATATAGTGCAAGATAGGAAGAAGTTAAGAACGATGTATTTAAGGAAATTGAACCAAGAAAATTGATTACGTTGTTACGTGTAAGATTTGGTGGTCATATCATATGCCTTCTGCTAGCTATTACATTTGTTATTTTTACATTTTCTGAATATTTATTTGATGTCTCCTTAGTCCTTAGCTTGCGGTTGCTATAGGCTTACCGTAATCTAAACAGTGCAATTTATTTTCATAGAGTGGATTCTCTTTGTTTGGCTTAACACGATAATTGAAAACAATAACAATAATAAGTCGTCCTGTACTGTAATGAAAGGTCAACAAGTTCAAATTATCTTATTGAATGACTTGTCTACTTGGTGATTTTTTATGATAACAGATATTAATTGATTTATTTATCCTACAATATTTTTGTATCTTTATGGATCTCCAAAACCAGAAAGCACGGTCACGCTTTATTTTGTTACCATTGATATCTTCACCTTAAAGAAGCTTCAAGATATTGTGACATCTTCCCACAACTGTGATGCAAGTATCATTCATATATGTTGGTACAGATTTTAACTTTAATTATACTTACCTTGATGTAATGTTAACTGTGTCTATTCTATGTCAGGATCCACACGTTGATTGTACCTAAGATCTCAATAAGAAACTGCAAATCCAACACAACTAAGACCTATTTGTAAGCATAAATGCTTCCCTGCACCCTATATCACACAATTCTGCAATATCAAGAAATCCAGCAAGATACAGATCATGTTTTTGCCATTGATTGAGCTTAATGAAGATTCATGTCAAGAGTTGAAGCTGCAAAGTACGTGGACAAAGAGGGAATATGAATGTGAATGATGTTTGCCTCTACTCAAGTTGTATAAGAATTTTGAGATGTAAAACCAAGTGCTTTAGAATCTATCTATTGAAAACGGGATAGCTATAGACCTCTACTCAAGCAATGCGCTGAAGGCAATGCCTAGCTTGTTCACTTCAAATAAAGCACTTCTCCTAATAACCATGGATGAAATATGCTTGACATCCTTATTTGTTAGTAGGGAGTACCATTTACCATCACAAACATTAAAAATTCTTCAAAACTCACATAATCGCCAAAAATGGCAGTAGTTGATCGATAAATCCTGAAGCACAAACTGCAAACAGTAATTCAATATTGCAAAACAGCAAAACCTCACTTATCTTCCTGTATTTGACAAAGATAAACCCACTAGCATCTCAAGTCTAACAAGCACAACAAGAAACTTCACAACCAATCATTCAAAAAGATCACAAACATTAAACAAAAACTTGAAAATTCACATAATCACCACAGACTATCTCACTTATCTCATATTTCAAGGGTAACAAGTATAGGAGAAACTTCACAACCAATCATTCAAAAAGATCGTACATTTTATTAAAAACTAAATCCTTTAGCTTTCAGAGTCTACACCCTCCTGTACAGCTCCGAAACTACACAAGTACAATCTCAAAGCAAGTAAGACAAGCAATAGAACCAGTTTTTCACAAGATGATTACGCTTAAAACCTTGCTACACAACGTACACAACATGGGGAAGCTTCCCATCATCGAAGGGCAATCGTATATACTCCTGCGCGAACTCCTCCGCAATCTCAAACGCAAGCTCCCCCTTCAAGGCTTTGCAATACATGAACAGAACAGCACTAGAAGCCACGCTGTAAAGCATCAGAATCGTCATGAACCCGGTGTACACAACTGCTTCAAACACAAACGCCCAGCTAATCCAATCCCTGCTGCTCAATGAACCCGCGGTAGGAACCAATGTCGAGCACAGCAAGCCCAGGAAGGCAAGCATCGAATCAAACAGTAAAATCATACCAAATGCAACGCCCCTCATCTCTCTCAGCAAGTAAGCGCTTCTATTTAGTGCTGCAAACCCCCAATTCGACTCCACAACGACGATCACATTCGACAGGCACCACTCCACACGCAGGTAAATCAGCAAGCCGAGAAGAAGAGCAGCGATCAAGGCAACGAATCCCATGAAATAGGCATTGGTGTAGTCGATGTCGACACCAATTAGGGCCAAGGCGTTGTACACCAGCACGGTGAAACCCCCAAATCCAAGAGCGAGGAATCCCAGAATTAGCCTGCTGATAATGAGGGTTACGGTAAGGGGAAGGAAGGAGATGATGAGAGACTTGATTGAGGATACGAGCTTCACTGGCCTGCCGTAGAAGCCGTGGAAGGTGCTGTGGGTGATTGAGGCGGTGGCGCAGAGGGATAGGAAGATGACGAAGAGAGCGAAGAGGAGTGGGAGGAGAAGGTGGGGTGTGTGGGTGGGGGTGGAGAAGAAGAATAGGGATCGGTGGTAGTGAGAGAGAGGAGAAGGAGAGTGAAGGAGGGAAGGGTAGACGACGAGGGAGAATGAGAGAGGGAGGAGAAAGAGGACAGAGAGAGCCAAGAAATGGCGGGAGTGGGCGTTGATTATACGCTTGCTTTGGGAGAGCACCCCGCAGAGGTTTAGGCTGTGTGCTGCTGACATGGATGCAGCTGATGAAGTTTCAGCTAATCTGTAATGTGTGCGCGTAGAGAGAGAGGTTTCGAGAAGACGATGAGATGCAGAGACGGATGGGGAATTTGTACACTTTCCGGGTTGTTTCTTATCTTTCATTTATTTTATTTTTATTTCATTTTATTTATGTAGTATCTTTCGCTAAAACTTTGTATATACGACTTTTACATTCTATTTTTACTGTTGATATAAACTATGGTGTATTGGTAGTTGATTGTGTGGTATTTTTTACGGACTTTTAAAATTTGGGTGTATTCAATTCACATTTTTAAAAGTCGTTCAAAATTTTGAAATATTCAATACCGATTTTAAAAAGTCTTTTAAAATCTTTAGGTATTCAACGGATTTTAATAGTTTATAGATTTTCATAGACTTTCTTTCACAAATATATAAATTGCACTATAAAAAATCTCTTCTAATAATCAATTAAAGATTTCAATGGATTCTCTTGAAAAATTTTACAAACCCGACTAGGGATGACAAATTATCCCCGTCCGACCCAAACCTAACCCGACATTATAATTAATATATAAATTATAAATTAAATATAGTATAAATATTATTATTATATTTAATATATTAGAAATATAAATTAATATATATATATATATATTAAATAACATATACAACTAAATAAATTTGAATTTAATATTTATTTAATAATAAATGTTAAAATATATAAAATGCAATTAAAAAATACTCGCTCCGTCCACGAAACTTCTTCCTATTTTACCATTTTCGTCCGTCCACAAAACTTCTTCCTAATTTAAAATTTCCATTTATAGTAAGTAGATTCACCACACTCTCTACACACAACTCAATTTAATATAATACATTAAGTGAGACCCAAAATTCACTAACTACACACAACACAATCTATATAAATAACTTCAATTTCAATGGCAAAGATTATATAACTATTAAATTAAAAAATTGTGAACCAATAGAGCAACAAGATAAGTTGAATATTAAACAATTCATAACATATATGTACAAATTGAATTTGGTTTAGGTTTTAAAATTTATTTTAGGGTTTAAGGTTTACGGTTTATTTTATTGTTTACTTTAGGGTTTAGCTTGCGTATTATGAATAAATTAATTTTTAAATTTTATAAACTTTATGGTTTATTTTCCCTCTCCTATATCACTTTTCTCCTAAAATTATTTTATTTTGTTCGTAAAAATATTTGCAATATTATGCATATTAAATTAAAGATCTTGACAATACCTTCAATTTGATATATATTATATAAAATATAAAATTAATATAAAAAATTAT